>CM076679.1:21038792-21428792 GCA_038501925.1 Xenopus petersii | reverse complement strand
TAGATAAATACAAAACCCTGTGAAACAGTTTCTTGAAGAAGCTCAGGGATAGACAAGAGGAAAAAATGAAATGGAGAGAGAGACATAATTTTCCAATATAGTGTAGTAGGTTAATTTGTAGGGATGGACAGAAATCAGGATTCGGTTGGGGATTCGGCCTTTTTCAGCAGGACAGGCTTCGGATCCGGCCGAATACTTCTGCCCGACCGAACCAAATCCGAATCCTAATTTGCATATGAAAATTGGGGCGGGGAGGGAAATCACGTGACTTTTTGTCACAAAACAAGGAAGTAAAAATTTTTTTCCCCTTGAATCGGTTGAATCTTTCACAAAGGATTCAGTGCATCCCTATTAATTTGCTTTTCACCACCTTTCTGTGTGAAATTGCTTTACACATTCACGTGAATAGCCCGCTCCTTCATTCAGAGAGACCCGGAGACATTAGTTCTTATCTTTCTGTGATCCGCCACCGACACTAGTTGGGTACTAACAGACATTCTATATATATTGAAGCATGTTAATTAATATTGTCCAGATTCCACTCCAGATTCACTAGGAGAGATGCGCTTCTAATAGTGGAAAATCGCCCCCTTGCCCATGAAGTTGGAAAAATCATTAAAAAACATTGGGGAATACTTCAGTGTGATGAGACCTTAAAAGATATAATTCTAAGAGAACCAAAAATAGTATTCAAACGTGCTAACAATTTTAAACAAATATTAACAAAAAGTTATTGTCCTACAGACAAAACAAAAAATAAAAATAGTGAATCCCTCTGGGCAGGATTTTACCCATGTTCCCTATGCAAGGCATGCAAATACGTATTAAAAGAAAAACGTTCACATCAACGGTGAATACAACAGAATTTGTAATTAAACACAGCATTAAATGCACAACTAATAATGTTATTGTTTACAATGTCCGTGTGGACTACAATATATAGGAAAGATCGAATGCTTACGGACCGAATAAGGGAACATGTTGGAAACATTGTAATGGAAAAGATATAATAAAACAAACATTACAATGTGAGAGTAGATGAATGTATGCCATGGAGACCTTTAGCCCGAAAGGGTTAAATATTGATGTAAACTTACGAGCATTTCTGTAATAGAACCATGATAGCAACCCACTTCTACCTATGGAAGAATAGAACATTTCCAAAAACATTCCTCCATGCAAAAAATAATTGTGTATAATAATATTTAGTTTCCCCTTTCTCTATATACATTTTCACACTCTCTATCAAGATAAAACGTGATGTTGACTAAGATTGAGTATATAGAATAAAAGTAGTAGATGAAAATATAAGGGGTAGGTGAGACTTCACAAAATGCAATGTAGGATGTAACCCTTTGATAATTGTCTTATTCGGTTTGCACTATGAGTTGTTGCATGGTAATATGGACTATAACCAATCGGACTATAGTATGGACTGAGAAAACCATGGCCACAGCGATTTGATATAAAAGAAAATAAGAACAAGATGCGTGACCATGGCAACCACTATGTGTAAATAGAAGATGCGCTGCCAGAACGATAAAAGCCTTTGAGGAAGTCGGAAGTGACAAAACGCATCTATTCACGTGAATGTGTAGAGTAAAGCAATTTCACACAGAAAGGTGGTGAAAAGCAAATTATTATTATTATTATTATTATGAACCTGCCGTGAGTGCCAGTGTTTACTCTGTTCTGAAAAGCAAATGAACCTACTACACTATATTGGAAAATGATTTCTCTCTCTCTCCGTTTCATTTCTTACTCTTGTCTATCCCTGAGCTTCTTCGACAAGCGCTGTTTCCCATGGGGAAGTTATATTGCCAGATGGGTTTTATGTATATATAAAAAGAAAAAGTAAAAAAAAAGTTTATAGCACATAAGAAAAAAATGTATAGGAAATAAGAGGAGAATAATCTTCTGGTAGGACCAGTGTCTGGAATTATGTCCATATTCAAATCCTTCAACCCCACATACCCAACCAATTTAGACTTTTGTTTTTGTTAAACCTACAACAGCTGGCTGGTCAGAGCTACTGGCTGATTGGTTGCTATGGGTCTCATTCTGGTGGATATTTCTCTTTTCTTTGCCGTCATCCTGATTAATGAAGATGGTGCCATGGAAATAAAAAGCTTTGTCCTTAAAAGCGGGTTTAGATGTATTTATTATCTGTATTTACATTTACCTTGTAGTCAGATCTTTGCTGAAAATGTGTCATCAATACGACGTATTTCCTTGCCCCAGTGGGATCTAATATGCCGGTGCTTATAGAGTGCAGTAGAATATTGGAGCAGCAAAGGAAAGTCACCAGGCACATGGAGAACATACAGCATCCATAATGGTCTTGGCTGGAATCTTCTCTAGGGCTGTGGAACTGTAGTCACCACTGTAGTGGAACATAAGCGAGTCCCCACCTTTGGTGCCAGTAATATTGAGGAGCCACACAAGCCTGCAAAAAAAAGGTCTTAGGGATTGCCAAACAAAGGCTCTTGTTTTTTAAACCCACTGGAAGCCTTCAGCAGTCTCTGTTAGTGGGTGCTGTTACAGTTTACTTTTATGCCTCCATGATTTGCCTCCAGGGCAAATGATCATCTGCTTTTTAAAGTGTTGTGGGCAATATCAAAGAGGGTAGGGTTCAAAATGATACTCATGAGCCGCTTGTAACGTGAAACATTCAAAAGTTGGCCGTGCAGCTACTGAAGGAACAATATAGTAGGAAGGTGGCCATGCCGTGCACCCACATACCCACAGGCCAAGGTGCTGGACACTGTGGAGTATCAACATATCCGTGATGTTCCTCTTAAATCAGTGCTTGAAAAATTCTTGAATTGGGGACATGTACATTGATAATTTGTGTATCAATTTGAAGGGGACAATACATTTACCTTGCACCTCCAAGAAAGATTTATGGTGAGTTTAAAAAGCCCATGCAGAAGGTGCCAGGCTGTGTCTGGGCTTAATTTGGATGTGGATAAGGGAGAATTTATCCAGGCATTTCGTGCTCATTCTACAGAAGTGTTGAGAGTTCAGGTGAGATTGGCAGATGTTTGTTTCGGTGATTAAAGCATCACTCGCGGTTTCAATGACGAGTAATTTCACACACCCCCGTCACACTCCAAGGGACACAATTCCTCTAGTGCCAGTCCCCTTCCACCTGGAGTACAAAGCTTGTGACAAGAAGGGAGAGGTACTAATTACCGCTTGCACTTGTAGCTGCATGAATTCATCAAACTGACTGTGCTGCGATCTTTATTTTTTTTTTGACCCTTTACTGACTCCTTAATCTTTGCATGATTGAATTAGGACAACGGAAGTGATTTTTCTGTCACTGTGCGGAGGGATGACTTACTGTGTGCACAGAACATTTCTTCTCTGTAAAATTGTATTTATGCACATGGGATGGAGGTGCCATATTGAATCCCTTAGACAGTACAGTATGAGGGTATAGCTTATTGTGTGCCCAGAACATTCCTTCTTAGTATATTTGTATTTATACATATGGGAGGGAGTGCCACGTTAATTTCCTTAGACAGTACAGTATGAGGGTATAGCTTATTGTGTGCCCAGAACATTCCTTCTCTGTATATTTGTATTTATACATATAGGTCTCTTTTGCTCGCTATTGAGGCATTAATACATATCACACATCTCCCACCTGCCTCCCATAGTTACCGCATGCATTATTGAATTAGTGTACTGAGAGAGTAAGAACTTGCAAGACTTGCATCAGTTGCTATCCCCATGGGTGCCAGATTACTTTGGAAACTGCCAATGAAATATTTTTATATATATATATAAAGATATATATATATATATATATATATATATATATATATATATATATATATATTACTGAAATGTGGTCACAATGGGGATCAGATGGGCTCTGTGCAGGCCACTGGGATAGAATGCTCTGATATAAAGCACATGTTGCTGTTAGAAGCAGGCACATATTGTAGATCGTTAAGGTCCATCTGACAGAACTGGAGCTGTGATTTGCCATGACATCCAGGCACTGATTTAACCTCTGGGGAAAGACATTGTTATCTGTGAGGCAGAAAGTGAGAGAATACTTTTGTGAAAAGGCACTGGCTACGTGGCTCTCTGAAGCTCTTCTGAGACTGCCCCACACACTGGACAGTGACTCGTAATAAAAAGTCTTTCTCATTTTGTTGAATGTTCCAAATATTCTGAAATCAGGAGGTTTTACTCTTGAAACTCTTGCTCAGAAACTGCCGGAATAAACCACTTGTCCAGTTCTTCTCTCTGCCACGAGTTATGTTTATGGCTCCCTGTCACATACACTGGCCTTAAAGGCAAACATGAAAGTGAAAAACTGTTTTTTTCTCTAAAACTGTTGCTAAAAAGGGATTTTTTAAATGTGTTAAAAATTAAACAATTCACGGCTCAATTGTGTTAATTACAATTAAACACCTAGCACTTAAAGGGGTTGTTCATCTTTAAATTAACTCCTACTATGATGCAGAGAGTGGGACAATTTGCAATTGGTTTTAATTTTTTACTTATTTGAGTTTTCTATTCAGCAGCTGTCCAGTTTGGGATTTCAGCTGCCTGATTGCTAGGGTCCAAATGAACCTAGCAACCATTTGTAAAAGAGGCTGGAATATGAATAGGAGAGGGACTGAATAGAAGAGTAATAAAAAGTAGCAATACAATCCATTTGTAGCTTTACAGAGCATTTGTTTTTTAGATGGGGTCAGTGACCCCCCTCCTTTTTGAAAGCTGGAAAGAGTCAGACGAATTCATTTGAATTCTATATAAAACAAAAAAGGAAGACCAATTGAAAAGTTGCTTAGAATAAGCCATTATACAAATTCTACTTGTGCTAAAACTGAAAAATGCAGAATAATATGTTATATCCAATATATTATAAGACCTTTGCCCCCCCCAGACACGGGGAAACCTGTTGACTTTAAACAATTCTGTGATAATAAAGGATTCTGGCAAAAATTGTCTATAACAGTCGTAAATCACGTTGTGCCCAGTGTGTAGAGTAGCGCACTGCGACACAAGGGAGCCATATATCATACGTGGAACTATATATATATATATATATATATATATATATATATATATATATATATATGTATGAATTGCAGATATTTCCACTCTGATCTGGGGTAAATTAAGAGGAAGGATTGTGACACGTTTAGAAAGGGGGGAGGCCTCGGGGATTGGATTTTTCTGACATGGGTTTCCGATACGCCGGTATCAGGGTTGAGTTTTGGCGTTTCCGTCAGCCACGTGAAAACCATCAGGTCTGCTCGCTCTCTAGAGATTTCTGTGCTTTCTTCATTTCAAGGAAAAGGAGGAGACATAGAATTGAGCAGCTTCTCGCCTCCTGTGCCTATTTAAAGGCGGCAGCGGTACGGAGATAATGTGAGAATTTCGAGTCTTGGGAGAAGCCCGTGGGAATTGCACAGGGACAGAAGTTATATATCTGTATATGGAGGGGTACTTTATTTATTATAACACACAAATTGTAGTGAGTCATGTGACAAAAATGACATCACTACTCACCGTTTATAGCTGATGACATCGCTAGTCACCATTTATAAGTATATCATTTATTATATATATATATATATATATATATGTATATATGTATATTGTGCAAGGTGGAGGGGAAATATTGTAGATAACCAGTATATATCCCCATTCTTTAGGTTTTAAAACCACCTCTTTAAGAGACACCATGGGGTTAACCAGCCAGAGTTGGGCTGGACATCCAAGGGGTGTTTAATGGAGGTGAGCAGCAGGTGAAAGAGAGGAAGTTTTTTTCTCATGTGTGGAAACTGACTGCTGAGTAAGGGTAAGACTCCACAAACGATTCTGTCGCAATCTGACGTGCTGCGAAAAAACGCATGCGACAAAAATAAGGTAAGAGATAGAATTGTCGCATGGTGTCGCAGCGTTGATCTGCCGTGACACGATTGTCGGATGCAGACACATTGCGCATCGTCTGCATCTGACAGTTGTGTCACGTTGGATTTCGTCGGATAAACGCTGCGACACCATGCGACATTTCTTACCTTATTTTTGTTGCAGCGTTTATCCGACAATGTCGCAGCGCATCGGATCGCGACAAAATCGCTCGTGGGGTGCTACTATAAAACACACAAAAGGTCTCTCTCAAAAAGACTGGAGAGTTCATCCCCTAAAGACTGGATGTATATGTTTGGCAAGTAAGCTATTCTTATTTTGGACTAATATATTGCTGAAGTGAAGCTGTTTTGTTTTCTGTACTACTGCTTACTGCTGAAAGATTAACTTGAGAAAAAAATAAACAGACTGTTTTCCTTCAATCTGGAGTGGCCTGCATGTTTGGTGAAAACCCCGCTGTGATCCCCCAAACATCACAATAAATATATATATATATATATATATATATATATATATATATATATATATATATATATATATATATATATATATATATATATCTATATATATATATATATATATATATATATATATATATATATATATATATATCCCCTAAAGACTGGATGTATATGTTTGGCAAGTAAGCTATATACATACATGTACTTATTGCAAATACATCTTTTAAAACTATAACATCTGAGAGTGCAGATGTTTTGCAGTGAAATGGAAATATTTTATTGATCTTGCACCCAGGCACAGTTAATATTTTTATCGAGAGTGCGGGCATCTCTTTGAATTATATATCTATCTATATATACTTGCTGTGACCTTAATATACAAACCCCTGTGATCAGTTATTGATTGAAACAACATCGTTCTTAATGGGGTAAATGGGAGAGAAGTGGATTCTGTTAGTGGTGTCTGGTGTCACTATGGACGAATATGTACTAACCCAGAAGGAGCCTTCTAGGGACTATTAGCAATATAATGGTTATACTGGCATCTGTAGGAAAATGTTTGTTCAGCCTTTCATATATATTCCCCACCAAAACATTGAGTATAGCTCTTATAAATATATTATTGCTTTACTGGGACCCGAAACTGCATAAATAGGATAAAATCCTTAAAAAGCCAATATGTCTTCAGAATGGTTAGAAAAATTACTTCGGCCTTCTTAGATTTATATCTTTCTTCTTACTTACTTCTTATCTGGGGCTGTTCCTGCTGAATTGTGCTTAGGACAAGGGAATACCTATGCTGCCATAGTTTTATGGGATCTCTCTGTACAGACTATCACAATGTATGTACTTTTTCTTTGATCTCCTGAACTGAACAGCTAGAAAAAGATACAATGTTTCTAACTTAATTGGCTTTTGTTAGACAGCCCAGAATATCTGGCAGCTGCACTTCGATACATTTGTTATTGAAGATAAGCAAAGAAACAATTGTAACAATTTAAGATAAGCAGGTCTCTTGTGGAAACGGTGACTTGCAGCTTAAAGGGCAATTCACCTTCATTAGCAAAATTGTAATGACACATAAAAACCACAGAAGGGTGTTCAAGCTTTCATAACCTGCCAAATTTTGTAAATTGAACCAGTAATTAGGGGGTGTGGCAAATACTTTTGTCCCTGTTTCTCCTTCCAAAATGTTGGGAGGTATGGTACTGTAGTGCCCCTCAGTTACACTCAAACCATGTGCTTATTAGGCACGTGGGTGGCTGGTCAATGTGGATGTGTTTAGGCATGTCATGTGAATGATAGGCTTGGGTGTCGATAAATATGTGGGCAATAGTTAGATCCCAGCAGGTAAAAGGCATCAGGGGTGGTAAGTGCAAAAAATGGGCCTGATTGCCCTGCCCAAAGGGTGCAAAACAGAGAATGAATACAGTGCTGCCTGCACTTTGCAGCACTGTATTCATTAGAGGACAGAAACAGAGAGGGAGACATAGGTGATCCCTACCCCGGGTGAAAGTGCTTATTACTCTTTGTGCTGTTGCTCTTGTGCTCTCCAATGCCCCCTTTTGTTCGGAGTAGTATTTATTACATAGAACAGACAGGGCAATTTAGTGTGCATAATCCCCATACCGCTCTCTGTGTCCATTGATATCTATATATTCATATTCACGCATTAAATCTGACAGACTTGTTACGTTTTTTAAATGGCTCCTTTTCTTCCCCTTGATGTTGGAGCACTATTGAGAGGCAGGAAGGGAAATAAAACATCAGGCGGTCAAATAGACCTTTGAAAAGTCTCCGGCGGTTTGAGGGGAACAAAGCGGAACCCACTGACCGGTTGCTGGAGAGAATGCCAGGCAAATACATAAGCAAAGGCAATATATGTATTTATATTGTATCACCACAAAGGCTGTTCAAATCCATTTCGCATGGGAATCATATATTGCACCCTTTCCGAGCTGGGAAATAAAGTGCTCTGAGTCAGCACCACTTTGCCGCTAATGAGCGCAGGTGCACCCAATTAATCAAGCAGCTCGGTGTCATTAAGGAAAGAATAACACACCAGACATCCGTGTTGTACAGTTTCAAACAGGGGTTCTACTTCATGACTATTATGGGCAAATACCTTCCCACCGGAATCTCTTCTTTTTTTGCTTCAACCCCCCCCCCCCAGTAGGATATTAGCCATCAGAGGTTATCAAGCTGCAGGGGTCGGCTGGAATAAAGTTGTCAGGGTGAAGTTGAAGGCATGCAAGTATTATTTGTTTTTCTGATCCAGTTCTAAAAAAGTCTATCTGACAAACTCCTCAAGCGCCCTTTCTTTTAGTCTGTGACATCACAGTATGTATGGACAGTGAGCGAAGTATTATCTGATTATAGCAAAGTCACTTCCTCCAATAACCATTAACCACCTTTTTTATAGTCTGAATAAGATTTAGGGTGTACGTTTATTTGCCCTGGGTACCCCTGGAACTATAGCAGGGTGACTGTTACCTCAATGTTTCTATTTAATCTTGTTATGAGCTAAGGGGGCCCAGCCTAAAGGCCAGTTAGGGGGAGATTTGGGGTGAGTGCTTATTTGTGCCCTGGGTACCCCTGGAACTATAGCCAGTAAGGTTGAGTGTTGGGATGAGTTGGCTTCAAAAAGTAAATGATATATAGGGTGTTCTATTATATGCTTACAGATACAGAAATCTCTTCATGCATTTATTTTAACTTGAAATTTTCAATGTTACCCTGTTGTAAACATTTGTTCAAACCCAGTAGAGACATTGTGGTATATTTATCAAAGAGTGAAGCTAGAGATCGCCACAGTCCACCACAGTGAAATTCTGCCACTCTCCATTTCTATGGGATTTCTGAAATATTATAAAAAAATATACAGGTATATACAGGTATACTGTATTATCAAAAGTTGATCCTTTGATAAATACAGTACACCTTTCAAAATCCCATAGAATGAATGGAGAGTGGTGGAATTTCACTCTAGTGGACTCTGGCGATCTTTACCCCATTGTCTTCATGCATTTTACATTTTTTTGGCCCAGACCAAATATTAGAACTTAGATGGGAGCTTATCCCCAAAAAACAACTGCTTTAGTGTTAATTTGAATATTTAGATGAATTTAACTCATGTTTAAAGAGCTGAATTCTAGCTCTAAATTAAAGATCCATAAAAACATATGAATGACTCTTCTATAGTTACAAGAATAAGTAGTACAACATACAAATGTTTCCCCCAGATCTCACCCTTCAGTCTGGGAGGATCCAGAAAAAGACAAACCTCAGCCTAACTGCCCTTCAGACTGGGACCCTCCATCCACTGCTTTTGACCCCCTAAAGGTGCAGTAGCCAATGGCCTCCATATAACTTCTGTTAAGGTAGATATTGTCTGTCCTACACATGAGAGACTGCCCCAGACTTTGTTTTGACTTTTCACAGGCAACATGTGCATATGGGAATATGGTCGGTGTCACATTATGATTGCACGCTGACATCTTTAATGCAATAACTTCCCCAGAGGTGTAAAAGGCATATTAAATGCTTGTATGTTGTCACTAAGCAACATATCTGTGAATTGCTGTATAATGTGAGGATGATTCACACCATTGAGTTGTGAGCCTCTGTTAAGGTACAAAGAGCCTTCATTCATGATCAGCCTTCAGGTCTTGGTTTCTTTGTACTGGGCAACATATAGGGTGAAAGCAGGAGACACCTTGATGTATACAGCACATCCCGTTGATCTTAACAGTACTGTTCAGTGATTCCCTTGATAACCTTTTGAAAGGCTTCTCTTCACAAAGATGGTGTTCAACAGTATAGATGGTTATTTGAGTTTCTCAATGAAACCAGCTTGGCAGCATGACCATGGATGGCATAACTCAACATCTGTCTCATGTAGCAATATGCTTCTCATTGAATTCAAAATGCAGAGACTGCTAATTAACCTACAGCTTTACTAGTACTCTCAATATATTCTGGAATATGTGTCACTCAGCTGTATAAAACAAAGTAGCAGTGGGATAATAGTCTCTGGGAAGCAAGTGTGACTGTGGGATAGCAGGTATAGTAGGGAGAGATGGTGCCTATAGTAACAGTGGGATAATAGTCTCTGGGAAGGGAGTGTGACTGTGGGATAGCAGGTATAGTAGGGAGAGATGGTGCCTATAGTAACAGTGGGATACTAGTCTCTGGGAAGGGAGTGTAGTTGTGGGATAGCAGGTATAGTAGGGCGAGTTGGTGCCTATAGTAACAGTGGGATAAAAGTCTCGGGGAAGGGCGTGTGACTGTGGGATAGCAGGTATAGTAGGGAGAGATGGTGCCTATAGTAACAGTGGGATAATAGTCTCTGGGAAGGGAGTGTGACCGTGGGATAGCAGGTATAGTAGGGAGAGATGGTGCCTATAGTAACAGTGGGATAATAGTCTCTGGGAAGGGAGTGTGACCGTGGGATAGCAGGTATAGTAGGGAGAGATGGTGCATATAGTAACAATGGGATAATAGTCTCTGGGAAGGAAGTGTGACTGTGGGATATCAGGTGTAGTAGAGAGAGATGGTGCCTATAGTAACAGTGGATAATAGTCTCTGGGACAGAAGTGTGACTGTGGGATAGCAGGTATAGTAGGGAAAGATGGTGACTATAGTAACAGTGGAATAATAATATGGCAGGGAGAGATGGTGCCTATAGTAACAGAGGGATAATAATATAGTAGGGCGAGATGGTGCCTATGGTAACAGTGGGATAATAGTCTCTGGGAAGGGATATAGGTTTTACTGTATTTGTGTATATAAATCACATGGCTGCACAAAGTCTGTTTTACTCCAGGCAACACCACTACTAAAAACATCTTAACTATAGCAGAAGTCTGTATTATGGATCCTTTGGGAACTCTGGGCAGCTGTAAAAATAGTGAAGGAGCTTTAGCAATGTCATTTGGAACTACTGGCATTTCTAAAAAAAAAAAGAAAAAAAAAAAGAACTTTCAGGTAGAAACGACTGTTCTCTAAGGTACTAAAGTGGGAGGAAAGTTCTGATTTAACAGTAGCATTGTGTGGATATTGTAGACAATTGTATTGTAGCTGTTATAGAGTCCCACCACCTACGGACGTTTAATAAGAATTAAAAGAAGGCTTACTTCTTTAAAGTACAGAAAGTGGGGGCTAAGTGTTATTACGGAGAGACATTAATCTTTGATTTCCCTTTCTTTCAGTTCTTGGATTGGGAACAGATCCTGATTTACAGATTGATGTAATAACAGAATTAGAATTGGTCAATTCAACGAGAGGAGTGACACAAGTATTCGGGGTGCACAATGGAAGCAAAGCGTTTTTATTCCAAGGTGAGTGCCGTTCACTTGCAGAGAGAAAAGGGGTTCAGGGGTCAGTAGTACTGTTGCTTGAAGATGTTTCGTCATAGAGTTTGGAATGTAATGTCAATGTGGTTATTAACCCAACTGGGTTAGGCACTGTAATTGGCACTGTATGCCTTCTGTGCCTAGAGCTGGGGGGCTGCAGAAGGGGTTTTTGTCATTAGATTATATAATAATAACAAGTGCCTATAACTGCTGCTTTCTTACATCCTGTAATGGGAAAGCGGCTGTGCTATGTGTCTGTATATTCCATGAATTGTGATAAATAGGAGAAAACCATACATTGGAACCATACGGCAGAGAACAAAGAAACATTAAAGCCTTTAGGGAAATGTAAGGCGTTTGCAGTGTGCTGTATTCTGTAGCAATTTCATTGGTATCCCATTCATCATTCTGTTTGCAGGCTTTTTAAGATTCACTGATGCCAGAAATCCTCATCAGTTATTTAATAAAAATTTACTGTATGATCCATTTGTCTTGCAGTCACTTTGACTTAAAGGAATAATAATCCAGAAGAAATATTTAGTTTTGTTTTCATGCAGAATATGGAAGTTACTGAAACTAGGCTTTCCCCACTGGTTTTGATAGTTGTGTTCAAATTATTCTATTTTACACTATTTCATCTAACTTTAGTCTATGGTACAGACTCCCTGCCCTCCCCCCCTAAGTTTCCATCAGAATGTTTTAGTCCCACTCTCTGCTTGATTTACAGATTCCCTTCTCCTCCCCTGTAAGTTTCCATCAGAGTGGTCTAGTCCCACCCTCTGCTTGAGTTACAGACTCCCTGCCCCTCACCCTGTAAATTTCCATCAGTGTTCTAATCCCACACACTGCTTGAGTTACAGACTCCCTGTCCATCAGAGTAATCCCACCCACTGCTTCAATACAGACTTTCTGCCCCTCCCCTTTTAACCTTCCATCAGAGTTTTCTAATCCCACCCTCCACTTGAGTTACAGCTTCCCTGCCCCTTCCCTGTAAGTGTAAATAAATTCCACCAGCACACAGGTCTTAGTTGCAAGCAGGGACAACCCTTGCTATGTTTTATTTGTGTGATGCAACGTTTTGGGGTAATCCCCTTTGTCAAGCCTTCTCGGCCGGCACCGGGCAATATACGACTTGGAGAGCCAGGGTGTGCAAGCTGGTAACTATACTTGATTCCTTCCCTGTAAGTGTCCTTCAGAGTGTTCTAGTCCTGCCCACTGTTTCAATAAAAGGCTCCCCCCCTGTAAGTTTCCATGAGAGTGTTTGTCTCACCCAGTGCTTGAGATACAGGCTCCCTCCCCCTGTAAACTTTCATCAGAGTTTTATAGTTCCACTCACTGGTCTTTTAGGGCTATAGTCCATACTGGTCAATATAATACCCAGAATCCCACTGACAGCCACTGGACTTCCCTCTCATGAATGTCCCTACATTTTATATGTTCCTCTATATCTTCCAACCATAATCTTCTACAATAGCCATTCCCTTTATCATAAAGCTATGTTGAAAACCAAAGACCACCCAGATACCAACTGCATTTGCTAACACCCTGGAGTGACACTTACTAGGGCCAAGATAAATCAGGGTGCAAAAAATCTGGTTCAAAACTCCATGATGTTTGAGTTTAGCACTCCGGTCTCTACTCGGCGCCTTGTCTACCAGAGATCCAGAGGTTGCCATTTAGTTTCCCTTTATGCACTGCCTCTTGTGTCCAGGGATTTGAGAAATGAAGTCTATGAAGTATTGTTTACTTGGATGGGGCTTCCCTGTTGAATAATTCTCTTTGGCACACGTATGAGCTGTTAACATTTTGATCAAACTTTAAGACTAGTCGAGTGGGGGATTTTTCTTTTCCCTGGTTTCGAAAATCTCTCTCCAAAGTGAAGTTCTTCACTTTTCACTTTTTTCTCATCTAAAACTCTCAGTAGCTCTCAGAAGGTGAGAACCTTCCATTATATTGTCTCTGTCAGTTCACCAGAAGAAAAGATCTCTACTTTACTCACTGATAATAATTTTAGTGGGTGACCCAGGACATATATGGCTCCACTGTGTTATTGCACAACACTTATGGCTATTCCCAAGAACTCTGTGGATGTCAAAATACCACCTGAGCCATCGCCCCTTAGTGCTGCTTTGCTTACATGAAAATAATGGGCCTGTTTGTACAGTAAAAAGTTCAAAAATAAAATTTTCCCATGTTGGGAGATCATTTGGGTAGATAGAATTGCCGGAGAGAGTGCATTATGTCATTCTATCTACTCAAACAATCTCCCAACGAGGGAAAATATTATTTTTGACCTTTTAAGAGCAATCACTTTAATAAGAGTGGAAACTGCATGGAAACAGCATAACATTAACTGAATGCATAGACCTTATATCATGTTAGAAGGAACATTGCTGTTCTTTTTTTGGGGTGCATGGATTCCAGGAATTGGGATTCAGACAATCGTTTTGTAAGATTTAGATTTGGCCTAATAATTCTTAGCTTTTGGCTTAAAGGGATAGTGTTCCAGTCCAGAACACGAAAGCGTCACTGGGCCTATAAAAACCCGACACAGATGCTCCAGCCTGGTATTCTTCATTGGGTTTGCTAAAAAAGGGGTTATTTTGCAGGTAGGACTTACAGATATGGTATGGGTGCAGGTCTGCTGGTGGGGCCACAAGTCTAAAAAAAAGCTAATTTTACTTTTCTTCTTCTTTTTTGCTCTTTTTGTAACCCCCCCTCCACCTTCTGATGAAGATGGTGGTACTTGTGGTGTTATCACTTTTGGCTTGCTATTACATAACTTCCAATATCATGGAAGTGTGGGATGGCCACCTTTGTTGGAGGCAAAATCTGGATAAAGGGGGTGGGCCTATGACAGGGGATGGGCCAGTGACATCATAGGGGCAGGCCAACACGTGAAGCAGTTTTGAACCAGTCAGCCTCTTCAACAAACCAGGAGAAAACCCTAGGACAATGGGTTGCTGATAAGGCTGTTGAGGGTCGGATTGAGTAGCGGGTACAAGTATGTGGGTTTGCGGGTCAGAGTTTTTTAAGAAATAATTTGGAAAAATGGAAGTGATTTTGGTTGAGTTTTTCTTATTGAAGGAGATAATGAGACAAAAAAATTGAGTTTGAAAATGACCCCTTGAATCAAATGTAGGAAAAAGCTTGAATTCAGGAATTGATCAATAGGGACATCTTTACTTTATCAGCTGCTCTGGGTTTGTACTGCTCCGTTACAGACCAGGCACACGAAGGGATTGTTGATGTATTCAGTGCCCGAGGGGGTAACAAGATGCCACAGCAGCGAGCAGATATGCAGCATATAACTGGGATTTCCATTTAAAAGGAAACTCTAATGAAACCCGATTTCCCCCTTTGTACTTTAAAGTCTTGCGTGTAATGGAAAGAAGACTTGGTGTTTAGAAAGGCGTCGCCTTTTCTTGCTTTCGCCTAATCTGCCAATACATTTCCATTTTGTTAGCGCTTAGAAAATCATGTCCCATGAACATTTCTATAAGGTATTTATAATTATGTTATTACAAATTTAAATGTAAATATAAAATGTATTGTCTGAATAGATAGGAGTTAGTGCACAATGCTACAACTGATCTTCCCTGAGCACTAATACCCCATAGGAAATGAATGTGCTGGCAGTCAAGGAAATTATAATATATTGAGAAACTTCGGTGCATTCTCTTTGGGCAGACCAACCCCGAAATCCATTAGAGAGTCAAGAAAAACCATTAACATCTATGGGAACCTCGGTCAAAGGCATAAATGTTCTCTATGACCATCAAACAAGTTACAACTGAATATTGACCCGTGTAGTAACCATCAGATCTACTCATCCCTCTCTGCTCCTTTGTCTGAAATGTCCCCTGTTTGTGTTTAATTCGTTTGATCCTTCAGCATGTCATTTTTTTTCCTGCAGTGCAATTGAACAGCTCTATGGCTCATGCTGTGAGTCCAAAATAAACAGCATGAGTCAATGATTGGAAAACAGCAGCAGGGCTACTCAGTCCTTGTAGGGGAGCTCAATGTATTTATCCTGCACCTTTTCAACCCAACTGCTCAACATTGCTGAAGGTGCAGAATTTATAGCTGGTGAACACTTATCTGCTTTCCATGTTATGTGCTACTGTCTCCAACTTGTCCAGCCTGAATGCCACATTGGGGTGAGTACTTATTTGTGCCCTAGGTACCCCTGGAACTATAGCAGGGTGACTGTTACCCCAATGTTTCTATATATCTGTAACCTTGTTATGAGCTAAGGGGACCCAGCCTGAAGGCCAGTTAGGGGGAGATTTGGGGTGTGTCCTTATTTGTGTCCTGGGTACCTCTGGATCTATAGCAGGGTGATTGTTACCTCAATATTTCTATATATCTGAAACCTTGGTATGAGCTAACTATGCCCAGCCTGAAGGCCAATTAGGGGGAGATCTGGGGTGAGTGCTTATTTGTGCCCTGGGTACCCCTGGAACTATAGCAGGATGACTGTTACCCCAATGTTTCTATATATATCTGTAACCTTGTTATGAGCAAAGGGGGCCCATTCTGAAGGCCACTTAGGGTAGAATCCTGCATGGGGTCGAATACTCACGGAATATCCGCAAAGTGGTCGGGTTCCGGGCAAAAAGTTCCAATTCCTTGGCTTTGTGGGCAGTCCACGGGTAACACTGCTGGGTACCCAACAAAGGTGTGGGCTTGATCCCTCCCACCCACCATTGTGGTTCTTCCACTTTTTACATTTTTTTGGGAAGATTCGGCACTGGAGTGAGCACGCAGGACTCTAACTTAGGGTGAGGGTAATGGTCGACATCTCTAAAACAATTTAGGTCTCGCGTAGGACACAGCTGCCATTAGGAAATTAATAAAATTAAAATTTTTGTCCATATGTTCGAATTGAAATTCGGCAAATTTCACAAATCTGATTTCTCTATAATGAGACTCTGGGCGCGCAGCCGGCCTGGGTCACTCTCAGATTATCGAAGAAGAGCTTAATATAAAGCTCTTTTTCTGCAGCTTAGTTTCCCTGCTCCCAGTTGGCATTAGTAACATGAGCCAGTTAATACCTGAGAGGCAGAGCTGTCAGAAGGAAACATTTTTATTTGCTGAGTAAAGTAGAACAGTTTTTTTTGGGGGGGGAGGCTGACAACTTTGAGTTATTAGCGTTTGTGGGTGAAAGGTGGGAGCTAGGTCTAAAAGCTTGATCACCATGATTTATGTCCATAATGCACCTTATTCCTCCCTGATTTGTGCCTGGTGCTTACCTGGTATGAGGAAGAATCTGCATTGCCTAGGGTTGCCACCTGTCCAGTTTTCAGAAGGGCTGCCTGGGTCAGTCTGTCTGGTTTTCAAAAAAGGAAAACCGGGCAGTATCTCCCCCAAGTGACATGATCCTAGCCCCGCCCATGTGACGTAGCATGCCCCGCCCTCAACATCACTGACCTGCCCCACTGATGTCATGGCCCAGTCCCCTGCTTGGATCATGAGCTGCACAAAGTTGGCAACCCTAGCACTGTCCAGAGGTGGCAGCAACTTGCACCTATTTGGGGCCTATATACACTTACACTTCAGTTGATCAGAAGATACCCCCCAGTAACTTCAGTTGCACAGCTCCTACCCTTGGTTGTTTCTCCTCTTCTTCAAAAAAGGCACCAAGGGTAGATTTAAGGTGACTGCCTTTGTTGCAGAAAAATTCTGGCCACATTGATTGGGGAGGCGGAAGGATCATGAAAAGTGGGACAACAATGTAAACGGGTCAGACTGGGCCAGAGGGTCACCAGGAAATTACCCGATGGGTCTCAGCCCTTTTGGGACCTGTTGACCAAGTTCTGCACCACGTACTGCTCCCTGACCTCCTCTACTGGCTGGCGGATGGGGGTTACTATTGGGCTGACATGGGGGCTTGAAGTGGCAACCCCAGTTGGTCCGGGACCCCCAAGTCTGACATTGGGTGGACATAGGCAGAACAGAGATGTAAAGGGGCTGGTTATTGGCAGTTGTGGGGGAATTTGGAGACGCCAATAATAATGAGTGCAATTTTGTTTTAATGGGCCCAGTTTTTGCACCTGGCACACCTAGAAATCCTAAATAAACCATAAATGTGTATATTATAAATATAAATAACACTAATGTTTACAATGAAGCAGCGTAGTTTCCCTTTAAATCAGGATTTGCTCATTTCCATTGGCTAGCAATACACAAGCCTCCTCAAACAATTCAATTTACACTAACAAAAATCTTCCCCAACCTCTTTATGCTGTAGATAGATGGATTCTTTAATTTCTGTTTAGAAAGAAATTTACAGAAAGACATAAATCTTTACGCGGCTCCGTTGCTACAGGCGCAAAGATAAAAGCCACGCATGTGACCGCTCCAGTTGGATCTCGAGAGCCGTTAATAGAGGAAAAGGGTTGGATTAGAATTCCTGGCACGTTGCCCCACTACGGATGAACTTGCAGCAGAGGATGCGATCAGACACGTCATATTTTATTCATGACTTGCGAGGTGCGATGATGAAATAGAGGAGGAAAAAAAGAAGGAATTCTAAAAATCTTAATTATGGCACCGAGAGGTAAAACCACTTATCACCTTGAGGTTCTTTGAAAAAAATCTGCAGTCTCTTATCTAGACAGCAGCCTCCTCGGCTTCATGGGAAAGGGATGGTTTGGTTATATATTTAGGAAGCTGTTATTCTTATTTTCACTTATGAAAATGGAAGACTTTTTGATCTTTCTACACTACACTAGGTTTAGGGTTAAGTCTACCTTTTTGGGTCCAATGAGTTGGTCAAGGTTACACGTAATGCTCAGACCCCTTAGCTCATAACAAGGTTACAGATACAGTATATAGAAACATTGGGGTAACAGTAACCATGTTATAGTTCCAGGGGTACCCAGGGCACAAATAAGTGCTCACCCCAAATCTGACCCTAACTGGCCTTCAGGCTGGGCCCCCTTAGCTCATAACAAGGTTACAGATATATAGAAAAATTAGGGTAACAGTCACCCTGCTATAGTTCCAGGGGTACCCAGGGGACAAATAAACACTCACCCCAAATCTGACCCTAACTGGCATTCAGGCTGTGCCACCTTAGCTCATAACATGGTTACAGATATATAGAAACATTGGGGTAACAGTCACCCTACTATAGTTACAGGGGTACCCAGGGAACAAATAAGCACTAACCCCCAGTGGCGGAACTACTGGGGGAGCAGGGGGTGCCTGCATACAGAGGGGGCGGGGGCCCAGCTGCGCGTCCCGCACCAGGGCCCGCCCCCTCTAGTTACGTTACTGCTAACCCCAAATCTCCCCAAACTGGCCTTCAGACTGGGCAGATTGGAGAGAGCAGGACATGATGGAGACAGTTGGCTAAGAAGGTAACATTACAGTATTCAGACCGCAGTACCCAGGCATTTTGGATATCATAGGACAATAAATAAACACTAGGGTAAGAAAAAAAAATGGAGAATTGACAACTTGTATAGATGGAGACACCTGTGAGCAACCCTCTCCATCACAAGCAAGTAATAGATGTACTTTATTTCCATCCACATCTCCAGCAGCCATGTTTTGGGGATTCTGACCCCCCCCCCAGCTAAGAGGTCGAACCCAGGAGGGTAGTATTGACCACCACTTCCCTACTTTTCAAAAAATTACAAGAGATGAGAATACAGCACTGCATCAGTATCAATGTATCACTACAGGTATGGGACCTGTTATCCAGAATGCTCTGGACCTGGGGTTTTCAGGATAACAAATTTTTCCGTAATTTGGATCTTCATACCTTAATAAACAAACCCTTAATAAAAAAAAAACCCTACCCCTCTACCCTACATAGACCCCATCCCCCCAGCCTAGCTGCCCCCCCCCGGACGAATGCCCCTAACTCTTTACTTACCCCTCCGTGCAGATTCTGTCCAGGGGAGTTCATGGGCACCATCTTCAGCCCCTTCGGTAATCTTCGGAATGAGACTGGTGCTTCGGCAATTTTTGTGAGCTTCGGCCACAGGTCAGAAAATTGCTCCAACTGCGCATGCGCCGCTTAGCCAGTCTCATGCCGAAGATTACAGAAGAGAAGAAGATGGCGTAAACTCCGCTGGACAGAATCTGCAAGGAGGGGTAAGTAATGGGTTAGGGGCATTTGCCCGGGGGGGGGGGCAGCTAGGCTGATGGGGAAGAGGGAGGGGATCTATGTAGGGTAAGGGGTAGGTTTTTTATTAAATGAAGGGTTTGTTTCTTCTTTAAGTCTAAAAGAAAACCATGTAATCATTAAACAAACCCAACAGGCTGTTTTTGCTTTCAATGAGAATGAATTATATCTTAGTTGGGATCAAGTACAAGTTACTGTTTTATTATTATTAATTTTTTAAATTTAGATTATTTGGATTAAATGGAATCTATGGGAGACAGCCTTTCTGTGAATCTGAACTTTCTGTATAATGGACAGTGACGTAACTCGAGGGTGGGGGCCTGGCGCGGGACACGCTCCGGGCCCCCCGCCCCCCTCCGTACACCCGGAACCGCCCGGGAATCGTGGCGCGTGAGCTGCCAGGGGGGCCCTGAGGGGGTGCGGGCCCTGGCCCAATCGCACCCTCTGCTCCCCCGGTAGTTATGCCACTGATAATGGATTTCCAGCTAACGGGTCCCATACCTGTATTACTGTATGACTGACACAATCTGTAGACATTTCTTCTTTAAGTCTAAAAGAAAACCATGTAATCATTAAACAAACCCAACAGGCTGTTTTTGCTTTCAATGAGAATTAATTATATCTTAGTTGGGATCAAGTACAAGTTACTGTTTTATTATTATTAATTTTTTAAATTTAGATTATTTGGATTAAATGGAATCTATGGGAGACAGCCTTTCTGTGAATCTGAACTTTCTGTATAATGGACAGTGACGTAACTCGAGGGTGGGGGCCTGGCGCGGGACGCGCTCCGGGCCCCCCGCCCCCCTCCGTACACCCGGAACCGCCCGGGAATCGTGGCCCTGGCCCAATCGCACCCTCTGCTCCCCCGGTAGTTATGCCACTGATAATGGATTTCCAGCTAACGGGTCCCATACCTGTATTACTGTATGACTGACACAATCTGTAGACATTTTCCATAAATCAGGACATTTTTAGAATTTCTGAAGGTTCCCAAAAGTTGTCAGTCTATTTCTGTTTCCCAGCGGATCTTATATAAAACTGGAGGTGGGTTTGTAGGTGTGAACCAATTTGGTTTGTTTTATTTTGGGTGCTAGATTCCTTGGTGCCCTGGGAATAGATGCCGGGAAATGATTTATGAAGTCTACACATTCATTTAAATACAGTCGCTGACAAACCAATGTTAAGCTTAATGGGCTGTCAGTGCAAAGTCAGGGAGGAATCATCTTAATGCTAAAATAACAGCAGATGCACAGATTTCCGCGGCTTTTATTGGAATACATTAAGGGGACACCTTTGCCATTTATTAGCCTAGTTTTTAACTTCCCCCTTTCACTTTCCCAGGTTACAGAAGCTCAATCTTTTTTTTATTTTTTTTAATTTTATTGGATTATTGGAGTTCCCCCCCCCCCCAAAACACCTTATTCAAAAACATATACCATATTATTGTGCTGAACTCTGTCTGCCAAGCCAGGCAGGCTCCCTTTTTGAGAGGCAGTAATATTATGTGCCAGGCTGGATTCACCGGTTGTCTTCGGTGTTGCTTTTAAAAATGCATCAAGTGGAGATAAGTGCGGGAGCTTGCTTTTAAATAATGGGGCTTCAATATTCTTGCCTGGTCTGAGGCTTCCTTCCTTCAGCATTCCCAGTAGAAGCACAATCTGTTGATTCTAAAAATAATGGTTGCGGCTAAGACCCCTGACTAATATTAACCTTGTGTCCTACAGGCTTCCTTTCCAGGCAGTGTCTGATTTTCCAGCTACACAGATACCCCTAAGAACAAATCTGGTAGCTCTCTTACCACTGTAACACTAACCCTAATCCTAACCCTTCCTCTTCTAACTGCTATCATAGTAATTACAGCCATTGCTCGTTAAAGCAATAGTAGTTTAGTTATGAATATTGTATAGAGCAGGGATCCCCAACGTTTTGTACCCGTGAGCAACATTTTGAAGTAAAAGGAGTTGGGGAGCAACACTAGCATGGAAATTTTTCTTGGGGTGCCAAATAAGTGCTGTGATTTGGTAGCCCCTGTGTGGATTGTCAACGTATATTGAGGCTCTGTTTGGCAGAGCGACAATTAAATACTTGCCCCCGCAATAGGAGTCAGTAGGTCCTTTAGCCAGAGTCCCAATAGGGGCCTATATTTTGATGAATACTAGATTGTTCCTTTTAGGCCTAATATTCACTGGGTGCCCAATATCAGTCCCAACTCCACCCATCCCCCAACTGGTGGCAGCCCCAGACCCCAGGCAGCAATCTCTAAGCTAATTAGCTAGCAAGTAACGAGTAATTTGATTTACTCACATGATTCCTAAGCAAGTGATGTGTATGTTAGTGATACTGTGCAAAGACTTCCAGCGGGTTTATTCTAAGGAACGATTGCTGAGATCAAATGATTCGTAAAAGTGCGGCAAGAGAGCGAGAGCTATCATTCAAATCTGGGTTTCCAGAATGTACCTTGCAGCTCTGTATCTCGCAATCAAACACAATTCCAACGTGAGTTTTAAAGGATGATGCGTATAAATCCTTGTCATGTTTGGCATCGCGGATAACGTGCATCATTCATTCTGCTCATAAGGTCTGTCACTTGAGCCTCTGACACTCGTTTCTCTGCTGTGGATTTAAATATCAAGGACGTCATTGGCTTTACTGCAAAGATGCCAGGGCCATGGCCAGTGTTGGCATCATCATGTTACAGCCACGGCCACAGTGTTCATCCACAATTCCACATAGACTGACTTGTTCATGCCATTAGGGTGACTGCTACCCCAATGTTTCTATATATCTGTAACATTGTTATGAGCTAAGGGGGCCCAGCCTGAAGACTAGTTAGGGGTAGATTTGGGGTGAGTGCTCTGGGTACCCCTGGATCTATAGCAGGGTGACTGTTACCCCAATGTTTTGATATATATCTGTAACCTTGTTATGAGCTAAGGGGGCCCAGCATGAAGGCCAGTTACGGGGAGACTTGGGGTGAATGCTTATTTGTGCCCTGGGTACCCAGGAACTATAACAGAGTGACTGTAACCTAGCCATGTGTAGAAGTTTGGCACAACGGATACAAGACTTTCCCTTAGTTGATCTGGGTTGAGGTAGATTTGGGGTTTATCCCTTGGTTAACATTGAACAAATTGCAGACTTTACTTTTCCCATTCTACCTCCCTTCTCTTCACTTCTTTGAATCACTATAGAAGTACTAATTATATAATTGACTATGGTACAAATAATTCAATTAATACCGCACGCTACACCAAGTTTTTCCAGCTCATTTAGAATGTAGCGCATGTACACCAGGTGTCGATTAACCCTGAAATTGGAGCCCTTTTCAGATCAAAGCTTCCCAGATGAAATGTGACTCAAATCAATGCAATTTTCCAAAACAGAGAGGCGTTATAATTATTATTTTGCAGTTGGAATGGAACTTACTTGACCAGCGTGGGCGTGAGAATTTACTCAATCGGTTTGATTTATTCACCGAACTAAAATTTTAAATCCATTTGCGAAAACCATATCACTTTTTAATTTTTGATATAACACTGCTTCCAATGGGGATCAAATAGGATCTATGCAGCCACTGGGACAGAATGCTCTGTTATACAGATAGCTAGAATATCAGCTGCCATAAAGCAGGGCAGGATTGCTGCTTCCAATTGAGATCAGATAGGATCTATGCAGCCACTGGGACAGGATGCTCTGTTATACAGATAGCTAGAATCTCAGCTGCCATAAAGCAAGGCAGGATTGCTGCTTCCAATTGAGATCAGATAGGATCTATGCAGCCACTGGGACAGGATGCTCTGTTATACAGATAGCTAAAATTTTAGCTGCAATAAAGCGTGCCTGTACTGCTGCTTACAATGGGGATCAGATAAGATCGAACCAATTGATATTATTCAGGGGACCGGATACAGACTGTATAAATCTGTAAGGTTAAAATAAAGAAAAGCCAGTAAGAATGAGATCCTAATGGTTCTCGCAGAGAAACAACTGCAGATTATTGCAGTATATAGATTTTCCATAATAAAGTCACAAACTGCACCTACAATATTGATAAGTTTCTAAAATAAAGTAAATCTATGTCGTTTTGTATCTTCAGGCTGTTTTCAAGTATTTGGCTCTTCTAGAGAAGTGCTTTAGGGCACCCTGGCCATGTGTAAGCAAAAAACATTCAAACATGGGGTGGGGTAGGTATGTGCTTAGTTACCCCATGGGTAAAATAATTTTTCCTATTGTTTGCACCTTGCACCTCAGTACCATAAGCAGCTTGTTCCCAGTTTTCCAGGATATGACATTGCCCTTTACCATTAATAACAGGAAGTTGCCCATTGTCTTTGGTATTAAGGAACAGGAAGTTACCTATTGTCTTTGGTAGTAGGGAACAGTATGTTGCCCATTTTCCCTGGTATTAAGAAAAGGAAGTTGGGCATTGTCTTTGGTTGTAGGGAACAGGATGTTGCCCATTGTTTTTGGTAGTAAGTATCAGGAAGTTGCCCATTCACTTTGGTAGTTGGGAACAGGAAGTTGCCTATTGTCTTCTGAAGTAGAGAACAGATAGTTGGCCATTGTCTTCGGTTGTAAGGAACAGGAAGTTGCCCATTGTCTTTGGTAGTAAGAACAGGAAGTTGAATATTGTTTTCAGTGGTAAGCAGCAGGGAATTGCCTATTGTCTTCAGTAGTAAGGAACTGGACATTGAACAATGTCTTCAGGAGTAGGGAACAGAAAGTTGCCTATTTTCTTCAGTAGTAAGGAACAGGAAGTTGCCCAGTATCTTTGGTAGTAAGAAACAGAAAGTAAAACATTATCTTTGGTAGTAAGAAACAAGAAGTCACCCATTGTCTTCAGTAGTAGGAAACAGGAAGTTGCCCATTGTCGTAGGTAATAAGGAACAGGAAGTTGCCCCTTGCCTCTGATAGTAAGGAACAGAAAGTAGAACATTGTCTTTGATAGCAGGGAACAAGAAGCTAGCCATTGTCCTCAGTTTTAATGAACAGGAAGTCGCCCATTGTCTTTGGTAGTAAGCAACAGGAAGTTGCCCGTTGTCTTCTGTAGTAAGGAACAGGAAGCTTAACATTGTCTTTGGTATTAAGAAACAGGAAGTTGCCCATTATCTTTGGTAGTACAAAACATTAAGTAGAACATTGCATTTGGTTGTAGGAAACAAGAAGTTGCCCATTGTCTTCGGTAGTAGGGAACAGGAAGTTGTCCACTGTCTCTGATTGTAAGAAACAAGTATAACATTTTCTTTGGGTGTAGGGAACAAGAAAATGGCCTTTGTCCTCGGTTGTAAGGAACAGTCAGACGCCTATTGTCTTTGGTAGTAAGGAACAACAAGTTAAGTCGTAAGACCTAAGTAAAAGGAAGTTGCCCATAATCTTGATTAGAAATAAAGAAGTATTTTCCCAGAATTTTGCCTTCTGGAGAAGGGAAGTTGCCTTTTGCCTCTAGTACTAAGGAACTTGAAGTTTTACTTTTTTCCATAATAAGGAACAGGATGTGGCCCATTGCTTTCATTTAGGCTATTTTTTTTCCAGAGTTCCATTGGCACTTTGGTGGATAGGACATAGATAATAGTACAAAAGACACATTAGATGCACTGATGATGTCCCAGCTGTGCTTCTCTATTTGGTTTTTAAATTAAAAGTCAAAGAATCTCAGTGACTACCTTTCTGCATTGCCAGAGGCCCATTTATTCCTGTCCCCAGAACTCTATGCTATATTGCTTTTTGGCCCCAAAATGATTCATGCTGCTTATAAAGTCTGAAATAAAGTTACCTTTGTGCTATAGGCTGTTCCTACTGAATTGTATTGGATTTATTTTAACACAAAATACTGTTGGGTTGCGTTCTGTTGCCTTTTTTTAAGTTTATGGTCTATTTTTGTGCTCTTATAAGAACCCCATGTTTATAAAATTAATTAATAAGAGAATGGACCACCAATGACAGGTAAAAGTCTGTATAAACGGACAAATAAAATGATATAAAATGATAATGCCTTCCTCCAAGTTCCCTAATACGACAAGGGTCACCTAAGCCAGGTGCATGCATGAGGATTTAATTGTGGCTCCTATAATGTCATATCAAGCGGTTCACATAATGCACACATTACCGCCCCTGCCCCCAATAAAATCTAAAAAGCAAAGCAAAACAACAACATATGGTAAGAAAGACATTTCTTGACGCTTCTGAAATGGATATTCATGATGCAATAAGATGTCTACAGTCGTGTAGGTCGAAAAATACCTTGTCACTCATGAAAAAAAGGGGTTTGTACCGTTCACAGCCAGTCACTCCCCATGCCTTCAGAATCTGCTATTGAGCCTTGTTGCATTTTATTTTGGAAACTGCATGAACACCAGGCAACACAGTCTCAAACTGATAACGTCATAACACGTTAGCCTCCCACAGTAATACAGTTTTATGCTAAGCCTCTCCGTACAGAGGTTCGTTACACTCTTACCAGAGCTGGCTTTGTTGGCAAGTCAAGGGAGCTTACCTCTGAAACATTAGCTGCTCACCTCGGTAATTGCTCCATCCTCTAATTTAATGAAAACCCATTAAACCGACACAATAATTAAAACAAGACATCATCTCAGTTAGGAGGCTGGAATATTAATATGAAGAACATTTGAATATAAGCTGAATTTGTTTTTTGAGGGGGGGGAAGTTTTGAAATATGGTGTTTGAAGGGAATTGTCATGAATAAAATATCAAGCCGACTCCAATTATTCTATTGTGCTTAAATCATTCTTTAGATGAGACTACAAGGGGAGAGGTGGAGATAATTGGTATATTAACTGTCAAAGTAATAAGTCCCAAGCAAGCTCAGAAGGAAGAGGTAAGAGCAAGGGGGGCATTGTTGGACTTAGTACACTCAGTTTCTCTACACTAGCCTCTCACATCTCTTTTTGTTAAACCAAGGCCTTTCCTGGTTATCATAGTCAATAGCAGTTGACTACAATTTAGATATGCAAACAAAAAAAAGTCGTTTGGTGCTTGGCCAGACAGCACCCCCCATGAAGTGAAGTTGGTGAAACACTCCTTTATATGATGCTTATATTGATGACCTTTCTTAAAGCAGGTGACGACAGAGAGTAAGAAAACTAGAGGCCAACAAATTACTTCTATAAGGAGTTAAACACATGGAACCTAAATGAGAAAACACAACTTTTTAGGCTCTTGTCTTTCCTCAGATCTACTCAGGATGCAATAATAAACTGGTCCCAACAAACCGCTCTCTCTCTCTCTCTCTCTCTCTCTCTCTCTCTCTCTCTCTCTCTCTCTCTCTCTCTCTCTCTCTCTCTCTCTCTCTCTCTCTCTCTCTCTCTCCCCATCCAAGTTCCACTTCATTGACATGGTCAAATGTCCAAAAAACTTTCCCATATTACAAAATGATATATATACAGTATTTATATTCCTACATTATTAGTCCCATCTACA
This sequence comes from Xenopus petersii, assembly GCA_038501925.1. Classification (NCBI taxonomy): domain Eukaryota; kingdom Metazoa; phylum Chordata; class Amphibia; order Anura; family Pipidae; genus Xenopus; species Xenopus petersii. The sequence goes on along the minus strand of CM076679.1, from coordinate 21,401,496 downwards.
TTAACTGTAAATTACTCAGTGCCTAGTACCCTGGAACTCGGGGGAGTAGGCATGTACCTCGGGTGCAGTTGCAGGGGTGGGGTGCAGTTCAGAGAGAGAAACGGATCCACCGACTGGTAGGAGTAAATAAGGGAAAGACAGGCCCGGATTTGTGGAAAGGCCACCTAGGCCCGGGCCTAGGGCGGCAGGATTTTAGGGGGGCGGCAGGCTGCCCAACCACACCCACATTGGTTCAAAAACACTGGGGATGCGCTGGAGATACAATCATTTTTTAAATTCCCATTGCTTCAGTCCAGATGATGAAAATTTGCACGAATAAAGGGGAGGGGACGGGCGACAAACAGCATTCGGCCTAGGGGGGCACACTATGTAAATCCGGCCCTGGGGAAAGACCAAGTGAGGGTGAGGGCAAGAAAGAGCAGGGGGAAGAGAGTGGCAAGGAATAATATTGCTTTGAGTGCCAATGCTACTTGGCCCCTTGGCTTTGGTTCAGCATTTGGCAAAACCCTTTTTGAATGTTTCTGTATTCAGCTGAGTTCCAAAAAAGTGTATTTGGCGCATCCCTATTATGGAAGTGATATAGAAAATATATTTAGTGTTACCCATTTATATTAGATATGGAACCCACCTGCATCTAACGAAGGGGGGGGGGGTTTGCCCTAAAGTCATTGTGTTACTAATCCTGTCCAATAGGATAGATGCCATGATTTTTACTTTCCTACCCTTTGATTAGACTCAAGATTTCGGTACATGTGTGTTCCAAGGACAATCATTATCAATACTCTTGTACCATGGCTATCAGTTGGTTCATCAATTGGATACTACAGGATAGAGTCCAGCACGGGTCTAATCAGAAGGAACCGTGCACGACCAAGACCCGCTGACCCCTAATCCGACTCGCACCCGCCACCTAATACATCCTCTTACCAGAGCTGCTACCCAACCCAGACCATACACAGTTAAACATATCTTCCTACCCAGGACCGCAAAACCAGAAGTGAGACGTCACTGTAGACCAGAAGTGCCTATTTGGCAGGAAAGGAACTAAAAATTTCCCTCTAGCCCTAGTGAGGATGGGAGGGCCAGGTCTTGCATCTTAGCTGGGTACCCACACAGTACCTACGGACTGCACACATGCTCACGGAATCAGGATTTTCTGACCGAAACCCAACCTTTTCATGGTTACCCGACGTGATGCAGGACTACAGGATTGGTCAGCATATGGTCACCTTAAGGTCTTTCAGATGACTGTACTCACAGAAGTTTGAGACAAAAAATTCATCACAGTGACTGATAGCACAGGCCATATTTTCATCATTATTTTTATCTTTTTTGGACTATCAGTCTTTTTAGTTTAAAGCCGCTGATTAAAACCAGGGAGCTCTGTTCCAAAAAAAAGTCTGTTTCTCCTGCACAGTCAGAAAAAAATCTTTATCTAAACACCGGAGCTGGGCAGAAAACAAAAATATGACTTATTGAAATCCGTAGAGTGCGGAAATTAAAAATAGATGTTCCCTCAATGCCAGATATTTAGAAAACAATTTATTTCCACTGAATAAAGTTCTTAGACTGCTGAGTGTGCAAGAATTCCTATTTTGTGTTTTTCTTTTTTTATATTTATCCGGGAAGGCACTTAATAAACTTTTTTTCTGTTTAATATTGAATAAAAAATTGAGAACATGTGAATGAAAATTAAATTTTAATAAGTAAAATGTATAAATAATGAAAAATATTTCCAAAAATGGGAACTGGCTCAAATTTTTTTTACAACCTTGATCTTTCAAACGGACCCAATTATGTTAATAATTTGAGCATTGTTACAGTGGGGCGGGTTTGCTGGCCTGTCAAGGAACTTATGCAATTTATGAGTTGCAACTTAGACCCAAAATTTTGCGGATGAACAGAGTTGGGATTCTAACGAGCTAATTAACTCGGCGCCCATTACTGAATCCAAATTCAACACACAAATTGCCTCTTCTGCAGGAATGAACCGCTGCTGAAATATTTAACCAAACAGACAAATTAGTTCCCCATTGGAAACCTGAGTCGACTTCCTCTCCATTATTTAAATTTGAAATTTTCTTTTCCCTCTATTCTGCTTAAATGAAAGAAGACTTTGGAAATATCTATCGAAATCCATCAATTGGCGTTAAGTTTTAACTTGAGCTAGTAAAATATATGCTTAATAAAATTCCTAATTGCCTAGTAAATTTGCACTCCTAATTTTGCCGAATTAGTCATTATCGTAAACGACTTAATGGAAATGGAACAGAATGAAACCGCGGCAAAGTGGAAAATAAAAAACAAGTTTATTAGCAGCGGGTTCAGAGAAACAACCAGACTCCCCTCAATTAGACAACTCAGTCAGTGACTAAAGGGGTCAGGTAGGTGGGAGTTGCTCAGTTGGATTACTCATTGGCTGTTGATATTTTTGGCTCAAGCCAATTAAATTATCTTTGCAGATGGTGCTCATGAGCAACATGAGCAATGTTGTCTGTAGGTAAGGAACTTGGTGGGGTTACCAATGGGGGGCGGAGGTTTCTACATCAATTGCTTGGGTCCAGTTATCCGACAACCCGTTATCCAGAAAGCTGAAGTAATTCAATATTTTTTAATTATTTACTTTGTCTCTGTAATAATAAAACAATTCCTTGTATTTTATCCCAAGATCTAATTAATTCCTATTGGAGACTTAACAATTATTTTGGGTTAATTAATATTTAAACTATTTTTAGCAGACTTAAGATATGGAGATCCAAATTATGGACTCCAAATTATGGACCCCAAACCCTAGGTTCTGTGCAATCTGGATAACAGGTTCCATACATGTATATATATTTTTTAATATAGGAAAGGCTTCATTTTTTTCAATTTTATTTTTTTCAAAGGTTCCTCTTGCAAAACCACAGAAAACAAATGATTTAGGTTCACATTGATGACTCTAATTTTAGGAAACATCAAAACAATAACGAAATTAAATTCCAGTTTCAAGACTGTTATGTAACATAGTAACATAGTAAGTTAGGTTGAAAAAAGACACATGTCCGTCAAGTTCAACCTTCTAATTCTATTTTAACCTGCCTAACTGCTAGTTGATCCAGAGAAAGGCGAAAAACCCCATTGAAAGCATCTCTAATTTGCATCAAAGAGGGAAAAATTCCTTCCTGACTTGTACTTCCTGACTTGTACTATAAGCTATCTTCCATAACCCTATATTCCCTCACTTGCTAAAAAGGCACCTAACCCTTTCTTAATGCTATCTAATGTATCAGCCAGTACAACTGATTCAGGGAGAGAATTCAAAATTTTAACAGCTCTCACTGTAAAAAACCCCTTCCCAATATTAAGATGGAACCTCTTTCTTCTAATCGGAACGGGTGACCTCATTTCATTTTAAATTACATAGATTTTTGTCCTGTGTTTTTAGCTGTAAACAAAATGCCCCAATCTTTGCTCTGAAGGGCAGCCCACAAGGCACTCAAATTAGCTTTTCCGAAATTCATGGTTTTTGTTTCCCTAGTATATATTTGTTTTTTGCACCAGACATTAAATTATATAACATTATGGTCACTATTACCCAGGGGTTCAATGACTTGCACATTTGCTATAAGTTCTGGGTCATTAGAGATCACTAGATCCAGAAGAGCATGTTTTCTGGTTGGCTCCTCAACAACTTGTGCCATAAAATTGTCATGCAATAAGTTCATAAACGTGTTCCCATTAACTGACCTGGCATATAGAGATGAGATGAGCAATTTTTTTTCACCAGATTCGTGGAGAAATTTGTTGAAAACGTTTGCAATTCAGGGGTAGAATTTTGCGTAGTTTTTTTTTTCAGTTCAGGGGAAAAAAGTGCAATAAAAAGCTTCCCTTGACTGCATTTGGCATGAGATATACCTTGAGAAAAAAAATCCCTTGACTCCAATACGTTTCGTGAGATTTTTAAATTTTGCTAATTTTTTAGTAAATCAGGGCAGTTTCGGAAATCAGAAGAGTCAGTTTTTGCCCTGCCGTATATTTCTATAGCGCATTTATAAGAAATAAAAGCATTTATTAAGACTTCGGTGATGTTCGGGAAATAGTTGTCGCCCTGACTTATGATTAAAGCCTTTTAGTCCCATGCTTGATTTGCTCTGTGATTCTTTCTGACATTAAAATGCTTCTGAAAAAAACCCCCCAAAAAACCTGCTGTTTGTTGGTGAAGGGTTGGAACGTGTCTTGACTCCTCATGTGGCACAAATATTTAAATATCGCATCTATGCAATTGGGCATAAAGACCAAAGCAGCTGTAATTGCTTTTCGCATCAGTGAAATCCATTTAAAATCTAGTGGCAAATTTTGTTTCTTCTCTACTTTTTAAGTTCTCTTGTCTGTGTTTCAGGCTCAGAGATCAAGTAAAAAACATGTTCTCTGCACTTTTCTGTTTCCAGCACTGACCCCTTTATCTGTAGCCCCAATCAAACCGGTGCTGTTTTATTGTGCCAGTCAGAGAAAAAAGTTGAGCCTTAGAGCGCAACCTATGGGGCAAGGTGCAAAGTAAACAAAGCAGGATTAAAATTTTTGTAGATGGATTTATTGATGACTTTTCCCTTCTACGCTGAACAGTCAGCTGTGTCTATTGCTTCCTGAATGTCTAGGAGAGGACCTAAAGAGGGTGGAGATTTGTGTAAAGTGGGCATGGCTTATGTTGAATAAGAGCAACCTCGCACCCCCCCCTTTCTGGGTAGCGAAATGCTGACTTCCGGGTTGAACTTTTATAGACGTCTTTTGTGACGCTGGTTCAGTAATTATATGTTATATTGTAGAGTGAATTATTTGCAGTGTAAACAGTGTAATTTAGAGATAAAAACGACATCATAAAATTCTAACCGAAACCCATTTAATTTTCTTTTGGCAGAGAGCCCAGAATATGTGGTAGGTGCCCTTAAGATACTTTTGTAACAATTTAAGATAAGCAAAATAAATAATTATAACAATTTAAGATAAGCAGGTCTCTTTGGGAAACTGTGACTTGCAGCTTAAAGGGCAATTCACCTTCATCACCAAAGTTTGCAAATCTTTTTATCCCTCTTTCTATTTCCAAAATGTTGGGAGGTATGCATACAGAGTGGTTTTATTTCCTTTACTGAGCCTTTCAAATTCTCATTCCTGTTTTGAATTGTTCCCTCTCACACACTAAGAAAGAAATCCCAAGAAATTCTCTTCAGATTGGAGCTTACCTGCTCAGTAAACAATCTGCATCTGCTCATTGGTGCTCAGAGCCTGTGATCCTGATCGTCTCAGATTGATTTTAAAAATAGGATTACGTAGTTATCCTTCTGCTTATATTTTTAATATATATTTTAAAATACACTGCTGGAGTTTTCTGTATACCCAGAACATTCCTTCCCTGTATATTTGTATTTATACATATGGGTAGGAGATGCCGTATTGATTCCCTTAGACAGTACAGTATGAGGGTATAGCTTATTGTGTACCCTGAACATTCCTTCTCTGTATATTTGTATTTATACAGGAGCCATATCTATTCGTTCCTACTGAAAATAAAAATCTCAGATAAATCAGAGCTTTTATTCTGCAATCTAGGCCAGGGCCTTGTTGTGACATTGGTTCTATCTCAGGCTGTGCCCATAAACCAGTGATAATTACAAAACAAATATGCGTTTATATCCAGAAGACAGACAGCCATAATTGGGAACTCTTTTGAGTTTCTGTACAATGTTCTTGACAAGAGAAAATCTCTTTCTATCGATATCGATCTCACTTTTAATTGTCAGCTGGCTCTTTGGGTCCAGATAGCCTTACAGAGATTATCTCCATCCATTAGCGGTCAGCTTGTCTCCAAAGCAACATTATATATTTTTTTTATCTGATATATGACCCTGTTTTAGTCAGAAATTTTTTTTTTTGATGTGTTTGTTTGAAAAAAATAATATCTGCCTCACACTGCCAGAACCAATTGTCTTATCATATAATATTCCTTCCCTTGTTTCATTGTCCTTCATTATCTCTGATCTCTCCTTCTGTCTGCTCCTTCCTAAAATACAGTATTACTTTATATTAGTCCTTTCTTCAATTCCACCCATAGGCCTCGAACCAGGGAGCCAGAGGTCCGTGCCCCCACCCCCAGAATTGCCATACTCATTTTTGTAAGCTGCAGGCAATTTTTTTTTTGTCATTTTCTTTTTTAATTGTCCGACTGTCTCGCTGCCTTTTGATATAAATATTGTGTCAGACTGAAGGGGGTGGGGTTACAAGAGCAGAGAGGTTCTCCAGCAGCTACCTCCACCCATGAAAGGCTTCCCCTGGCAGCTGCCGGCGGCTCTGGGTTGATTTGTATCACTTTGCCATGGAAGTTTTAATTTTGCATGGGAAGGGAAGGGACCATAGCAGGCAATTGCTTATCGGGCACCGTTAATGTAACAGGATCTGTTTGTACATTAATCGTATCTAGTCATATGTGTAGGGTCAGCAACTTCTAAGCTAAGGATTGCTCCCCCTTGCACCCCCCTCCCTCTTGGTACAGTCCGAAACTAAAATGTTTTCCACGTATGCAGTTGGTAACAGGATCCCTTCATTTTGCCCCATACTGTGGGCCCTTTTTCACACCCAGTAATCATTGCGCCAACGTGTGTTGGAATGAAGAAGCTGCTAGCAAGAATATGAGTGAACAGCAGGATTATGTTTCCCTCCTGCTCATCTGGGCTATGGGCTGCTGACAGTGACAAAGCAGGAGCTTCCCGACTGGAAGAATAAAGAGAAAATAAGGGGGAGAGGGCTAAATGTGATCCAGTCCTGCGCAGGTCCATTTTTTGGAACCTGTACCCGACCTGTACCTGCAACCTGCAATCCGCAAACCACATTCTTACCCGTTGGACCCGCTACCCTACCCGCAAGTACCTTATCCGGAACCCGGACCGTGACCCACTGACCATCAAGAATCAGGAAGTAATGTCACTGTAAACTGGAAGTGACATCATCAGAAGTAGATATGATCAGAAAAAAGGAGTAAAAATCTTATTGAGAAGACCCGCGGCCCGACCCGCGACCCACAAACCCGCAGAACTGCTGACCCGAGTCTATACCCACACCCGGAACTTCTACCCACAACCCGCAGGGTACCGTAGTTTTTTGCAGGTACCCGACCCATTGCGGGACTCTACCAGGAATCCCTGCATGTCTCCCGCTCACAGAGCAAGTGGATGGAGCCTGCAACCTGATCAGAGCACTTGGGATGGGTGAGAGTCCCACATTGTGCCTAGTGAGTAGATCAGCACTATTTCAGACGAGGAGCTGCGTTGGAGCAAAGATGAGCTTATCAAAAAGCTGAGCAAAGGGGAGAATGAGCCTGATAGTGACTGACTCCGGAGAAAGCAAGTAGGCAGAACCACAGCAGGAAGAAAGCTAAAGAGCTGCAGCTCGTATTACCAATTCACTCATTCAAACTTCCCGCTCACACACAGGCCCTGTTGGGAAGAATTTTCATGTTGGGCTTTGCAGAAATTTATGCCCCCCCCAGGAAGGAGAAGACCCGTAAGAATTCCAGCCTTAACTCTTTCCGTGTTGTCATCTGCCATTACCTCTGAGGCTGTTGTACATAAAAATATCTTTTCAGTGGGTATCATTTGTATTCTGGGGGGTATTCTACATATTTATATCATCATTGCAATTCAATAATATAAATGGCGGGGTATATATATATATATATATATGGAATTTCCTCTGTGCCATTCAGCTATTAGTCTGGGGTATTTATACATGAAATTTCGTCTGTGCTATTCAGCTTTTAGTCTGGGGTATTTATACATGGAATTTCTACTGTGCCATCCTGTTTTCTGGTAGGGGGTACACAGAAAATACAGGGTTAAAGATTATAGTACAACATCAATCCAGAAAATGGTCTTGGAGTCAGGAATAAATGTTTTGAAGCAAGTTGGAGAAGCTTTAGAAGGGGTTGTTCTCTTCCTTTGTATCAGCTAGAAGTTAGACAAGTTTTACTTAGGCCAAAGGGCTAGACGTGTCTTTTTTCAGCCTAAATTACTATGTTTATACTATAGCAGTGGGATTGTAGAATTTGTACAACTGCCCCATAATAATATAGCGTTGCTGTCTAACAAGCAGAAAAGGGATCCACGTAGTGAGAGATATTTGAATTTTTCACATTACTAATGCAGTCACTGCATGGCTTTCCCTACTACAGATTACACAATGCTCCAAGCCTACAGCTCCTCATACCTTGTATTTTGGTAGAGCAATAGAGTGAGGCAGTGCATCGAGATGTGCTAAAACTTAGGCTTGGAGTGCCTGTACTCACTAATTCTTACTATATAATACATTCTTGTACTTATACCCACTTTGTTTTATTGTATATTGTGCTTGGCCTGCCAGTATTCTTTATATCTTACTGCTTGTGGTGCCATTGTCCATTGCTATCTATGTATGTATTTCTTACTATATAATGTTCTTTATAGTGCTTGTGGTGCCTTCTCTATATATTATTGGGAGACCAGTACCTACTGCTCCCTTTTATGTCTTTTGAGTACCTCACAGTCTCTGCATGTAATGTTCTTTAGGTGCCAGCATCTTTCCCCCCTTTTCCCCATAATGTGCTTGAACTGCAGTGCTGCCTATTCTGTTTCTCATGGTCCTCCCTACCAAAACCATCTTCTGCTGCCTATGACTCCACCTGTTGTCAGGCCCAGATTTGTGGAGAGGCCACCTAGGCCTGGGTCTAGGGTGGCAGGATTTTAGGGGGTGACATGCTGCCCAACCACACCTACATGTATTATAAGGGATAATGTACCCCCTACTGTAAATGATAAGGATATTAGAAGTCACTGAGGTGTTATGTGACCATATAAAGGCACAAGGCTGCAGGCTGAGTTATACAGGGAACTCTGAGTATCACTCATGTATTATAAGGGATAATGTACCCCCTACTGTAAATGGTAAGAATATTAGAAGTCACTGAGGAGTTCTGTGACCATATAAAGGCACAGGCTGAGTTATACAGGAAACTCTGACATACCTCTTAACATTTTGGAAATAGAAAGAAGGACAAAAAGATTTGCCGCTCCTAGCGGTTTTGACCACGGCCATTTTGTGGTCACACCCCCTAATTACCATGTTCATTTTGCAAAATTTGGCAGGTTATGAAAATCTGAACAAATGCCTGTGGTTTTTATATGTTATTCACAGAAGGTGAATTGTCCTTTAAGCTGTGAGTCTAAGTTCTCCCAAGAGACCTGCTTCTCTTCTGTTACAATTGCTTCTTTTGCAAAAGTATCGAAAGGGCACCTGCTAAATGTTCTCAGCTCTCTGCCAAAAGCCGATTAAATTAGAAACTTTGTATCTTTTTCTGGCTGTTCAGTGCAAAGAGAGAATCAAGCCTTTCATTAACAATCTGGGACTGTGGGTTGAGCTGTCAAAATCGGGACTGTCCCGATCAAAACCGGACAGTTAGGAGGTATGCTGTGCATATCACTTATGTATTATAAAGGATAATGTACCTCCTACAGTAAATTATAAGGATATTAAAAGTCATACAAGTTTTATTGTTATGTGGGGGGGAGGCAGTAGTTTATATTAAATGCACGAACAGAAGGACGGCACTCCGGTAAAGAACAGGTCTTTATTGCTGGGTACTATGAAGATACATAGGCCTATGTATCTTCATAGTACCCAGCAATAAAGACCTGTTTTTTACCGGAGTGCCGTCCTTCTGTTCGTGCATTTACTGTTGGCAGTGGGGACACTGCGGACTGAGCACCCGGCACCTACATGGGAGCAGCTAAGTGGTGGTGAGTTGAAGCGGTCCTAATCGTTTTTGTGGAGTTTATATTAAAGCCAAAAGTAAAGATATGTATATTTGCAGCATTGTAAATGTAACTAAGTAGTATTGAAAGTTAATATATTCCAACATTAGAATTCATATCTTGGCAGTTGAATAGGTTTCGTATATATGCCTCCTCTTCCTCAAGGTGAAACAGGTGATTTACCGACTTCTGGTCGATTTCATTAATATAATGTGCTTTATGTCTGATTGCTCCTTTATAAAGACCTTTGAGATTCTGCACAACAGATGTGCCATATCATTTACACTCCCAATACAAAATCTTTTCATCTTGTCATTCCCTGTAAGGCCTCATGTGTTTTACCTTTAATAAACCTCTCCCTTAACCTCTGTTTAGCAAACTGTATATTCAGCATTTTCCCTTTCTCTTGTATTTTACTTTTGGGTTTCATCTGGGAATTCTGGGACCTGTAGTTTCATAGCGTGTTCCATATAGTACTTGGATCCCAAAACAGATTTACCTGCATGTACAATGTACCACATGCAGGGGCGATCCTTGGGCTGCTGCCGCCTGGGCAGCAACCCCAATGGCGCCCCCCTCTCCCACTCCGTGATTAAAGGTTTAGCGTCGGGTCAAAAAGGGCTACATCGCTAGCGCAACTGCATACTGCGCTTTCTGCACTAGCAGAGCCAAATTTCCGGTTTAAAAGCTGGAAATTCGGCCCTTAAAGTTACAGGAGGCGGCTTTTTGCTCACCTTGCCTCATGGCAGGAATGGCCCTGATCACATGGAAAGGAAAGCTAAACCATGACTAGTCATATATCGATGAGATGAAATGATCTGTCTTGTGATTCACCTTTTTGAAGTTGATTACCTATAAAGGTAATCAGCTTGAAAAGGATACTAAAATGTTCTGAAAGTTTGCTGTGATTATATTAGTTAGTCAATAAAGGTATCACCTTTATACCACTTTTGTTATTTTTTATTTCAAAAGGGTTGCCTTGGAGTAAAGCGACAAATGGAGAGTTGAAATATAGAAGGGGAGGGTGGGGGAGAGTAAGGCCAAACAGTTGGGGGAGAAAAGGAAAGGAGAGGGGATTAGAGACAGAAGGAGAGAGGAGAAGCAAAGGGGGTTATGGAGTAAAGAGACAAATGGAGAGGAGAAATATAGAAGGGGAGAGAAGAGGGAGGATGGGAAGAGTTGAGAGAGAAAAGGAAAGGAACGGGGATGAGAGACAGAAGGAGAGAACGAAAAGGGGGTTAGGGTGTAGAGAGACAAATGTAGAAGATATATATATACATAGAAGGGGAGAGAAGAGGGAAGGGTGGGGGGTGGGGGAGAGTAAGGCCAAACAGTTGGGGGAGAAAAGGAACGGAGAGGGGATGAGAGACAGAAGGAGAGAAGGAAAAGGGGGTTAGGGAGTAGAGAGACAAATGGAGAGGAGAAATATAGAAGGGGGTAGAAGAGGGAGGATGGGAAGAGTTGAGAGAGGAAAGGAGAGGGAATGAGAGACAGAAGGAGAGAAGGGAAAGGGGGATAGGGAGTAGAGAGACAAATGCCCTCTACAATGCCCTCTGTTGGTTATATGAAAGAATAACAGTGACTGCAATATCACACAGCGCCATCTGTTGGTTATATGAAAGATTAACAGTGACTGTAATATCACACAGCACCCTCTGTTGGTTATATGAAAGAATAACAGTGCGCCCTCTGTTGGTTTTACGAAAGAATAACAGTGACTGCAAAATCACACAGCGCCATCTGTTGGTTGTATGAAAGAATAACAGTGACTGCAATATCACACAGCGCCCTCTGTTGGTTATATTAAAGAATAACAGTGACTGCAATATCACACAGCACCCTCTGTTGGTTACATGAAAGAATAACAGTGACTGCAATATCACACAACGCCCTCTGTTGGTTATATGGAAGAATAACAGTGACTGCAATATCACACAGTGCCCTCTGTTGGTTATATGAAAGAATAACAGTGACTGCAATATCACACAGTGCCCTCTGTTGGTTATATGAAAGAATAACAGTGATGGCAATATCAAACAGCACCCTCTGCACATGGTAGTGGGACAATGGGACAATGCACACAGTAATCCATTTGGCAATTCTCTGTCACCATCAACTTTGCAAAGAAGTCCGGTTGTTCACTGGGGGGGGTCGCTTTGGCAGAATGTGCGCTGCTGGGAGACAGGGCTGTAGTTGTGTCTAGGCTTATACTAGAGTCAATAAGTTTTCCCAGTTTTCGTAGGTAAAATTAGGTAGCTCGGCTTATACTCGGGCCGGCTTATACTCGAGTATATACGGGTATATATATCTATATATATATATATATATATATAAGGGAGAGAAGAGGGAAGGGTGGGGGAGAGTAAGGCCAAATAGTTGGAGGAGAAAAGGAAAGGAGAGGGGATGAGGGACAGAAGGGACAGTGGAAGATATCAGAACACTCTTTTTAGAAACTCCAAAGGAAAAGTGCAGATTTGAATCCATTATTTTGTTTGCTCTGTGCCTTTTCTGCTGTCTCTGAGCTGTACAACATATTGGGACAAGATGATATTATGATTTAACTTGGCATTTGGAATATTGGCTGGTGACTCAGCAGTGACTTTATGAGATTCACAGATTCATTTCCATTCTGCCGGCCCAGAAATCTCACTTTTACACCACATTCACTGAGCGCCGAGGAGGTTGAATTCTGAGCCGAATGGCCTTTCCCTTTCACACAGACAAGTTATAGGCTCATTATCAGGCAGAGGCCATTGTTCTGCGAAACAGATTCCTTTTTCTATCAGTTCTAGAGGAAATAAAATGTGGACTGAATTACAAAACATTGTTTGCTGGTTTACTTTCCCTTATTGGACAGTATACCTTCTGTTCCTTCTCACCTTCTGTAAAATGTTTACCTGTAAAGCTAATATGCTGGCCAGACCCTCTTTCTGTCTTCCTGACACTTCAAGGACACATTTAGCAGGTTTCTAGCATTTATACCTTTAAAGTTGTGTTATTTTCATAATAAACTAATAACTGCCATGGTTTCTATGGGACTACCTGTTGCCAGGGTTGGATCAGAATCAGTGACACATTCTACAGAAGAGGAAAAGGAATGGGTAAAGTAAGAATTCAGACTGTGCAAAAGTTTGTAAAGTTTTTCTCATCCATTATAGGACAAGTTTTCCTTTTGACAAGCATGGCTCAGCTTTTCATTGATAATGCATTAGTGACTCTATGAAAAAAAGAAGCCTCTGGCTTATTACAGAGTCTGGAATTCTGGGGAAAAGAAACAGACCGAATCTCTTAAGTGCACCTTCCCATTTCATCTAAGGGAGGCCACAAGAGTCTGAGATTTCTCTCCGTGGTTCAGATATGTGAATCCACATGCAGCACTCTTTAAGGCTTTAGTCTGAGATCACGGACAAATACTGGAAATGCCTTTGAAGAGGAAAGTGTAACCAGAAACCCTTTCTTTACAGGATAATAACCTATGGAGGTCGGGAATCTGCACACGAAAAACCCAAGATGCAGAACTATGTAATTTAGAACATTTTAGGAAAGGAAAGTGAGGATTGCAGGCGTTTGGAGGCAGAACGGGAGGCGACTGATCATCCGCTAAAAGGCTCGGGTCAAGTTATTGCCTTTTTGCTATGCACAGGCTGCCATTATTGCGTATATCGAAAGGGGCGTAATTTGTAGTTATTCCTGGAGGAAAGTTAAGCCGAAGAGATGCCATATAGACTCATACTGGAAATGCTTATATTTCTTTTTTTTCTCACATTTGTAAAGGCAGCAAGAAATGGAATGAGTGCTGTGGTACCCCTGGAACTATAGCAGGGTGTCTGTTACCCCAATGTTTCTATATATCTATAACCTTGTTATGAGCTAATGGGGCTGGACCTGAAGGCTAGTTAGGAGGAAATTTGAGGCGAGTGTTTATTTGTGCCCTGGGTACCCATAGAACTATAGCTGGGTGACTGTTACCCCAATGTTTCTACTGTATATATCTGTAACCTTGTTATGAGCTAAGGGGGTCCAGTCTGAAGGCCAGTTAGGGGGAGATTCTGGGTGAGTGCTTATTTGTGCCCTGGGTACCCCTGGAACTATAGCAGGTGACTGTTACCCCAATGTTTCTATATATCTGTAACCTTGTTATGAGCTAAGGGTACCCAGCCTGAAGGCCAGTTAGGGGGAGATTTAGGATGAATGCTTTATACACAGTAAGTTACACCATATTAATTTGCTTCCGCAGTCTATCCTAGACCACACCTAATTCCTCCCAAACAATCTCCCCCACTCCACCGCACAATGGTTTAAATATGTAACGTAAGTAGATTATGGACCTGCTGAATCTTCACCCCTTACTTCATTATTGCATTTCAGCAAATTCATAGAGGCGAGTAGCGACACTAAAAATTCAATGTTGTCAGTGCTAAGAATGTTGGGAGTTTTAGTTCAGGACAGCTGCAGTTTCACACGTTTGGCAGCCCATTAAATTAGCAAGAGTGCCGTGCCTGTTGCCCATATGTCAGCCCATTGCACTCATGTGGAGGGAGCGTCAGGCATCTGCAATCTCTATGAAAATGGTCACATCAGAAGCAGAGATGCCGGCGTCATACTGTGGCAGTAAAAGATAATAATTTAGAAAGGCATCACGGCTGTATCAGCAGAGGACTCGACTGGATGTGCGGGCGCTGATAACATACAGTGGGGGGAGCAACGTCACTAAATAATTGAACTGGATCTTGGCACAAGTGCTGAACATATGTTTCTGTAGCCAACTGTTCTTTAATGAGGTTCTGTGTGTGCCGGATATTTATCAGAAGAATGAAGATGAATTTATTCCAAAGGAAAAATGTGTTGCAATCTATTTTTCCAGGTGTGGAGTTTACTGAGGGGCGTTAAAGTGGCAAATGCCAAAAAAAAGGAACAAATACCCCAAAAATGTTGCCTAATGAAAGAAATTATTTTAAATATACAGGCATTGTATCCTCTATCCAGAAACCCGTAATCCAGCTCCAAATAACAGGAAGGCCGTCTCCCATAGATTCCATTTTAGCCAAATAATCTAAATTTTAAAAATGATTTTCTTTTTTTTCTGTAATAATAAACAGTAGTTTGTACTTGATCCCAACTAAGATATAATGTATCCTTATTGGAGGCAAAAACAGCCTATTGGGTTTATTAAATGTTTAAATTATTTATTAGCAGACTTGAGATCCAAATTACTGAATAATCCTGTATCTGTAAACCGCCATGTCCTGAGCTTTCTGGATAACAGGTCCCATACATGAACTATTAAATATCAGTGGTGTTAATTTGTAAGTGTAAATGCTACTAAACTAAACAATGTAGCACATAAGGCTGACTCCTGATACATTGTTTAAAAGAACAGAATCATGGAGACACAGACGCAGCTTTCTACCATTGACTATTTTAATGAATGTATATTGGGACGTCACTTAGAATTATAGTCATTAGAGGTGATTGTTATTTTGGGGTTTGCAATACCTTTAATACACTGACCAGCTAAGCTTTCAGTTTATAGCCTTGGATACTTATAAAAGTACTCAGCTGAATAAGAAGGGAGACATACCCATTTAAATGTGCAATGCAACATTTCAAAGCAGGTGCCAGCCATTGTGAACACTTTGGGTAAAGGAAACCATTACTAGACATGACTGCAAAGCAGAATGTACCCACTGTATAATTAATGACGGTCATAGAGGGAGGAGGGCTTTGCAGATGGGTGATAGGCCACAGAATGCTTCGATATAAAATGAAAAACAAAATTAAGGTGACTATATAAAATAGCCATAAAGTGGAATTGGTGGCTGCCAAATATAAGGCTTTTTCCTAAGTCTGATTTTCTTCTCCACTGGACCAAGGAAACAGGCCCTGTTCCAAGTCTGTTAATGGGGTGTTTTGTATGGAGAAGAGTCTCTACAATGGGCAGAAATGCATCTGGAACCTTAGTCTCTTCCCTGGCACTGTGATATGATACACTAATACTCCTGTATTTGATAAGAATTCTAATAATCAGTATTGAGCCCCCAGTGCAAGGGCTGCCATGGCATTGCCCCAACCGCTGCTCTCTTTCTAATGCTTCCATATGCAGCCCTAAAGCATAACTAGGTTGTGTTGTATTAGAAGATTGTTTGTGAGGTCATACAACTTTAGGAGAAGTAAATCCATTGGATTTTGTAGACAGTCTGAACCTGGAAGGACTCCTGCTTTACCTATGCCTGTGTGTGCAAAAATCCTTTAGTTGTCCTGCCTAATATACATCACATGGCCTTGAAAACCAGTGTCCATTGTGTGATATAGAGAAGGGGTTTGTGTAAAATCTTCACCATATCGAGGTCAGGCTTGTCTGCTGTAAATGAGCTCCATATTTGAATAGTGATGGGTCATTTCCTTTGGGAGAAAGCCAGTACAGGGGAAGGGGGTATGTCAGAATTTCCCACAATACTCTAGGAGGATCAGAAACCTCTGTCTTCTGCTGCTGCTGCCAATACCTTAAAATGCCGGATTTGGATTCCTGGGAAGATGCAAAATGATTTTTTGGGTAACTGTGTTACAGAGCAGCTGTTACAATTTGATACAATGGTTGCTGGTAAAGCTTCTAGCTGGGGAGCATGCACAGTAGGGCTGAAGCTGCTGAGACATGTCAGCAACTAATGTATCAAATTGTAACAGTTTAGAGAGAGAACAGGCTTAAACTGGCTAGCCACAGTCAAATCCACCCCATCATTCACCTGGTGGGGTTTTCAAACCTGCTTGATGGATATCTTACTAATTATGGGCCAGATATTGGCGTGTCAGGCTGATAGGTGGACCATATGGATGGGGCAATAAGCCACTGACCTGGTCTGGAGAGATTGAGTTGGCTGCTTTTATTGGACCATGTATGGCCAGCTTTACTTGTAAGCCCCCATCTGGGTACAGGTAGGAATTTAGTAAGTGGTTTTGCTGAAATGGGGGCTTGAAAGGACTCAATGGCCCCAAATCAAAGGCAACAAAAGGAATGGGGCTTAGAAGGTGATTGGTGGACTAGGAGTGTTTTTGTTGAAAAAGGACATTTCTGACTTATCTTTAATAAGGGGTCTCCATCCTACTTAGTTTGCAGGACCCAACCCTTCAAGGAGCCGAGTGTGCTAAAGGGATAAGAACCCAGGCCCCCATTGGATGCATGCCTGGCCAACTAAGTGGTAGCTGCCCTAAGATTTCTGATGGTGGCCCTGGGAAAGCCAAACAAGTAATTTCTAAAGGTAGCAAAAGAGGAAAAAAAAAAAAGGGCAACTAGAAAAATTAATTTGTGAAATGACTTTACATCATTAGGACTGACTTGTATGTATCATAGACCACTGGGTCTGTTGTGTTTGTTCTTGTTCCATTTTGACCCATCTCCTTATTCCCCCCCCCCATTGTTTTGCAGATGGGCAGCGAGAGATCCATGCGGCGCCGCACATGAGCGAGAAAGTCATTCAGTTATTTAGGAATAAAAGCGAGTTTACTTTCTTGGCCTCCATCCAGCAACGGTCTTCTACGTCGGGGGTCATCCTCTCAATCCGCGAGATGGAGCACAGGTAAAGGGACCTTGGTGGTGGTGGGGGGTGTGTGACCCCAGTGTGTTTTTGTAAATGTCAGCGTGTTAGTAGAAAAGTGCCAGTGACAGATGACAGGCTCCTGCCGGCACAACTAAAGACAAAATGGCCTGTAAAGGATATCACATCAAAGCACTGCTCAGCAAAACACATTTTGTAATGGGAACAAAGGCGAGTTGTCTTCTGATCGGCCTCTTCCCTGGGACTCAGGTTAATATTGCTGACACTTGAAAGGTTATGTATCTAAAAACCAAGCTTCTTGTTGATTTCATTTATATACCGGTACCTCCAGGAGTCCAGGATTAGGGGCATGACCATGTGTGTAAGGACTTTCTTTTTCAGCCTGGGCTTGGCCCCTTGTACCAGAGGCAACCACCTCTCTGCCTCTCCAGGCCTCTGCCCCAGCCACAAACCCCCTCTACCTTCCTGGCCCCTGCAACCCCATTTCCACCCCCCTGCACGTACCTTATTCTTTTTTCAGCCATGATTGGGGCCATGTATAGAAATCAGGGGACAACACCCAGGTTTTCCATCCAGGAAGCAAGTCAAGGTTGGCAGGGTGCACACAGGAATGGGGCCCACCAGGTGTTGTCTGGTGTCCCTCCAGCCCAGTCTGAGTCCTGTGATTACTGATGGCGGCCCTAAAGTCAAAATTGAAAGCTGGTTTATTTGGGGTTAAAATGTTATAGAATTATTACTGCTTGATTTGTATTTGATTTGACTGGCAGTTCAAGGCATAAAGATGAATAAAGACATAACCGTATATCCTGGGCTAACTGGGTTAACCAGGTTCACTAGCAACAAAGCAAATGAAAAGAGTCGAGTGTTCTGTATGGCGTTGTGTATTGGGCTGCCCTATGCACTTGTACAGTTAAAAAAACAGAAATTGTAATAAATGACTCCAGGAATCAAACATTGTATCACTTTTACACTCGCTGTATCATTTAAATCTTTCTGAGAAGCAGAATATTTTCTATGCTGGAAATCTGAGATTGAATTTGACATTGTGGAAGAAATATTTCCATAGATAAAGCTGCTATAAAGCCGTGGAGTGATATTACAGTGCAGGTACTGATTTCCTCCCGGCTATTCCACATCAAAGGGAATTCAGGTTTAGTAAATAATGGAAACTTCTAAAAGAAAAGAAAATGTATAATATATTTGTAATTTGGTGTAAAAATCAGCAAGGAGCCTTCAAAGCTGCTGAGATTTCGAGGGAGAATTTGGAAGTCAGCACAGACAATGGGTTTTTCTGTGGGATCAATAATGGTTTATACGAAGATTTTGGAGCTGGAGAGGTGCCGGTTAAGATGATATTTGAGTCACTTTATTGTTATAGTTCTGAAACAGAGCCAGTAAATATTCTGCAGCGGAAAAACTCACTGATGTGGGAAAGCTCGACATTGATTTATAACATTTTATCAGCCTGGAACGTGTTCCCAGTCCATAAATTAAGGGTTTATTGGCTGAACGTTGCATTTTCAATCCTGTTAGTGGGTTGCGCGCCTTTAAAATTATTCCGATTTTATTTTTGTCAATGGCTGGAGGGGAGGGAGAGAGCAGCAGAACTGGGACATTGTAATTCTGGCAGAACCAGTGTTGAAATGCTCCAGTGATTCTTGTTGGTTACTTTATACCCCAGGCCAGTACTCCTCTTTTTCCAGTATGCACTGGGTTTGGGTTCATTTTCCTCTCAACACTGCCATATGGTGGCATCAAGAAAAAGAGTAGCCCAGCCCTGTGCATTTTTGGAAGAAGAGGAGTACCAGCCTGGGATAAGCAACTCTAATCACTGGGGGTGCAAAACCCCTTGGTACCCCCCCCCAGGATTATCTTCATGAAACAATAAGAGCAGCACGTATGACCAATGCTGGGATGATACAGTGTATTAAATACAGAGAATTGACAGAGGCACTTCAAAAGGCAGCACTAATTTGGAGGGGGGGGGGATGAAAAACAAAAGCACAATGCTGAAGGATTTCTGTCTGATTCACATCACTTACGTACAGCACAGTCAGAGTAGATGCCATCCAATTTGGTTTATGGCCATCAAAGTGCACTTTCCATCTCCGTGCAATGAAGCCTCAGGGGCTCCGCAAAAATAACAATGAAATGTTTTTTTCAACCTTGATAAGAGGGCAAAAGCATTTCATCTGCAGCACTCGGTTCAAAGACATGCAGTATAGATGCAGGGAGGGTTGACAAAGCCACCATGTTATTGAGACCAGCTGGCTACTGACTGGAGGTCCATCCTTTGCAATTTGAGCTCCTGTTGGTTTTATTGTTATACACTATGTGGTATCCTTACGGCCCATATGATTGCTCACAGACTTCCTTTAATGGACTATTGATGCCCACCCCTGCTCCTTTCCTTGCTATGCTCTGCACCTTCCTTTTCCTTCTATACTGTATGTTACCCAACTTTGCCTAGGTATGGCCTGACCTCCTTCTCTTTTCATCACTGTGTGCTGCCCACCCTTCTATTCTTCCTTGTTGTGAGCCAGGAGGGAAGTTAGTGGGCAACAAATAATAATGCAAAAGGAGAAGTTGGTTGGTAGGAAATAGTGAAACTGCACACAGTCAAAAACAGAAGAAATTTTATGGGCAGAACACAATCAACAAGTTAGGGAAGTTGGTGCACAACATGAAGTCAATAAAGTAGGAAGTTTATGAGGACCAAACAGGCAAGAAGGGAGGGAATCTGACAGGCAGCACACAGTCAAGAAGGGAGGAAAACTGATGGACAGTAGATTGTCAAGATGGGAGGGAAGTTGATGGACAGTAGAAAAATCAAGAAGGGGAAATTGATGGGCAGCAAACAGTCAAGCAGGGAGGGAAGTTGATGGGCAGTACAAAGTCAAGAAGTTTGGGAAGTTGATGGGCAGTAAATGGTCAAGAAGGGAAGGAAGTTGATGGGCAGTAAATGGTCAAGAACGGAGGGAAGCTGATGGACAGCACACAGTTAAGAAGGGTGGGAAGTTAATGGGTAGCACACAGTCAAGATGAGAAGGAAGTTGATGGGCAGAAGAAAGGCCAAGAAGAGAGGGAAGCTGATGCACAGCACACAGTCAAGAAGGGAGGAAAACTGATGGGCCAAAAAGGGAGGAAAGTTGATGGGCAGCACATAGTCAAGAGGGGTTGGAAGTTGATGGGCAGCACACAGTCAAGAAAGGAGAGAAGTTGATGGACAGTAGAAAGGCCAAGAGGGGAGGGAAGCTGATGAGCAGCACACAGTCAAGAAGGGTGAGAAATTAATGGGCAGCATGCAGTCAAGGAAGGAGGGAAGTTGATAGGCAGCACACAGTCAAGAAGGGAGGGGAGTTAATTGGAAGCACACAGTCAAGAAGGGAGGGAAGTTAATGGGCAGCACACAGTCAAGAAGGGAGGGAAGTTGATGTACAGTAGAAAGGCCAAGAATGGTGGGAAGCGGATGGCCAGCACACAGTCAAGAAGGGAAGGAAGTTGATGGGCATCACACAGTCAAGAAGGGAGGGAAGTTGACGGGCAGCGCACAGTCAAAAAGGGAAGGAAGTTGATGGACAGTAGAAAGGCCAAGAAGGGAGGGAAGCTGATGGGCAGCACGCTAACAGGAAGGGTGGGAAGTTGATGGGCAGCACACAGTCAAGAAGGGTGGGAAGTTAATGGGCAGCACACAGTCAAGAAGGGAGGGAAGTTGATGGGCAGCACACAGTCAAGAAGGGAGGGAAGTTAATGGGCAGCACACAGTCAAGAAGGGAGGAAAGTTGATGGGCAGCACACAGTCAAGAAGGGAGGGAAGTTGATGGGCAGCACACAGTCAAGAAGGTTGGGAAGTTAATGGACAGCACACAGTCAAGAAGGGAGGAAAACTGTTGGGCAGTAGAAAGGCCAAAAAGGGTGGGAAGTTAATGGGCAGCACTCAGTGAAGAAGGGAGGGAAGTTAAAAGCACAGTAGAAAGGCAAAGAAGGGAGGGAAGTTGACGGGCAGCACACAGTCAAGAAGGGCGGGAAGTTAATGGACATTAGAAAGGCCAAGAAGGGTGGGAAGTTGATGGGCAGCACGCAGTCAAGAAGGGTGGGAAGTTAATGGGCAGCACACAGTCAAGAAGGGAGGAAAGTTGATGGGCAGCACACAGTCAAGAAGGGAGGGAAGTTGATGGGCAGCACACAGTCAAGAAGGGTGGGAAGTTAATGGACAGCACACAGTCAAGAAGGGAGGAAAACTGTTGGGCAGTAGAAAGGCCAAAAAGGGTGGGAAGTTAATGGGCAGCACTCAGTGAAGAAGGGAGGGAAGTTAAAAGCACAGTAGAAAGGCAAAGAAGGGAAGGAAGTTGATGTGCAGCACACAGTCAAGAAGGGAGAAAAGTTTATGGGCAGTAGGAAGGCCAAGAAGGGAGGGAAGCTGATGGGCAGCACACAGTCAAGATGGGAAGGAAGTTGATGGACAGTAGAAAGGCCAAGAAGGGAGGGAAGCTCATGTGCAGCACACAGTCGAGAAGGGTGGGAAGTTAATGGGCAGCACACAGTCAAGAAGGGAGGGAAGTTGATGGGCAGCACACAGTCAAGAAGGGAGGGAAGTTGATGGGCAGCACACAGTCAAGACGGGAGGGAAGTTGATTGACATTAGAAAGGCCAAGAAGGGAGGGAAGTTGATGGGCAGCGCACACAGTCAAGAAGGGTGGGAAGTTTTATGGGCAGCACACAGTCAAGAAGGGGAGGAAGTTGATGGGCAGTACACAGTCAAGAAGGGAGGGAACCTGAAGAAGGGTGGGAAGTCGTATGGGTAGCACACAGTCAAGAAGGGAGGGAAGTTGATTGGCAGCACACAGTACAATTATCGGGGATATTCAGTCTGGGGATATGGGAGTTTAAGTTTAACATCACCTTGAGGTTTGCTGGTTTGTCATATCTAATACATTATTCCCCTTCAGAGTGTGGGCTCTGCATTTGCTGTAGCACCCCCTCTTTCTAAGATAAGTCCCCTATATCTGTTTTGCATTGGGGCCCAGGCTACACCCCAGCACTAAAGCATAGCTAATTAGAAGCATTTGGGGAGATGTTAGTGAATGAAGGAGGCAATTGCTGTGGGGGGGGGGGGGAACCAATGTGTTAATCATGGTTTTATTAATGTGTGAGCACTGAATATAACCATACCATACCTCCTAACATTTTGGAAATAAAAAGAGGGACAAAAAAAATTGGCGAGCGTAGCGTGGCGAATGGTTTTTGACCACACCCATTTTGTGGCCACACCCCCTAATTACCATGTTCATTTTACAAAATCTGGCAGGTTATGAAAGTTTGAACATATCTCTATGTTTTTTTCAGGTATTACAGTTTTGCTAATGAAGGTGAATTGCCCTTTAAGCTGTGAGTCTCACTTCTCCCAAGGGACCTGTTATGTTATATTGTTACAATTACTTATTGGCTTATCTCATAATTGTTACAAAAGTATCTTATCTGCTGCTGTGGCTGTTCTGGGCCCTCTGCCAAAAGTCAATTAAGTTAGAAACTTTGTTTATTTTTCTGACTGTTCAGTGCAGAGAAAAACGGGACTTTCCAGTACAGGGACTGCAGGTTGAGCTGTCAAAAGAGGGACTGTCCCTCTAAAAACGGGATATTTCCCTGTGTCTGTCCCTATGTATGCATTCAAAGGGGGTGGAGCAAGGAATGTGGGCGTGGAATTTGGGATGTTTCAACAGTGCCATGAGCATGGCCATATAAAATTACCTGGGGAGCTGACTCTATAAATGACCTGCTGCGAGCAGCTTAGTCATGCTGCAAGGCGTTCCTAATGTGCCCAATAATGACATAACAGCGATTTGTATTTATGCACAGGTACCACGGTTATTTACATTTTTCTTTTGTGGAACGGAAAGAAATTCCCCCATGGCTCAATCCCTTCCTATTAATACCAAATCTGTTAATACTGCAGGCAAAGATTATAGAGATGGTTAATGACATTTCCAAAAGAAAAAACTTCAGAGCCTTAAGATCTGTCATGAAAAGTTACGACAGATTCAATCTTTTATACAAGCGGCACTGTTATGATTCCCAGGCCGGAAGCATAAAGGGGAAGGAAAAGTCTAACATTAAGAGGCAAATAAGCTTTATATCAGAATAAATGTTATACAAGGGGTTCTTAGGCAATAAGATATATAAACATTGGAGTAATAGTATATAGTATAAATTTATATATGAACAATGGCTCACCCTGCTATAGTTCTAGGGGTTCCCAGGGCACAAATAAACACTCACTCCAAATCTCCCACTAACTGGCCTTCAGGCTTGACCACCTTAGCTCATAACAAGGTTACAGATATATAGAAACATTGGGGTAACAGTCACCCTGCTATAGTTCCAGGGGTACCAAGGGTACAAATAAGCACTCACCCCAAATCTCCCCCTAACTGACCTGTAGGCTGGGCCCCCTTGGCTCATAATAAGGTTACAGATATATAGAAATATTTTGGTAACAGTCACCCTGCTATAGTTCCAGGGGTACCCAGGGCACAAATAAACACTCACCCCAAATCTCCCCCTAACTGGCCTTCAGGCTGGGCTCCTTTGCTCATAACAATGTTACAGATTTATAGAAACATTGGGGTAACAGTCACCTTGCTATAGTTGCAGGGGTACATAGGGACCAAAAAATCACTCGCCCCAAATGTCCCCTTACTTGGCCTTTATACTGGGCTAACTCAGTCCTTATTGGTGTATTGGAATTGGTGAGATGTTGGCCCTTAAATGTTCACCCCCAGAGCTACAAATTTGAATGAATAAACTCCAAATGGAAAATGTGTGTTAAACGAGGAACATGAATCTAATTTGACATATTTTTAAATATCATACAGTGTCTCCGTGTTCCCTATTAGCAGCACTCTCCTTCCCAGCACTGGCAAGTCGCACTATTCGCCTGGTTCTGCACAACAACATAAGGTGCGTCAGGAGTGAGTAATACCGAAATGGGTTTTTATTTTAGGAAAAAAGAACTTTCTCATTCCCCCGGTGTTTAATGCGAGGTTTGCTGCTTTCTCTGATCTGTACAAATCATACATTTCCCAGGTCCCTTTGTTGCCCTTAAAATATTATTATTATTTGCAGCAAATGGATGAGAGGAGTCGCAAATCTGACAAAAGAGACTAAAGGTGACGATTTTACCAGACACTAGTGGGAAATGGGGGAACTTTTAGATTAGAAGTAAATTAGTTTACTAAAAAATGCTCTGGAATTAGCCTGAAAATCCAACGATTTCAGGCTTTTCGGAAAAATCGTTCAGGTGAAACCTTCGCAAAAATCGAGCAATTTGGGTTTTTGTTTGATTTTATCAAGTTTCCCCACAATCCAATTAAATCATGCTGTTTTTAATAATAAATAAGGTCAAATCGTGGATTCTTTTTTTATTGTAATAATAAAATTCAGATTATAGTAAATAATCCTCCCCATGTCTGGGAAAGTTCAGCAGCTGTGCAGGATGGGAGTTGCAGTTCAAGTTTTAGACCCCTGCTCTGTAGCCAACAATCCATGATATGTATCTAGGGCGCCCCATCCCCGGCCTCTTTAAAGGGAAACTAAGATATAATTTATATTGGAAAGGATGTTGTCAACTGATGTACATTTACATATGTTTAAATGGGTTGTTCACCTTTTAATTTCAGTATGATGTAGACATTGATATGTAGAGAAAAATTGCAGTTGGTCTTCATTTTTACTTTTTTTTTTCTTCAGTTATTTAGCTTTCTCTTGCACCTCTCCAGTTTTTCAGCAGCTGTCTGGTTGCTAGGGTCCCATTTACCCTAGCAACCAGGCAGTGGTTTGACTGTGAGACTAGAATATTTTTTTTTTTTTTGCTGCTGGGTCAGTGAACCTGTCTGGGAAAAAAGACAGAAGAAGGCAAATCATTATAAAACTATATATTTTTTCAAATAAATAAGGAAGACCAGCTGAAAAGTTGCTAGGAATAGGACATTCTATAGCACAATACAAGTTAAATTCAAGATTACCCCATTCGTTGTACTTGCACTGCCTGCCCTTAACTTTCTCATCTCTTCCCTATCTAAAAGGAAAAGAAAAGGGTAAACAAAAAAATGTGGGTAATTAAGTCATTTGTTTCTGTAGTCGGGAAAATGACACTGCCTCTACTTCCTCTCTAGTAGCAGCAGAAACCCCATCTTGCTTATGGCAGGGGCTGTAGCTCAGCATCAGAGCAATAGTCTGACCATTATCCAGAGCCTTTATTGAACTATTGAATTTGGCCCAAGTGTCTGGCAAGGGCACATGAAGATGAATGACTTGCTTAATGGTTCCAACTGAGAAATGGGTCCAATATATCAATTTAAAAAGTGATATTGGCTCTCCCTCCCTGACATTCATTACTTGCTTTATTTAAAGAGATGGTTCACCTTTAAGTTAAATTTTAGTATGTTGTAGAAGAACCAAGTCTAACCAACTTGACAATTGGTCTTCATTTTTTATTTTTTTGTAGTTTTTGAATGATCCCAAACAACATTCTCATGTTGGGAACAACCCCTAGCAAACACTTAACAGGCAGCATTTACTGGTCAGCACATGGTTGCTATGGGTTACTAGACTGTACATTTTACATTCTGCTTATTGATAAAGAGATGGGAAGTGATACTTGTAGTTGCTTCTTGTCCTAGGAACTCAAGAGTTAAAAATTCTCCTCTTGTTTCCGGGCACAACGCATTTAACACTCTGCATTCCATTTTGTGCTACTGCTGCAGTGCAGAGTTGGGTTGCTTTGTATAGAGAGTGGTGATGTGTATTCATTGTACTGGAAATGATTGATTCCGACACCAGTAACATTAAATCACTTGTATCTTCCTTTCCGCAAAGACTTTCCCTGCTTTCCCTGCTTATTATGTCGCTGTTGTGATGTGAATTGAGAGAATAGGCACAATTATAGATTTTCTCCCACACTTATTTGCAATGTGTCTATTATTCACCTGAGTGTGACTTACTCAGGGGTGGGAAGGTTTCGTTACTCGCGGATCAGACCCCAGAACAGCATATGGACCATAGGCTCTGAAATTTAGTTGTTATCATCTCTCCCTACTATACCTGCTATCCCACCGTCACATTACCTTCCCAGAGACTATTATCCCACTATTACTATAGGCACCATCTCTCCCTACTATACCTGCTATCCCACAGCCACACTCCCTTCCCAGAGACTATTATCCCACTGCTACTATAAGCACCATCTCTCTCTACTATACCTGCTATTAGGGATGTAGCGAACGTCGGAAAAAATGTTCGCGAACATATTCACGAACTTGCGTCAAAAATGCGAACGTCGCGAACCCCATAGACTTCAATGGGAAGGCGAATTTTAAAAGCTAGAAAATACATTTCTGGCCAGAAAAATGATTTTAAAGTTGTTTAAAGGGTGCAACGACCTGGACAGTGGGACGCCAGAGGGGGATCAAGGGCAAAAATGTATCTGAAAAATACATTGTTGACACAGCGCTGCATTTTGTGCTGTAAAGGGCAGAAATCACACTACGTCACTCAGGTGATGTTTCTGGACACGGAATGTGAAAAAGCTCACACAGCTAGGTGGCACTTGGTTAAAGACTGGGCAAACAATGCCTGCAAGGGCAACGTATACAGTAGTGGATACGGAATATATTATTGCTGCTGTAAAAACATCACTCAGGTGATGTTTACGGACACGGAATTATTATTGTTATTTAGACAGAATGTGAACAAGCTCACACAGCTAGGTGGCAGTTGTTTGAAGAACACTGGGCAAATAATGCCTGCAAGTGCACTACTATTGGTGCACTACTATGAAGAACAGCAAACAGCACTGGACACGTTAAAGAACAGTAAGATAAGTAAAATAAAAAAAAAATATATGTATATTAAAAAAAAAAATTACTCTGGTTGGTGCTGAACTACTAGGAGCAGCACAGTAGCACACCAGTCCCAGCACTGGGCTCTTATAGTAGCAAAGTAAAAAAACAAAAAAGAAAATAAAAGCAGTCCTTACAAGGACTATTGGGTTATTACAGCAGTCAGCAGATGAGATCAGAAGAGATCAGTGCCCACAGCAGCTACATACAGAGCACTGCAATAGAAGGTAGATTACTAGCCAGCAAAGCTACCTAACCTAAAATGTCCCTCAAATCCCTGCAGAGTTCTGTCCCTACAATACAGAGCAGTATCAAGTAGATTACTAGCCAGCAAAGCTACTATCAACTGTCCCTCAAATAACAGCTCTCTCCCTACACTAGCTCTTCCAAGCACACACAGGCAGAATGAAAAAAAACGCTGCAGGGCTTCAGTTTATATATGGAAGGGGAGTGGTCCAGGGGGTGTGGGGGTGGTCCAGGAGGGAGAGCTTCCTGATTGCCTGCCATGTATCTGCTGGTCTGGGGGAGAAATGGCAAAAAAAAGCGCCAGCTAAGGCGAACCCATATTGGCGAACGTCGCGCGACGTTCGCGAACATTCGGCGAACGCGAACAGTCGATGTTCGCGCAAACAAGTTCGTAGGCGAACAGTCTGCGACATCCCTACCTGCTATCCCACAGTCACACTCCCTTCCCAGAGACTATTATCCCACTGTTACTATAGGCATCATATCTCCCTACTATACCTGCTATCCCACAGTCACATTCCTTTCCCAGAGACTAGAGATGGCGCGAACTGTTCGCCGGCGAACTTGTTCGCTGCGAACATCGGGTGTTCGCGCTCGCCGGAAGTTCGCGAACATCGCGCGACGTTCGCCATTTTGGGTTCGCCATTGTTGGCGCTTTTTTTTGCCCTCTCACCCCAGACCAGCAGGTACATGGCAGCCAATCAGGAAGCTCTCCCCTGGACCACTCCCCTTCCCTATAAAAACCGAAGCCCTGCAGCGTTTTTTTCACTCTGCCTGTGTGTGCTGAAGAGATAGTGTAGGGAGAGAGCTGCTGCCTGTTAGTGATTTCAGGGACAGTTGAAAGTTTGCTGGCTAGTAATCGTGTTGATACTGCTCTGTTATTGGAGGGACAGAAGTCTGCAGGGGTTTGAGGGACATTTAAGCTTAGGTAGCTTTGCTGGCTAGTAATCTACCTTCTACTGCAGTGCTCTGTATGTAGCTGCAGTGGGCAGCTGTCCTGCTTCTGATCTCATCTGCTGACTGCTGCAATAACAGTAGTCCTTGTAAGGACTGCTTTTATTTATTTTTTTGTTGTTTTACTACTACTACTACTACTACTATAAGAGCCCAGTGCTATTAGTCTAGCAGTGTTGGGGAGTGGGACTGGTGTGCTAATCTGCTGCTCCTAGTAGTTCAGCAGCACCAACTTTAATTTTTTTTTTTTTAATATTCATTTTTTTTTTATTTTACTTTTTTTTATTTTACTACCGCTGTAGTAGTGTATAAGTTGACCTTTTAGGCATTATTTGCCCTGTAGGCATTTTTTGCCCAGTGTGTTATTCAACCAACTGCCATCTAGCATCACTAACAGCTCTCCCCCTACACTATCTCTTCCAAGCACACACAGGCAGATTTTTCAGATACATTTTTGCCCTTGATCCCCCTCTGGCATGCCACTGTCCAGGTCGTTGCACCCTTTAAACAACTTTAAAATCATTTTTCTGGCCAGAAATGTCTTTTTTAGATGTTAAAGTTCGCCTTCCCATTGAAGTCTATGGGGTTCGCGAACCGTTCGCGAACCGCTCGCATTTTTGCGCAAGTTCGCGAATATGTTCGCGAACTTTTTTTCCGACGTTCGCTACATCCCTACCAGAGACTATTCTCCTACTGTTACTTTAGGCACCATCTCTCCCTACTATACCTGCTATCCCACAGTCACACTCCCTTCCCAGAGACTATTCTACTACTGTTATTATATGCACCATCTCTCCCTACTATACCTGCTATCCCACAGCCACACTCCCTTCCCAGAGACTATTATCCCACTGTTACTATAGGCACTATCTCTCTCTTCTATACCTGCTATCCAACAGCCACACTCCCTTCCCAAAGACTATTATCCGACTATTACTATAGGCACCATCTCTCCCTACTATACCTGCTATCCCACAGTCACACTCCCTTCCCAGAGACTATTATCCCACTGTTACTATAGGCACCATCTCTCACTACTATACCTGCTATCCCACAGTCACACTCCCTTCCCAGAGACTATTATCCACTGTTACTATAGGCACCATCTCTCCCTACTATACCTGCTATCCCACAGTCACACTCCCTTCCCAGAGACTATTATCCACTGTTACTATAGGCACCATCTCTCCCTACTATACCTGCTACACACAACCTGATGCTAATATCTACTCTGTTTCTAGATTACTATAGAGATAGGCCTATGAGACACTGTAGATAATATTTAATGGAAGGAGGAGTTGGAGAGAGATAAGAGAGAAGCAGATGTTCCCTGAGGCTTGTGCAGTTGCTGCCGATTTGCTGTGTGTAAAACAGAGAGGGAATGACATTTCCCACCTAAACGTGTTACTAACGAAATAGACCTGGCGCTCAGCACGGAGCCATTGGCCTCACTGTGTAAAGCTGTTTTCTAACTCTGACTTTTTACAATTCTGCTAAATAAATTCTGCTGCGGGGAGTTGGGGATTTCACGTTAATCTGGTACATCTGCACTCCCCCCAAAGGTATTGTCACAATTTTATTGTGAGTATAAATATAATTATCTGCTGATAAACGTGTAGTTTTGAGATTTAACCAACAACCTAGGCCATAGGCTGGGGCCGTACCTTAATCTGCAGCATTTTCCAACCAATTGGCAAGTTTCTTTGATATGGCACCTCCTACCCGTATGTATGAATACAAATATACAGAGAAGGAATGTTCTGGGCACACAATAAGCTATACCCTTATACTGTAATGTCTAAGGGAATCAATATGGCACCTCCTCGCATATGTATAAATACAAATATACAGAGAAGGAATGTTCTGGGCACACAATAAGCTATACCCTTATACTGTAATGTCTAAGGGAATCAATATGGCACCTCCTCGCATATGTATAAATACAAATATACAGAGAAGGAATGTTCTGGGCATACAATAAGCTATACCCTCATACTGTACTGTCTAAGGGAATCAATATGCAGAGCACATGCGTGAATTGGTGCTTGCATGGAACGACACATGTGAGATTTGATGCTCGAGCACATCACTGTGCACGGAAGTGCAAATAACCTAGGAGACAGGGGACCGGACTAGGGGTAGAAGGTAGGTAAGGTACATGCTTGGCGCCCCTCCAGCTTAAGGAAACATGCCTACTCTGCCTACCCCTAGTTCCCAGCCCTGTCAATATTGCACCTCCCTCCTCCTATATGTAAAAATACAAATATAAAGAGAAGGAATGTTCTGGGCAAACAATAAGCTATAACCTCATACTGTACTGTCTAAGAAAATTGATATGACACCTCCTCCCATATGTATAAATACATATATACAGAGACAGAATGTTCTCGGCACCGAATAAGCTATACCCTCATACTGTACTTTCTAAGGGTATAGATAGATAGATAGATAGATAGATAGATAGATAGATAGATAGATAGATAGATAGATTAATAGATAGCTATAGTAATAGATAGATGATAGATAATAGATACATATAGTAATAGATAGATATATAATAGATAGAAATAGTAATAGATAGATAGAGAGATGATAGAGCAATAAATAGATAGATAGAGCAATAGATAGATAGATAGACGGACAGACAGTTGATAAAAGTTTCACATATTTGATGAGAGGTCACTAGTTCATTACTGGCAGTGTTGCACTGGGCTGACGGGACACCGGAAAAAAAACTCCCCTCCCCCACCCGATCGAATAAAGAGGACGCAAAGCAGGTATGAGGGATGGGGGGGATTAGATGGACAGAGGGGGTCCTGCGACTGGGGACCTCTTGGGAGGTAAAACTGTCAGTCACTGAATGTTCCCCTGGCATTCTCAATTCTACTGGTATACCTCCCAACATTTTGGAAATAAAAAGAGGGACAAAAGAAGGACAAAAAAGTTGCTGAAATTTTTTGACCATGCCCATTTTTGTGGCCACACCCCCTAATTACCATGTTAATTTTACAAAATTTGTCAGGTTATGAAAGTTGGAACTTTTTTTTGTGTTTTTTTCACTTATTACAGTTTTACTGATGAAGGTGAATTGCCCTTTAAAGGACCAGTTACAACAATTTTTTTATTAAACAATTTGTTAGTGTAGAACAAAAAAAAAAACACAAAGGCATATTAAACTTAAATCGCTAAATCTTTATTAAGAAATAACTTACCGAAACTTCGCTTGCTCTCCTCTTCTGAAAAGGCGACACGGCAATGATCCATCATGCGCTGCTCGATTTCTCCTCCCTGGCTATCTCCTATAAGGATGGCAGGGAGAAGAAATCAAGTGCCGCATGATGAATCGCCTTTTCTGAAGAGGAGCGCAAGCAGAGTTTCGGTAAGTTATTTCATAATAAAGACTTAGCGATTTAAAAGTTTAATAAGTCTATGGTTTTTTTTCGTTCTACACTAACAAATTTTTTAATGAAAAAAAATCGATGTTACTGGTTCTTTAAGCTGTGAGTCTATTATTTCCCAAGGGACCTGTTATCTTATATTGTTACAATTATTTGTTTCCTTATTTTGAAATTGTTACAATTACTTATTTGCTTATCTTGAAATTGTTAGAAAAGTATCTTACATGCAGTTGTGGCTGTTCTAGGCTCTCTGCCAAAAGCCAATTAAGTTAGAAACGTTGTTTCTCTTTCTGGCTGTTCAGTGCAGAGAAAAACAGGACTTTCCAGTAAAAGTAAGGGCCTGTGGGTTGAGCTGTCAAAAGAGGGACTGTCCCTCTAAAAACGGGACAGTTGGGAGGTATGCACTGGGACAGACCTGAATCGGAAAAAGTGCTCTGACTGACACCTCCGCGATTTGGACACCACCCAGGGGCTCCCATTGCTGCTTGTGATTTTACCTGGGGAGTGGTGGGGTTATAACCAAGGTAATTGGTGAAAGTAGTTCTGAAGGGTGAATTGTAAACCATTAGTAAAATTACAAGAAACATTTGCTTAGAAAAAATGAAAATAGAAAGAAAATCTCAAAGTGATTGTGTTGGTGTCACGGATTGGCAGCCGTTGACAATAAAAGCCCATGTGTGATTGATTGCCCAAATGTTGTCTGGGTCTGTTTCACATTTGCCGATCGCCAACGTTCTGTGATGATTATTTTCTGCAGAACTTTTTATTATTTACTTGTCACTTGGCTGGACATCCGCCTGGCACATGTCAGCTCTTTGGGTCACCAGTCTGCGCTACACTGAGTCTCGCTCGCATTCCATGCTGTTATTGTTTGTTGTGGTTGACATAAAATCTTCAGAGGCACCAGTTTGTGAGAAATATATAAAGCGGTGCTGTCCTTAATTTTTAGGGGCATATTCATCTGAAACTATCATGGGACCTCAAAATCTGTTATAATGTCTCTCCGAAGTGGCACAAGAGCAGAAGTGCCAGGCTTATGAGGGGCCCCTTAAAGAGAACACTGCTATTATAAATAATGCAGTCAATGATAGTGGATATTTGATAAAACATTTAAACCAAATTGAATTTCCCCTTTAATCTGACCCTGTTCTCTTGTCATACAATGATATTTCTCTGCTGTGTATTTATTTAAAATGCCCTTTAGCTGAAAGCAAAGTCAGAGCCCCGTCGGAGCCCTTACATGTCACAGGTCAAACAGGGGGCCCCGAGCAATAAGTTCAGCTGAGATTTTGATGGATGTCTCGGCATCTCTGTCTTCTCGCTTCAGGGGAATCTCATATGAGTTATTGGCTTTTTCTATCAAGACTGACTTTTCCCATCTCTGCTCTCACTGTAGATTATTTAATCTAAGAGTTACAGAGTCGCTCCGGGTAAAAGGTTACTATGGCTCCCTGGGATGTTCTGTCAAGTCAAGAGTCATAATAGCTTGTGCAGAGATGGGAAAGCAGGCAACGGGGCACGCCAGTTACAGGGATGGGAAAGGCAACTAGTGTCTGATATGGGATTTAGGATAACTTTTATTTGTATAGAAGGGCTCTAGAACATGCAGAAAGTATCACCCACTCTATCATACTCCATAGATCTTCCCTTTGGAAAGCATATATTACTATGGCTGAAGGGTCTGGCGGCAAAAAAACTCACAAGGCTAGACTAATTTGTAGCCAAGTAGAGTACTAATTCATTCACGAGACTAGATCACCCAGTTGCCAATTAGAGTACTGGATAATTCACAAGGTTAGATCAATCTGTAGACATGCAGAGCATTTGATTTTTTCCACAAGGTTAGCTCGACCTGTAGAAAACTAGATCATTTACAAGTCTAGCGCAACCTGTAGTCAGGCAAAGAAATATAGCATTTTGAAGGGTTAACCAACCTGAAGCCAATGCAGTGTACTAGATCTTTCACCAGGCTAGGCCATCCTGTAGTCACACCAGTAGACCATTCTCAAGGTAGCCCAACCTGAATCCAGGCAGCGTACTAGACCATTATAAAGGCTACATAAACCTGTAGCCATGCAGAGTACTAGATCTTTCACAAGGCTAGGCCAACCTGTAACCAGGCACATTAATAGACAATTCTGAAGGGTAGACTAACCTGTAGCCAGGCAGAGAAGTTGATCTTTCACAAGGCTAGACCAACCTTTACAACAGTAATAGACCATTCTGAAGGTAGACCAACCTGTATCCAGACAGAGTACTGCAACATTCTGAAGGATAGACCAACCAGTAGCCAGTCAGAGTTCGAGACTTTTCTGAAGGATAGACCAACCCTTAGCCAGTCAGAGTTCAAAACTTTTCTGAAGGTTAAACCAAACTGTAGGCAGGCAGAGTACTAGATCTTTCACAAGACTAGACCAACTTGTAGCTAGGCAGGATACTAGATCTTTATTAAGGTTTGATCAACCAGTAGTCAAGCAGAGTTCTATATAATTCTGAAGAGTAGAGAAACCTGTGGCCAGTCAGGTAGTAGATCATTCACAGGGCTACGCCAGTCTGTAACCAAGAAGAGTACTACTTTGTTCACAAAGCTAGACCAATCTATTGCCAAGCAGAGTATTGGATCATTTTGTAGGCTTGACCAAGCTGAAACCAATCAGGTACTGATCTAGACAAGGCTAACTTTCATAGAACTGAACAAGCCTTGCGGGGAATGGCAAATGCATATATATATATATAAGCTCTGCTTATATCAAACATATTCTATATATATATATATATATATATATATATATATATATATATATATATATATATATATATATATAAAATGGATTTTTAACATTTTGATATAATAAAGGGTTACAAGGCAAAACCACTGCTTTGAAATACATAAAACACCCCCATAACAAGGTGTCTAGCATCAGTTTCTCTGTTTAGTGTCTTGGGACATGTAGTAAATGGGCAAAATTTACACAGATGCAGTAACCCATAGCAACCATTTGGCAGTTAGCTTTTTATCTGGTGTAGCGCAGTTAGGATAATGAAAGCTAACATCTGGTTGCTGTAAAGCCCGTGCCTTTCATAACTCCAGCTCTTTGTTCTCCAAAGAAAAGATTTATATGAATTCACAAGGATGGCTGTACTATACATTTATAAACGATATATACTGCACCAAGATATAAACTGGAAATCTTTTTTTTTTTTTGGTATTTTAGTTTCTTCGAGCTGGAGAGCAGCGGATTGCGGGATGAAATCAGATATCATTACCGATTCAATGGAAAGTCAAGGACGGAGGCCTTTCCCTATCGCCTCGCCGATGGGCAGTGGCACAAAATCGCCCTCACTATCAGTGCGTCCCAAGTTCTGCTGCACATAGACTGCAATAGGTAAGCAAAGTAACTAGGTGACATATAAGTGGTTGTGAAGAATCTCATACATGGGAAATGTTGGGGCCGCATGGCCTACAAAGCTTGTTGCATTGATATCTTGTGTAGGTATTATAGGACAATGTCTCAGCTGCTTAGTTTATGGGAATCAAGAATGTCTTTAGTGGTGGTAGGTCCCAAGGTCCCAGTAGGTCTTCTTCTATCCTGCAACTCTAAAGATGCTGAGATACTTATGGAATGAATGAGTCAATGTACAGTTGGACAAAGCTTTCGTTTTTTGTTTGCTGTTCGGGGGTTAAATTCCCCTAGGGAATCAATGTGATTAACACTGTACTGTGACACCCGCCAGCTGGAGCCAGGTAGCGTGCATGCAAGGATATCTATTTACCCAGCTAAAGACCACACATGTGAATGCGCTGAGAATGTTCTGCTATGCATTTCAGTAATTGAAGGCCATCGTTTGAATAGAACAAATGAGATCAAGGAAGAATGAAAAAACGTCCTTCTGGGAACGAGCTACTGTATAACCTACAGTATATGTAGTTAAAGGACAACATCTCCTGCATTGACTTTGCTTGTGGCCTCTCCCTTGGGATGTTGGTCATAACATAAAAGTGGCACTATCTACTGTACATATGTTGTCTGGGATGTACTTGCCCTTTAAAATACATTCAACAGGATTAAGACAGCATTCAATCTTCCCCACTGGACTAAAATGCATCCAAAAACATAAAGTATGACATCAAGACTTCTACTAGACCCCTTATTTTTATCATCTGGAAGAGTTTGACAACTTGTTGTTTTCCGTGATATGTAGATAGAACCCATTTATAAAGACTCGTCTCTCCTTCATAATGCAAAGAGGGTGCTTTACCGAAGATTACTGGCAAACAATAAAAGGGATGATGGGAGGCCGAGCATATGAGATGTTTTATAGAGGCACCAGGACATCAAAAATGTTTTAGGAAGTCTTTTGTGATTCTAAATCAGAGTGGAGCATGTCAGTGAAATTGTGCAGGTTGTTTACTTTTCAATGGACAGTCCAAATGATCTTGCTTTTATTATATATATATATATATATATATATATATATATATATATATATATATATATATATATATATATATATAGTGAATAAAAAAGTACCCCCTCTTGTAAAATATAAGGATATTAGAAGTTACCTTCGGCCTCATGTTTTTATATGATCATGGAACTCCGAGGTAACTTCTAATATCCTCATATTTTGCAACTGGGAGTACTTTATTTATTACAATACACAAGTTTTAGTGAGTCATGTGACAGAAATGACATCAGAAGTCACCGTTTATAACTGATGACATCAGAAGTCACAGTTTATAAGGATATAATTTACAGGATATTCATGGCTTTTGTGTATTATATCTATATATATATATATATATATATATATATATATATATCTTTATAATGTATTATATTTTTTGTTATTATACTGTCGGTGGTTCCTTGAGCTACAGTATGTGTGT
Organism: Xenopus petersii; assembly: GCA_038501925.1. NCBI lineage: Eukaryota > Metazoa > Chordata > Amphibia > Anura > Pipidae > Xenopus > Xenopus petersii. The sequence continues at coordinate 21,364,743 of CM076679.1, read as the reverse complement.
CACATGGTTTGAGAAAACTTAATTTTTATGTGAACTTATCGTTTTGGATAATGGAAACATCTGTAGGCACCACTGTGGCCCCACATTAAAAGCAAACTGGTTATAAAGTTCAGTCCAAATAATGAATTTTTTCCATACTATTATACTTTGAAAGGACAGCTGTAGGAAAAAAGATTCTAACGTAGCTGAAAGGTTCTAACATAGCACCTATAATGTCAGATGGCATGGAGAAAAGAAGATGCCTGAAAGAAATCTAGTGGGCTGAGAGTTTTAGATTAATCACACATTTTCCTGCCTTGTTCTTGGATGCATTTACATTGAACAAATACAAACAATTTCACTACTGCTAAAAAAAAAAAACAAAAAAAACAAGGACCCTTGTAATTGAAACCTTCATGGGTTTTGTTATTATGTAATTGAATAATAGTTATGTGTAAGGTAGATCATAATGTAGAACTACAGACTGTTGACAGTGACAAAGCAGTAATGGAAACATCTTGACTGGTGCCGTTTAAAGGGGACATAAAGGGGAACCTGGAAGCCTGTCCCTGTTAGGTCACCTTATCAGCCACCTTATTTATGGTTGTTTAGATGTCATATTTACTGCTTTGTTTTCAGCCTATTGACCTAATCATTCGTACCAGACTTATTTGCCTCCAAAGATTCACTATCCTATATGAGCCTACTGTTGTCACCCTGCCCCCATCTCTTAGTGTCTGAACTGTGCTACTGGTAAAACATCTTACTGACTGGATCAGATTGACATCTTCCAGTCCTGTTTCCAAGTTGCCTTCTTGATCGCTCCTTCCACAGAATTATGTGCACTTAAGCTAATGTGTAGCCAAATAGAACATGATTCTGTCAAAGTAGTGATCGGCTTGTAATCAGGATGGTAAGATGTAGATCTTATCATATGCATCAGTGGTAGGGACCAGCCTCTGAGTGAAATCCAAAGAAGTGCAGCTGTAGGAAGGAGGCAACAGCAGCATACTGGAACCTGATATTAAAATACTAAGGAGCGCATTTACTAAGCTCGAATGAAGGATTTGAAGTAAAAACACTTCGAATTTTTAAGGTTTTTTGGGTACTTCGACCATCGAATAGGCTACTACGACCTTCGACTACGACTTCGATTCGAACTAAAAATCGTTTGACTGTTCGACCATTCGATAGTCGACGTACTGTCTCTTTAAAAAAAACTTTGACTACATACTTCGCCACTTTAAACCTACCGAGCTACAATGTTAGCCTATGTGGACCTTCCATATAAGTTTTCAAAGCTTTTTCTGATCAAAGAAAAATAGTTTGATCGGTCGATTAAAATCCTTCGAATTGTTCGATTCGAAGGATTTAATCGTTCGATCGAATGATTTTTACTTCAACAAATCGAAGTATTTGCGCAAAATCCTTCGAATTTGATATTCGAATTCGAAGGATTTAACGTAGAGGGTCGAATTCGAGGGTTAATTAACCCTCGATATTCGACCCTTAGTAAAGGTGCCCCTAAGTGACAAAGCCAGGAGGAGAAATAAATTCCTGAAACAGACAAAAGCAACAGAAAGAAACCTACATCCCAACTGCACTTCTTGAGATGGTGTGTTGGTGCCTGGCATTGCAGAAACACACCAGATAACTGCACATTTTGTTATTTTTATTGCTATTGTGCCGTCATGAAGGATCTATAAATAAAACGCTAATGTACACGAGGATTACAGACAAACTTGATAAGGGTGACATATGATAATAAGCAGATAGACTGGAGTTGAAGTTATGTGCCATTTCAGCTGCTGAGAGATAAAGGAGGACAATCCAGCCTCCACTTCTCTTTGTTTCCTCTTCTGTCGCATGTCGGTGTGATGGAAGCCCATCATTCCATTCTCTCCTGTTTCTTTTTCTTATATTCTCTGTTGTCTGCTCCAATCATATCTCTCATTCTGTCTTTTCCTACTCTTTCCCTCAACTTTCTGGTATTTCCTTTCTAGTTTTCTACCTCCTCTTTTCCTCTTCCCTTTGATATTCAACTTCTCCTACCCCATGTTCTCCTCCTTGACTTCCAACACTTTCTCTAACCCCTTCTCACATAGATACCCTGGAACAAAGATATCCAAGATGGGGTCTACACTGGGTGGTACTGTAAGGCCCCATGTACATTGAGTCATGATGGGCGAATAAAGAGGAGCTATGGGAGAATGTTGGAGAAGTTTTGGCAGGAGATGGGCAGTTTGTAGGACATTATGCAGCAATGTACTCCCTTTTCAGTAACCTAAAGAAGCCATCCACATGCCACATATTGCTTTTCTGGCTACTCTGGACCATTCCAAGCTGCTGGTTGTGTTTTCTTGTAACCCGACTACTTAGCCATTTTGCTTCCACAGGATTAGGAAAAACCAACATTATTTTACTTGTGTTTTCTTCGCTCAGAAAAATTCTCTCTGCCTCTTCAGTAAATTTAATAAGAAGGTAGAAGATCTGGAGAACATTAATTTGTGCTTAAATTGTGTATACACAGCAAAGTGGTCTTGATTCTCTAAAGTGGCGCGTTGAGCGCCCTGGAAGGCGACACGCTCAGTTTATAAATGGCATGCGGCACGTTCTGGAACACTGGAAATGATTCTTTTTCCTACAACGTTCTGCAGGCACTGCCTGCATATAATTTAACTATAACAGGACTTTTTTAAACCCCCGAACACTTTGAGCCAACCCATATTCAGAGACAAGAATCTGATGCTGGGAGACTTTCTGCTCTCTCATGTAATTATGTTGTAGTGATTTTCAATCACAGGGTTATTAAACATTTGTTTATGAGGTTTAGTGATTTTCCCCATTTTTACATTAACATGTTTGTTATTTTCTGCTGTCTAGAAAAGTCAACATTAAAGTCAATGTTAAAGTCAAAGTTTAGTCAATGTTAATTACAAGCAGATGCTACATATGATAAAATGGTGCAATGCTCCCATAAATATTGCACTGAACCTTTTTTTACTTAGGCTGGGAAGTCCTTGTTCCCAGACCCAAAATGAATGGGAACAGATGGGGGTCTTACAATATGTCCAAGGGGGTGTTGGTGTTGAAGCCTGGTGAAAAAAGCATCACCAACTTGGGGTCTTCTGTAGAAGGTGTGGGGTGAATGTATTGGGCTGCCTTATACTCATGGAGGGAACACAAATTGCCCGGGTTCTAAGTGCTTGGGTTCTCCACAATCATAAACCAAATCCTGGATCTGGCCCATCCCTAATTGTCAGCTGCCTCTTCTTCTACCTTCTACTGTGATGGGAAGGGGCTTTTCTATGATTTGTGTTGTAGTACACTAGGTATTATCCTAGGTACCACTGTCCCATAGAGTAGCAACACATTCACATCAAGCAGTAAGAATTAAGAGGACACGGATTGATTGTGAAGTACAGTACATCTTCTTTAATCCAATCTAAGAAGCAGCCACAGAAAGAATTCAAGAATGATTCATGTTGATTATTGTTAGGATTTGAGTCCCGCGATAGTGTTGTTATTGGCAATTTGCCTTAACATTTGCATATGGAATTTACATTACGTGTCTCCTTCAGAAATGTTGAACATGTCCCCTTGTTATTGAAGGCTCATTTTTATTTCTTTGGTGTCCTTTTGGGGTCTGAATATACAGTAGAAGAATTTGCTTGGACCCTGTGCATAGAGAGTCTGATGAACCTTGAACCTGGTCTTCTAGGAGAACAAATAGTTATTATTTCCAAATCTTACCCTAAATGGCCTTCAGGCTATCCAGCCACTGCTCAGCACTTCTTAAGTGATATCAGCTCTGTTTGGGAACCACTGGGATAATGAGAATCAAGTGATCAGTGTGGCTCTAAGTGTCGTGGCACCTGGATAATTACAAGCATTTTGTGGTTTCAATCTTGGCACTTGGGCAGCCTGACAGTTGGAATTTCTTGGACCCCATGCATAGAGGGTCAGATGAACCTTGAACTTGGTCTTCTAGGAGTATCTAGGAGAACAAATAGTTATTATATTACCCTGCTCAGCGCTACCAGCTCTTCAGTTCAGAACCACTGGGATAATGAGGTTCAAGTGACCAGTGTGGCTCAAAGGGCAATATATAGAGAGGACACCAGTTAAGTCCCTTGAGCTTGCTAATGACTGAACCATGCATCAATATCCACGGGCATTTAGAAGAATGTCTCTTCTTCTTATGCTCATAAAGCTCATGCGGCGTCCAAAAATCTTAAATTCCCCGAACATTTCAGCACTCTCTGTGATGGCAGCTTGTATTTTAGTGCCCATTTTCCCTTTAATTCGTCTGCCTGACAAGGCTCAGTGATTTCCTCTGCAGATATAAAGAGGGTGAGCTGCTTTTAGCAGAAAAACAACGATTTCTGGGTAAAATGCAGACCACCTACGTGCATTAACATTACCGCCGGTGAAAGTGTTGGATACTCATTGTTTCCTGACATATAAGGGAGACATAATGCAAAACATTGCCATACATTTATCTGCTTCATTTCACTTTATTGTAAGTATCGCATCACTCTGCGTTGTAAAACGGTCCAACTTTTGGGGGGGATTGGCCACGATTTATATGTCAATTATGTAATAAAATTCCTGCTGGTGCTCAAACAATCACAGGGATGTTGTGATGGAATAGTCCCTCTAAATATTGGCAGCAGAACCTTCCAGCCTTGTCCATCCTGCTCCCTAGGTGACTAAGGTGGGATGCATGGAATCTTTAGGTAGTTTTCCATCATGTAAATGATTTAATTTGTTTTCAGCTGAATTGTAGGATCTTTAATACCCAGGTAGGCACATTTTCTAGTCATTTTGGTAGCTCTGGTGAAATCCCTCCCCCTCAAAGGGTTGTCCCTTAAAACTGCTTGGCCACCATGTTTGCCTGATCCCACCAATTGCCCAGCATTATATTCCTTAGCAGCAGAGCACTGGGGTGGCACATCTCTGATGCATGTACCAGCCACAGGTATCACTGTTGTTGGACTAACTATGCCAGAAAACATCCCTTTAAAGGAATTGTTCAGTGTAAAAATAAAAACTGGGTAGATAAATAGGCTGTGCAAAATAAAAAATGTTTCTAATATAGTTAGTTAGCCAGAAATGTAATGTATAAAGGCTGGAGTGAACAGATGTATAACTTGTCTGTCAGAACCCAACTTCCTGCTTTTCAGCTCTCTTGGTTTACACTGACTGGTTACTCTGGCTACCAGGCAGTAACCAATCAGAGACTTGAGGGGGGGCCACATGGGTCATATCTGTTGCTTTTGAATCTGAGCTGAATGCTGAGGGTCAATTACAATCTCACTGAACAGAAATGTACCATGTGGCCCCCCTTCAAGTCGCTGACTAGCTCAGAGTTATAGAGCTGAAAAGCAGGAAGTTGGATTCTGGCTGTTTTATTAGACATCTGTTCACTCCAGCCTTTATACATTACATTTTTAGCTAACTAACTATATTAGAAACATTTTTTATTTTGCACAGCCTATCTATTTACACAGTTTTTATTTTCACACTGTACTATTCCTTTAACACCCAACAGAAAGGAAAATGGTTGGCAGCAGACTGGGTATTCCAAGTCTATGGTGAAATCTCCATGGTTGGACCTGGAAGGATTTGGGTTTGCTCAAACAAACAAACAACAAGCAAGCTATATATGCAGGGATCGATCATCCATGTGCAACTCTAAGAATGGGCCCTTGGTCAACAGGTGGTTGAAACAGTTGTTCTCTACATCAAGGCTGACCAACTGGTGGCCTGCGGGCCGCTCCCCTCCTTGTGTGGCCCCCCACATGCTATATCTGCTTACCATATGTAAGATTTAAATGTTATCACTATAGAGATTAACGGGCCCCTGAATTCTTTAGACCTCAATTCACACCTGTGATCCTTCTGCATTGTTCACACTTGTGACACCTCTATTGTTTATATCCTAAAGCCCTGTACTGTTCACACCTGAGACCCAGACCAGTGCCGGGCCAAATCAGCTGGGCGCCCAAGGCAACCCAGCCGACTACATCTCCCCTTCTGAAGTGCACACTAGGGAGCCGAATCGCACAAGTCAATTCTCTGTTTGCCCCACGCTACCTGTGGAATGTAAGCCTGTTAGGGGTTTGTTCTTGGGGTTTGTTAGCATTTGGAAATTGTTGTTAAGGGCCCCTAAGGTGTTTAATCATGTGTTGGGGGGTTGTTGTATTATCCACAGGGGAGGATGAGACATATGGATTTAAGGGTATGTTTTAACATGACTTAAATTTTTCACATATGATTGATGAGGGATTTCCCTGCAGTGAGCACCAACCATCTGTTTTTTTGGTGTGCTACCACCGTTAATGTGGATATGATCTTAAAAGTTCTTGTAGTAACATGGTTGTGGTTTACTGTGGGTGTGGTTTAAATGGGGAGTGGCCAACACTGACATATTATTAGCCTCCACCACATAGGTCAGTAAAATTTTGGCCCTCGGTACCACAGAAGTTGGACAGCGCTGCTCTAGATCATACTAGAGGTGTTTCCTAAGAACAAGGCTGCTTGGGACCATTGGAATGTTTATAGGGACATAACATGGGTGAACATTCCCTTATTGAATATTTGTCTCTCCTATTTTATCCCCTGCACTGCTAGTTGTGACAACATGTACTATTAAGAGCAGTCAACTTTCCTCCAGCCAGGATTCCAATTTCCACGTTTTTGGGATTCTTCTTCTATACACAACATTAGATTGGCATGTCCAGGGCACACAAGGGCTTTCACCTCAGAGGCACCCACACACCCAGCCCCCACTCTAGTCGTAACCCCCCTATGCCACTACAAACCTGCTCCCCTAAACCTTGTACTCGTCCTGTGGCACAAGCCGCTCAGGAATCAGATCAAAGAAATCTCAGTCGGGGAATGGGTCTGGGTCAGCAGGGCCCACTGGGTTTTTTTCTAATGTTGGGCTGGCCAAGTCCAACCCTGTCTCCTGGTATTCTGCCATCAACCTGCCCCTTCCACCCACAGTAAAGGGAACTAACAGCTTCACGGGCTGAACATTTCCATTGGTAACTCCCGGCATTTCCTAAAGTAACATAATATATAAACTATAATACTGTATATATATATGCTCACAGAATCTGTCATGTTGTTTAGATGCCTGCCTGCCATGCATAACTCCGAATTTGCACAAATATAAGGCCATGTTAAGCCTCTCTTTGCCAAAAAACGAAATAACACTCAAATACAAAGAAAAAAATGAATAATTCCATCCCAAATTTTCCCAAGTCGACAGTGGCAAATGTTTTTTTTTCTTCTGTCCTTTCATAAAGGGAAATGGACGCAGGGATTATTATGTGTGGCAGCGTGTGTTCTGACAATATACCTGCTGTTAGTTTGTGTTTGGGAAACAGGAATATATTTACCGCAGAGCTACTGAGCCTCCGACCGCCTGTCTTAGCAGGTACAATGTAAAATATTGCGCCCCATGAATAAGCAATAGATGAGCCACCTGATTAAACATGCATAACCTAGTTTAACATGTACAGCCTAATCCAGAGACACGCAGGCTCACAGGGAGAGGACACCCATAGCTCTGTATTAATGTGGGAGACATACAGTATACAGTATTCTGGGTAGGTTGGTAGAGTTACTTAAAGGGGATAGCTTATATGTACTAAATGTTAACCAACTGAGAAAGGAGATGAAGCCAACAAAGAATTCTGTGCCAGAAAGATTCGTCATTTCAATGAACAAACGTAGGGAGCTGTTCCTGCTGAATTGTGCTTATTACAGGGGGATCCCTATACTGGCATAATTTTATGGGATCTCTCAATACAGACTAAGAGCAAATTTAGGGGCTGTTCCTGCTGAATTGTGCTTAGTACAGGGGAATCCTTATGCCGCCATAGTTTTATAGTATATATTTGTACAAGTTTTGAGCAAACTTAGGGGGCTGTTCCTGCTGAATTATGGTTAGTACAGGGGAATATCTATGCCGCCATAGTTTTATGGTATCTCTCTTTACAGACTATGAGCAAATTTAGGGGACTGTTCCTGCTGTATTATGCTTAGTACAAAGGAATACCTATGCTGCCATAGTTTTATGGGATCTCTCTTTACAGACTATGAGCAAACTTAGGGGGCTGTTCCTGTTGGATTGTGCTTAGTACAGGGGAATACCTATGCTACCATAGTTTTATGGTATTTCTCTTTACAGATTATGAGCAAATTAAGGGGGCTGTTTCTGCTGAATTGTGTTTAGTACAGTGGAATACCTATGCTGCCATAGTTTTATGGTATCTCTCTTTACAGACTATGAGCAAATTTAGGGGGATGTTCCTACTGAATTGTGCCTAGTACAGGTGAATACCTATGCTGCCATAATTTTATGGTATCTCTCTGTACAGATTATGAACAGATTTAGGGGTCTGTTCCTGCCATCAGCATTATGTGATAATGGCCCAAGCAGTTGAACAGTTAATATTTCCAGACAAAGTGCAGATGTTGGCTAAAACCATGATATTTTGAAGACTTATAAAAATCCCTCACTTTTGCTGTATAAATGAGAGAGAGGATCTCTGGATGGATCACTAGGTGGGTTAAGGCTAGTTCATCTGTGTCACGTTCTGTGATGTAAAGATTATATTGGACAAATGATGTGACATAGGAAAGGAATGAAGGAAGAAAAGATTCATTCTCACAAGTCAATTCTCTTCTGTGCTCGGCTTGAGCCTAATAAATGGGGTCTGTGTCACAACTGTGAGTATTTCAATGAATAAATGGTCTAAATTGTCTTAAGATTAAAGCAAAGGAGATTTCCTCATCAGCATAGGAAGGGGTTCTTTACTGTAAGGACAGTCAAGTTTTGGGATTCCCTACCAAGCGAGGGGAATGAGTCGCTCATTGGTGGGGAGGAAAGGAGATTTCACCATCAGCATAGGAAGGATTTCTTTACTGGAAGGACAGTCAGGTTATGGAATTCCCTGCCAAGCATAATCTGCACTTATATAGTAAGAGTCTGAGAACTGGACTCTGTAGCTCTTCCTTGGTCTTGTATTGTAGAATTTGGGGGTCCCTTACCCCCAGTAGAGAATCTGTGTGCTTGAGCTGGATTAGGACAATGCCCCTTTATGGGCATGCTAAAATAACATGATAAAAAAAGAAAACTGTGACAATAAATTCACTTAAATAGTTATCCTCTTCTCCCTTGTTAAACTGCCGATAGCATTAAAAATGAAATAGATTTATGGGAGGCGCAGATTTCCGAGTACTAAAATGCTAACCCACTAGTGGCCACACCAAGCAGCAGGATTAGCAGAGTCATTATTGTATAATGGGAAGAATTCGGCAGCACAATGAAACAGAAATAACACTGAGCAGTCCAAATACCAGCCACTTGTATTAAGTGTTTCAGCTTTGCTGGTGAAGTTTCGCTGTTGGTAATTGAGTCTCGAGACTCCGTCTAATGCAGCTCTTAATGTCCACTCCTGAGGACCGAGTGGACATTAAAGACTAATTGATTGTGTGGACATTAAGTGCTGCCAGGGAGTCGTGACTTGATGGATTTTTATTCCTGGAAACCGCTGTGCCTGTTGTGTTAACCATAAAAACCGTCTCCATATGGTGTTTCCATTGTTGATTTCAGTGATCAAAAGTCATAGATATTCCACCTGTATTTATTTTACCAATGGATCTTCCAGTTGTCCCAGCAATATATAAAGTGCATATAGGACAACAAATAATTGTCCACCCAGTGGTCTTCTAGTCGGTCTTTACCAAGTGGTCTTCTAGTTGCTCTTTTCCAGTGGTCTTCTAGTTGGTCTTTACCCAGTGGTCTTCTAGTTGGTCTTTACCCAGTAGTCTTCTGGTTTGTCTTTACCCAGTGGTCTTCTAGTTGGTCTTTACTCAGTGATCTTCTAGTTGGTCTTTATCCAGTGGTCTTCTAGTTGGTATTTAACCAGTAGTCTTCTAGTTAGTCTTTATCCAGTGGTCTTCTAGTTGGTCATCTGCTGCTTTGGGGTACAGGTTACAACTTGGGAACATGTTCCATACAATATCTAGCATGGGGTATTGCCTATAAGCTAAGGGTGCATGGTTGGTCTTTAAGGTTGAGTTTCAATATATAGTAGCTCACTGCCATTAGACATCATCTAGAGTGATAAATAGAACATTTTAAAGTTTTGTAAAGGAATAATGGTCAGGGGTTTTTCCATGGTTCCGGCTTGCACCCCAGGTTGAAGTGAAAGCAGACCCTACAATGACATTCCAGGCAATTCCATACTTCCTACATTAGTGAAACGACTTGGGAAAGGCCCTTTCCTGTCTCTTCAAAGCCATAATGAGTTTGCTGAGATGGGAAGAACCTGACTGCACAGAGCCTTGACCTCAACCCAACAGAACCCCTGTGGGATGAATTGGAACCCCAACTGTGAGCTTGATCCCCTACATCACTGCCCAACCTCACTAATGCTCTTGTAGCTGAATGGAAGCAACTCCCAGCAACAATGTTCTAGTGGGAACCTTCCCAGAAGAGTAGGAGCAGTTATAGCAGGAAAAGGAGTGGCAACCCAATTAAACCCATGTGGAATGGAACCCTGACTATGAGTCTGATCCCAAACATCAGAGATTAACCTCACTAATACTCTTGTCGCTGAATGGAAGCAACTCCCAGCAATGATGTTCCAACAAAAGCACCGGGGCAGTTATAGCAGCAAAGAGAGGTGCAACTTATTAACCCCGTTGGTTTGAGAATGATGATGTTGAATTGGAAGGGGCCATATACTTATATTTTTTTAACTTTTTCTACTTTGGCACTGCTCAAGAAAGAGACAGGTAGGGGGAGGCACATAGGTGTTCCTCCTCCCGCCCCATACCTTGTGTTTATTATAGTATGAATAATTCTGCACCAGGGGTGAGCCCCAGCAACTCATCTGGCCACCTCTCTCCCCTGTGAACACTCGTGCAAACATGTGCGTGCACACGTAGTGACATTACCACAGGAGCGAGTGGAGAGCCAGGCAGAAATCCCGGGGTAGGGGTAGGCAGAATGTTTTTCAAGAGGTACCTGCCGAGCGCCCCCCGTTCATTGCGCCCTAGGCAGGTGCATTTTCTGCCTACCTGCCTATTCTGCCAATTTAATTTAGTACTCTTGAAATAAATATATATGAAGCCAAAACCCCAGGACAAGGAAATACACTAGTGACCATTGTCAAGCTGCAAGAATCACCAAGGTGGCTTTGGGAGGGATAACAATGGGGGATAAGGAAGTCATTTAGTAGGGATGCACCGAATCCACTTATTGAAGATTCGGCCGAATACCGAACCGAATCCTAATTTGCATATGCAAATTAGGGTCAGGAAAGTAAAAAGTGGAAAAAAAATCTTCTTTTGTGACGAAAAGTCATGTGGTTTCCCTACCCATCCCTAATTTACATATGCAAATTAGGATTCGGATTCGGTCCGGCCATGCAGAAGGATTCGGCCGAATCCGAGTCCTGCCTAAAAAGCCTGAATCCCGAACCGAATCCTGGATTCAGTGCATCCCTATCATTTAGTACTTCTCCTTAAGGTAAGGAACAAATCCTTTACTAACCCAGGGAAAGCAGAGTAAGTGGAGTATCTCTGCACATTATTTTCTTATATTTCCTTTAGACCTACAAAAGAAACATGCGGCTTAGTGCCCCTTTAAGCATCTTAATCCCCATTGAAACCCCAAGGAACCGGTGCAACTTCAATAGAAATGTAAATGCATTTTTTTTTGCTGTGCTCATTCTGTTTGCAAACTAATAATCCATTCTTGCCTTTCATACACTTGAGATGATCAAACGCGCAGCCAACTATTAATTTTGTCCTTATCACGAATGAAATCTGAAATCACTATATTTATGCTGGAAATTTTCAATGATTAAACTTTTGCCTGTAAACCCCATTCCGCTGACGCCGGCACTTTCTGCCATTTAAAATTTCCCAAACTCTTGTTGTGGCCAAAGCCCTTTTTTTTTTGTTAGATTCTAAAATCTACAAAATCTTATTTCATTATTATTATACAATCTGCTAAAAAAAAAAAAGACAAAGGTAGAAATTGTTATCTCAATTGCTCAATTGCGTTTTATTCGGAGACCAGAAGAAGACTTGACAGTGGAGATAGCACAGAAGCAAATTTAAATTTACACAAGCAAAATTGGTTTTCTTTGGAGGAGCCAGAACAAATACCCTAAAGTAAATTATTTAGTTAAACGTCCCACTTGACTATGCCTGTGTCGGAGATTGACTGGCAGCACAAATGTACTGAGGCGAAAAACATTTTGGTGGGCAACAGATGTCCACTTTATGGTCTTTGCATTTAGATAGCACTTTGACTGTTAAACGTCATATTGTCCTCTGCTTCACCAGCTACTTAATGGTAAAAAACTATTTATGGAGATCTATGACTTTATTTTTTGACCACCCAACACACCATAACTGTTATTCTAGTTCAATTCGCCATCAACTGCTTTGGGACCCTAAGTGGTCCAGCCTTCTGCACTTCCTCATGGTTGCAACTGTACCCATCCTGCCTCTTTAGATGAATGATGTACAGTTGCCACTATTGAAACTGGGGAACCGGGAACTGATTCCAAAGCAAATGTAGTTTTGAACATGGGCTCCAGAACAACTTCTACAGAAGAAACTTGCACCCAGCTTCTATAAGTTCACTTATTTTTCATTGGCATCTCCATGGACCCATGGCTGCTTTCTCTTGGTGGGACTTTTGTGAAGATGATAAAAGGAAGAATTTCTGAGATTTGTATTTGTGAAGCACTTCTAGTGGATGTTGGACCTACTGGAACTTACTGGAACTTAGTCTGGCTGGTTCCAGCTACTTGAAAACATATCAGGTTCAAATTCTACTTCTTTTCTTGCATTTAGAGATGAGCAAACCAGTTTGGCACCTCAAAGTGTTTTCTTTTTGCCTGGTAAAAATGCTTACCTTTTGAATTGGTGGAACTCGCACCAACAAACTAATGAGAAACCCCAGTTGCCATATTTACCATCAATGGGTGAACTTGCATTAGATTTAGCTGAAGAGGCACAATGTAGGCAGTGAATCATGGTGCAACTATAAGTGAAGAAGCCTGATGGCTTCTCCTTTTGTCTCCAGGGCCACTCGCTTGTTCCTTGAATGTGAAGATGGTTGAGCCCACTTGCTTATAGGTTCAAAAGCCACCCCAGAGGGACACTTTTAATTAAAAAATATATTTTCAATGATTATTTTTATATTATATGTTATTTGTATTCTGCCACTAGGTGGCGCAAAACTGAAAGCCATTACAACTCCTTGGAATATGGTTTTGCTGCAAAAACGTATAAGCCAATTTCTCAGCATTCTGACTTGAATTATAGAGACCAGTAACCCTGGAATAGCAGTTTTCCCAAGTATATATCTACCCAATAAACAAAAAAATGGTGACACAGATGGGATTTTATACCATAAAGTCAGTGAAGTTTACAAGACACACTCATGTCGCACAAGGGTTTAGGCACGAGCTCTTCTTTCTTTTGATTCTAATTTAATGTCACAAAATGCTGTTTTCCAGTATATTCTTAAAATTTACTGCAGGGATAAAACACACTAATGAGAACATCTGCAAGTGTCAAATGGCTCATAAAACCAGCTTTTCTCCCCCAAAAAAACACAGTAGAGTACATAGCATTGGATAAATGACTCTGTGCTGGATCTGTTCCCTGTTCTGTCTGACTCCCACTAAATTTTCTTAGTGTCCTTCTAGCTACAGTGTATTGATTCCAGAGAATAACAGACACCCATTAACAAACTGATAGCACAGGAATATTTTTGGAAAGTCCTACGCTTACGCTTAAAGGAACAAGGTCATTACAGAATTTCTCATTTTCCATGAAAAGTGACTGCCAATTTTTGGAGTAAAATAACAAATTCGGTTTTCGTCAAATGTTCTGTTTTAAAAAGGTTGGGCTGTTGTTGGATCTGCACTTAGAGTATATCTCACACTATCAGGTAATTTGAGTAATAGAATAAAACACTACTGTAAAACCCAAATGTAGTCATGGTTTCAAGGCTGGTCTGATATATACAACTGAAGCCACTTTGGTTTGTGTGTTTAATATCTGAATGCATTTAACCCACTTCTCCCATTTAACACAGAAAATTGCATCATAGCATCCCATCTAATTAAAGATATATATATATATATATATATATATATATATATATATATATATATATATATATATATATATATATATATATATATATATATATATATATATATATATTGAGAGAGACACGGACAAACTAACTGTAGCCCTAGATACAATTGCCTGTCCAAGAAATCGTTATTTTAATGACATTGTTTCCACTTCCATTGTTCTATTTCTATTACCAGTTCAGTTTAGTTCCACGCTTCTTTCGAGCTCATTAATATCCTACCTGAGGAAGGATGCGCCAAACTTCACTGTTGAGTCTAACTAGAGATCTGTGAATCATGCTTTTATCCCTCGAGGCAATGTCTATTTTTCTCAAGACAATACTTAATTAGCTTTATTAGCTACTTAATGACACTGCCTAGAGCTGCACAGTCTCTTATCCACAATAACCCCTCAGCCTTTTACATATGTTCTTGTCTCAGTCTCTTGTTCTGTTGGGTTTGTCCTTGACTTGGTCTTGTCTGTGTTGCATTAGGTCTTGCGTTGTATACTTTTACAATTGGTGGTGTCTTTTTTTTATGGGGTTTCACACTTGCTCTTGTCTTGCTCTTGCTCTTCTCTTACACTTGGCCTTGTTTTGTTTATTATTACACTTATTTTATTTTTTCACTGTGTGGTATACTGTTACATTTGGTATCAGCCTTGCACTGTTACACTTGGACTTGTCTCGCCAGTGGCATAACTATAGAAGATGCAGACCCCTCAGTCACAGGGGGTCCGGACTGTGGGCTCTCCTTCCCAGCTTCTCTCTTGCCAGCAATGAAGGGGACGTAAGTCAGAGCAGGGATCTGGGCGGGGCTGAGGCAGGAAGTGGGTGGGAGTATGGGGATCGGAGTGTGCTGGTCCTCTCTGAAGGTTTTTCTGCAGGGGGGCCTGGCGCACTCTTGTTACACAACTGTGTCTCGCCTTAATAATTTAATGGTTCCATTCCTTCTATTAGTTTAGTTGCACCCTTCCAAGGATGTTAATAGCTTCCCCAGGGAAGGATGCCCACAACGTCACTGTATACTCAAGGTGAGGTCTAATCTTTATTATGCTTTTGTTCCTTCAAATCCTTCAAGTAAATACTTTATTAGCATTATTAGCTACTGACTGGCACTGCTGTTATCCACAAATGTTTTTTGCCTCAACCTTAGTCTTGTTTTGTTTTGTGCACTGTTATGCATGATCGTGTTTTGGGATTCACTTGGTCTTCTCTCAGTCATGTGTACATCTGGTTTTGTCTTACGGTCTAGATCTTTTCTCTGCCACTGGTACACTTGGTGTAGTCTTGGTGTTGTTTACAGTTGCACTTGAATTTGCCTAGGTCTTGTGTTTTGTTACTACACTTAATGGGGTTGTTCACCTTTGAGATAACTTTTAATATGATGTAGACAGAGAGTAATATTTTGAGACAATTTGCAATTTGTTTTCATTTTTTATTATTGAAGACTTTTAAGTTATTTGGCTTTTTATTCAGCAGCTCTTCAATTTGCATCTTAAGCAATCTGGTAACTTGGGTCCAAATTACCCTAGCAACCATGCATTGATTTGAAAAAGAGACTGGAATATGAATAGGAGAGGCCTGAATAGAAGAATCAGTTAAAAAAACATATACATTTGTAGCCTTACGGAGCATTTGTTTTTTTAGAAGCGAGTCAGCGACGCCCATTTGAATATATAACATAATAAAAGTTACCTTAAGGGTGAAGCACTCCTTTAAGGGGGTCCTATCCATCAACGCAGGGTTCAGGAGCGTGCCCCTTGGTGCTCATGCATAGAGCACTTCTTCCCCGTGTCTGGCTGCACCACACACTGAATGCTGGCGTCACCTACTGATACATTTGGACTTTTTTGATCTTCCCTTGTGTTTATCAGTTTTAGTCATAGTGTTGAAGGTGACTTTTCATTCTGTGCCCTTGCGACCCTTAAGTGCTCTCTGGAGTACCCTAAGCAGAATTGCCCTTTGTGGGCTGTGCTAGATGGATAAGAGTGCTGCCCTTCTGGAACAAAATGCCAACTAGTAGCCTAAACCCTTGAATTATATATAATATCTCAGATGTCAGCCATATCATTTAAAATGGCCTAATAATATGGTGCAAACATATATAAATCTGCCCCATCTACAGCTGAACACTACCGGGGGGCCCTCCTGCAAATCCAAAGCATTATTGTGAATGAAGCTTGCCATGTTTGCATTCAGTGTTCATGAGATTCAAATGAAATACAGGAGGAGCTCGTATGAGATGGAATTTGTATGAATCCGATTACAGTCGTATCACCCCCTAGTTTAACTAGTGAAGTATTCCCTGCCCCCCACGTGAAAATTCGATTTCATTGCAGCCGGTGAACTGTGTTATTTCCAGGGAATGGGGCAGCTCAGCGCAGGGATGAGCATCGGTGCCCGATGGGGAATTCAGTGCAGGGATGGTGTCTCTTTGTTTGAAGGGTGAGAGATGCGCCTGCATTGATGCTTCTCTACCTTGTGTATTATTGTTCTTCTGGGGGCTGCAAAGCTGGTTTCAATTTGCAATTTTATCAATTTCCATCTTCTAATAGGCTGAGCCTGGTGAAGGTTTGTCCTGTTATAGAACAGCAGGGTGACCTTCCCCAGTGTTAGCTGTGATGGATTAACCACTCACTCTCTGTGATCAGTCATAGGCGCTTTCACATTTAAAGGGGTTATATACCTTGTTTTGCTCTCTGTGGCCCCTGCAACATGTTCCTTATTGTCCTACTAGCCCCAAAAATGACTTCCATTGTCCAATGTCATTTTCATTCTTCACTGGGGACTGTTCCCTGCTGTTACGACCAATATTTTATGTATCTAGACATCCAAAGAAGCATAGCTATATATTATATTATATATCAGTGGTTACTCATCTATTTCTGTAGGGAAATGAGAACAGAGCAGACAGTAACACTTCCAACACTTTCCTTTTGTCTCTGTTGCTATATATTAGGTACCTATCTAGTGCTACCAATCCCTATTTCTGTAGGGAAATGAGAGCAGAGCAGACAGTAACCCTTTAAAAACTTTTTCCTTGTCGCTTTCCTTCTTGAGTGTAATGTTATTGGCTGATGTTAGTCTATATTATGTTACTATTCTGTAAAGTTTTCTATAAAAACATAAAAACCCTATATATTTTATCCCTAAACTTGACAACTTATCTTGCTCATCTCTGTTCATTTCAGGAATGTCTTTAACTTGTTTGAAAGCTTTTGAGGGTCTTGCCAAAAGGGCAGGAAGCAGTTGTATATTTTAGGAGCTTGGAAACATTGTAGTGAAACATTGAGAAACCAATCTCAGTCTGTAATGAAATATCTACTGATACTTTATAACTCTCCCTGCCCCAAGCTATTTCTGAGATTGGAATTTGTGAAGGAAGGTCCCGAATCCCCCTGCAGGCTCTGAAGTGCTACTCATTGAGGTTTGTAATATGTCCTACCAGGGCATCTGTGATTATGGGCTTCTCCCCCACCTCCTTAATGTTTTTTTCGTTCTTTATACAGTAGATACACTTATCTCTCCAACTATATAAGAGTACTCACCATACTTTAGATGCATGAAGCAGCTTGAGGCACGTCAAGGCACCATGCCCATGTACAAATATACAGAGAAGGAATGTCCTAGGCACACAATAAGCTATACCCTCATACTGTACTGTCTAAGGGAATCAATATGTTACCTCCCTTCTCCCATATGTATGAATACAAATATACAGAGAAGGAATGTTCTGGGCACACAATAAGCTATACCTTCATACTGTACTGTCTAAGGGAATCAACATGTCATCTCTTCCCATATGTTTAAATAGAAATATACAGAGAAGGAATGTTCTGGGCACACAATAAGCTATACCTTCATACTGTACTGTCTAAGGGAATCAACATGTCATCTCTTCCCATATGTTTAAATACAAATATACAGAGAAGGAATGTTCTGGGCACACAATAAGCTATACCCTCATACTGTACTGTCTAAGGGAATCAATATGGCACCTCCTACCTAAATGTATAAATACAAATATACAAACAAGGAATGCTCTGGGCACACAATAAGCTATACCCTTATACTGCACTGTCTAAGGGAATCAATATGGCACCTCCCTCCTCCTATATGCATAAATACAAATATACAGAGACGGAATGTTCTGGGTACAAAATAAGCTATACCCTCATACTGTACTGTCTAAGGGAATCCATATGGCACCTCCTACCCATATGTATAAATACAAAAATATAGAGAAGGAATGTTCTGGGCACTCAATAAGCTATACCCTCATTTTGTGTTGTCTAAGGGAATGGAAACTAAGGGAATGTTCAGGGGCACAACTCAGGTGCTTTAAGGGTTAATAAGTCAATGTAAAATTAGATTTTAGAATAAGCATCTCTTATCCGAAAATATCTGGATACATAACATCCTGAGCAATGTTGGACCTGATCTGCACTGCCCCAAAACATACCTTTAGTTGGCTCATTTGTGATTTACAAACTGCTTTTTCAGTGCCAATGAGGAAGTGTGGGGTACTTTTTAAAACCCAGATATAGTGCTTTAACAAAGGAAACACTGAAATTGAAAGCAGTTTCACTTTTCCACCTTATTCTTGTTCTTCTGAGCAACCATAGGAGGAGCTTTATGTAGTTAGTGTATAATAAACTCCTTTGTATCTTATAACCTGACACACTGTGGCTGGAAGGAGGGGTGGTTTGTTTATACAGAGCTCATTGTCTCTTTTTAAACTAACTCACCTTATTACAGGGAAAGGGAGGGGGGTTAGTACAGAAAAATGTACAAAAAACAAAACAATGATCAAAGAATGTATATACAAGTATGGGATCTGTTATCCTGAAACTCGTTATCCAGAAAGCTCCGAACTAAGGAAATTATGGAAAGATCCGTTATCCGGAAAACTCCAGGTCCCGAGCATTCTAGATAACAGGTCCTATACTTATAATTAGCGAGTTCCAACAAGGACAGAACCTGATAATAAACCCTTTAATATAAAAAAACCCTCATAATAAACGCTTTCACCACAAAGCTTGGCTGAATTCATGAAATGGGCACTTTTTTTTTGTTTGTTTCATTGGCCTCGTGTAGTGAGTGTGAATGTGAAAAGAACATTAAATTGCAAGCTCCAGGGGGCAGGGACTGATGGGAATGTTATATAATCTCTGTACGGCACGTACGAGTGTTGATGGGACTAATAATCCAATTGGCTCTGGTTGGAGCAGTAATTGCTTGTTAGAAAGAACCCCTTGGAATTCTGTTCTCTGAATCCAGTGTTGATCTTTTGCAGGATATATGAGCGACTAATAGACCCGCCAGACACCAGCCTCTCGCTGGGAAGCAGTCTGTGGCTTGGACAGCGCAACAGGAGACACGGATTCTTTAAGGTAAACGAGCAATAAAGGAAGATGAATAAAAAGGCCTGAGAGGTTGGAAATATAAGTTTCTATGGAGCCTTTGCTCTCAGTCTTTCCTGTTATCATTGTAGCTTTTCAGCCTTCCATTGAAAGTCAAGGAAAAATAATTGCAATTAATTCAAATTAACATCAGGCTGAATGTGAATCCTAAACTCTATGGTTTTCAAGGCAATAATTATATCTATGTTATTGATATCATTTTTAATTAAGCGAATCATTAATTGACCTGGTTATTTATTTAGTCCCAGTTTTTATCTTCAATGGGATCACAATGGTGCTGGGAGTTTACCTTGATTATGTATCGATCTGGGTCAGAATTAGATCACAGACATTAAAGGGATTTTTAAATTAACTCTTAATATCATGTAGAGAGGGATATTCTGAGACAATTGGCAATTGGTCATCGTTTTTTATTATTTGTAGTTTTTGAGTTATTTAGCTTTTTATTCAGCAGCTCTTCAGTTTGGAATTTCAGCCATCTGGTTGCTAGCCTCCAATTACCCTAACAACCATGCACTGATTTGAATAAGAGAAAGAACTATGAATAGGAGAGGAGGAATACAAAGTAGCAAGATCAATACATTTGCGGCCTAATTGGAAAGTTGCTTTGTATTAAAATTCTAGCATAATAAAAGTTTACTTAAAGGTCAACTGCCCCTTTAAGATGGACTATGCATTAGCAGTAGTGGTGCTAGTTGGGTCTCAACTAGCACCCCTACTGCCCCCTTTGTACCTGTAGCCTGTTCCTTATTGCCCCTATTGAGTTGTAGCTTGCACTTGATTTTAATGGGCCCCAGATAATATGACACAGGTTCCCTTGTGACCCTGCAACCTTTTTGGGTGAAATTCAGGCTGCTCTTCATGGGTATCTAGGAGGGCAGATAGTCTACCTACCTGGCGTGAAGGGTGAACTTCTAGAAAAAACTTAAAAATCTATAATTCAGTGGTTTCAGTTGCTGAGCTTGTTGTTAGTCCTATCAACCCCCCCTGCAAAGGCTGATGGGATTTGTAGTCCCCAATAGCATTGGGCTCTTTTGACATGGCAAAAAGCCTTCCCAACAAGCATACATGTGCCCCCTTTTTCTTCTCCTTTAATCCAAAATCATCCCGGTGCCTTTTATTGATTATATAAATACAAGATAAACCTATTACTTTTGCACTGAGCTGTTATGTTATCCCTTTCTCTTCTCTGCACTGCTCATCCTGACTACATGTACCATGCATCAGAAGTCTATCTCCAGCCAAGATTCCAGTACCCACAATGCCTTGCGCAGTCTGTGACCCGGGAAGAAGAATAAGGGGGACTCATCATGGGAGCTGACTTCTGCTACTTGTTTCATGCAGTCAGACTGAGCAGTGCAGGGAGGATAATGAGGCAGATTCTGCTCCTAGTAGCAGTTGCACAGGTAATGACTCTGTAAAGGAAAGCTGCTTGGAATGACTTTCTCTTTCCTATTAAAGCGGTAAGGCTGCACATTCCGGCTCCTTCACATCAGAACATAATTCATTTGAGCAAATTGCCCCTATTCTTCCTGCAAATTGTCCCCAACTCCCATTATCAAGATGGTCGGCTACTTGTAAATTTCTGCTTAATGCACCTCCAATTCTAATCCCCCCCAGTTATTTCTAGAGGCAATAAAAAAAAGAGAGACTTTTTGGATTTCAGCCTTACGGATAGAATAACAAATGACGGGCAGAGGCAATTGCCGGGATATTTTAAAGGGGCCATTCACTTTTTGGGAAATTATTCAGTTCCTGTGTGTTTGTAAATACATTTTCAATTGGTTTTTAATATGCAGGAGGTGGGTCACAAGTGGTGGGTAGGACAGGTAAAAGGGACTTGTCTTGGTACCCCTTGTACCCAGCACTGGCCTAAAGAATCCTGTGAATCCCTCCCTTCTGGTGACATCAGAGACAGGCCCCTCCTCTTCCATGACATCATTATGGGGTTTGGGTCAAGCAGAAGGAGAGGGTTTTGGTCTTGGGTGGGTTCAGGTACTGTAAGGACATTTTCGAGTCGGATGCTCATCCATCGTTTCCTCATCTCCATTGGAATATTAACGGAATATTAAGGGGTTGTTCACCTTTAAATTATCTTTTAGTATAATGTAGAGAGTGATATTCTGAAACAATTTGCAATTGGTTTTCATTTTTTATTATTTGTGGTTTTTGAGCTATTTCACTTTTTATTCAGCAGCTCTCCAGTTTGCAGTCTCAGCCATCTGGTTGTTAGAGTCCAAATTACCCTAGTAACATGCTTTCATTTGAATAAGAGACTGGAATTTGATTAGGAGAGGCCTGAATAGAAAGATAAATAATAAAAAGTAACAATGGCAATACATTTGTAGCCTTACAGAGCATTTGTTTTTAGATGGGGTCATTTGAAAGCTGAAAAGATTCCGAAGAAGAAGAAGGCAAATCATTCAAAAACGATAAAAAAATAAATAATGAAGACCAATTGAAAAGTTGTTAAGTACTGGCCATTCTATAACATACCAAAAGTTAACTTAAAGGTGAACCACCGCTTTAATAAGAAATATTGAATAGATACGGGTGTATTGTGTTGTACTGAATGTATAGGGATTTCCAGACCTGACCCGATACATTCACATCACCTTTTCTTCAACAAAAAGCTTTACCCAGGGGTTACTACTTGAAACTACCGGGCACGTGACAAAAAATTCTCATATATTTATGTAAAATATATTGCTAAAAGGGTGAACTGTCCCTTTAAATAGATTAAAGGAAAACCTGCATGCTCATAAAGCCACGGCCGGCAAATTGGATTAATGGAATATTTTTGTAACATCTGCTGTTTTGGTACCTCGGCTGCTCCATAACATCTGCAGATTGGAACCATATGTTTCTGGATGCACCGGCAACAACAACAACGGCAGCAAAAACCCCTGAAAATATTGTCGCACATCCTTCCATCTTAGTAGCGCAGGGATGTTAAAGTTAAGTGTAAATGTAACTGCTATTCAATGCAGTGTCTGTCTGGTTGTTTGTATTCTTTGCACTGCTGGTTCTGACTCCTGCAACAATGTAACTGCTGACACAGACTCAGAGGAGAAACGTAAATGACATTTACACATAACTATAAACCCAGTAAGAATGGATATTGGAAGAAAATATAATTCTAAGCAACTTCCCGTTGCTTAGATGCTTGGGCATCGTTCCCCTTTAATAACATGGAAGCAGCACAATGTAGACGTTGGCAGGGGCACATGAACAGTATATACATGCTGGACCAGGGAAAAAGTATTAGGCTTTATTTTTAATGGTTCATAACAAGCTGGTGTCATACTGAGTTATTCCTTACCCCCCACTGGACTTGGCTGCCATTGGGTTTCAGTAATTTGTTATAGCGCTTAGATGGATCTATTTGCCTTGGGGTAATGAGGAGGCACCTGGGGGGGGGGGGGGTCGGCTATTTGTCAGTTGATTCCAGTGTTTTTTTTCAACTGCTCATAAAGGAAGAAGCAGCATCTGAACTAGCAAAATGAAATATGTTTTAAAGGGGAACTAAAGCCTAAAAAGGAATATAACAAATATTTTATACACAGAATGTACTGTACCAGATCAGGGGTACAGCAGCCCTATAGCAGTAATGATTCAGGTCTTCAAAGTTGCCCCCCAGCAGCTCCCCATCTCAGATCTTGTTAAGCATCTTTTGTGTGTCAGTGGCACTACACGTGCTCAGTGGGCGGCTGCTGGGAAGCTAAGCTTAGGGGGTGTGCACTGATTTCTATGCTGTCATTACTAATCAGCTTTGTATTGTGATTGCTATATTGTGTTTATCTGTATATTGTGAGTGTGTCCCTGAGCTCAAGTAAGTGACAACAGCCCAGAGTATGAAGAAAAGATGGGGCTTCATTTTGGGGGTGCAGATCTTCTCTGCTGAAAGGCTGAGATGGGCCTTGGGCTGGTATTGGGGCCCAGAACATAAGGTGTAGCATTACTAGATGAATAATTTGTTGAGGTTAAGTTCTCCTTTAAAATGGTTATGCATCATCCTGTGCAAATGTGCCTTGGCACACGGGTAACATTAGTCAGAACGTCGCCTGCCGGTTTGGAGTAAAAATGGCACAATTCCTTCAAACATCTAAGACAACCCCCCCCCCCGATGGTTTATAGTCACATATTTCAACTCCGATCTTGTTGTTGTGCCAGGCTGATGCCAATCTCCTGCCTCTTTCAAGCGGCTTCGATGGAATTTCAGCCTTTTGCTCATACGACGGCCGTCCTCTTACACAGTGCATTATTATTACGGAGCAGCTAATTTTCAGCCTTATTATCCCCACGGATTGAATTTCTCACCCGGGAGGAAGAATAACCCCTTATTACAATGATACAAATCATATCTGAATCCTTTCCAAAAGCCGTACATTTAAAGGGGAAATAGGTGTTCGAAAAAAAAACAAGCTTGTTTTAAAGGGGTGGGTCCCCATTAGGTTAACTTTTAGTATATTTATAAAATGTCTCGTTCTAAGCAGCTTTTCTATTGGTCTTAACCTTTTCCTTTTATCGTTTTCAAATAATTTCCACCTTTTAAATGGGAGTCACTGACCCCACCTAGGCTACAAATACATTGCTATTGCTACTTTTTATTATTCATCTTTGTATTCAGGGCCTCTCCTATTCATATTCCAGCCTCTTATTCAAATCAATGCATGGTTGCTAGGGGAATTTGAACCCTAGCAACCAGATGGCTGAAATTGCAAACTGGGAGCTGCTGAATAAAAAGTTAAATAACTCAAAAACCACAAATAATAAAAAAATGAGAACCAATTGCCTAGTCTAGTAAAGGGGAGAGCACAACCTTTAAAGAGATACTGACACCAGAAGGTATACCTTTTTTACATCTATCTTAATATTGGCCTTCCATGCTACTTATAATTTTGCCATAAAGTATTTGCTCAATGCTTTTACATTGTGTTTGTCTGTGAGGGGGCTGCCATACTTCTGCAGCAGGAGTCTGTTAGCATTAGAAACTTAAACCGACAGGCTGAGATGGGACAGTCAGGTGTAGGAACTTCAACTAACAATTACTTCTTAAAATAAGTTTTTTAGGGTCAGTATCACTTTAAGAAACAAAATAAAGTTCAGTCGTCATTACTTGCCTTGCAGTATTTGTTCCCACTAATTGCCCGTGGCACCTCTTTCCATAGACTGCAATAAAACAGCGACACCAGCTAAGGATAAGCCAGTTGCTCAAAGGCATTAGCAGTTGGACAATGTTTCTCTATATATATATTGATATTCATATCTCCATATGTGTGCCCAATATCTGCTCAGCATGTACAACATCTGGCACGGGGGGGGGGGGGAAATATCTGCAATGCAAATCCTGCATCATATAGTCTTCTGCCTGCGGGCGTTGTGGGTGCTAGTAAGTTCACCCACTTGCTATAAATCAATGGAGTTAACAAGGCATCCTCTGCAAATTCTATTAACCTAAGACCTGAGATTCCAGGCGTATTTACTAACTCTTTAGCACATGATAACACCGAGGGGTGGGGAGTTGTAGGAAAATTAGTATTACTCTTATTTGGACTTTCTCTTTCCCCTTTCCCGATGCTACAGAGACAGGGACTATTGATTAAATAAAGCAGTACCTACACAATCAATAGCTGAACTTTAGGTGAAACTGAAACCTGTTCCAAGTCAAGTAAAAAGAGTGACGCCCAGAACATTCCTTCTCTGTATATTTGTATTTATGCATATGGGAGGAGGGAGGTGCCATATTGATTCCCTTAAACAGTACAGTATAAGGATATAGCTTATTATGTGCCCAGAACATTCCTTATCTGTATATTGGTATTTATACATATGGAGAGAGGTGCCATATTGATTCCCTTAGACAGAACAGTATGAGGGTATAGCTTATTGTGTGCCCAGAACATTCCTCTTCTGTACATTTGTATTTTTAGAAATGTTGCTTTACTCTCTCTCTCTTTCCTAAGGGAGTCATTCAGGATGTGAAAATGATCTTCATACCCAATGGCTATATCACTCAGTGCCCAAACTTAAATCACAGTAAGTGACTTTTTCTAAATATAATATTATTGGGGGATATGCAAATAGTGATTATTAGGGCCGCAAAGTTGCCTCTGCTAAGTGGTATAATCACAGTAGAGACATCATTAGGCCAATGTGGGTATTTTACCCAAAATAAAGGGACTGAGCTGGGGTTGGTGGTTATATTGATGATGTCTCTCCCATTGACAAGCAGTTGGATTAATTTACATTGGGAATCATGGGATTGGGTTCATTGCTGAAATCCATTGACAGCAATTTTGTGTTTTCTATTGAGCTTGCCCAACCTGCAGTGATTTCCTGAGCCTGGTGCAAGGAATTATGGATTTGCAGGAGCTGCTGGCGAAAATGACAACAAAAGTAAGTATTGCTTGCTTCACTGCAGGCTGACAGCATGTGCCGGGGAATTGCATTCCGTGTTTATCCTAAATCTGCCGGCTGCATGCTGATGTGTTGATTCTACCCCATGACAAATTGCATGCTCCCATAGACGTACTGCATGGAGCCATTCAATCTGGGGACTTTGTTTAATTACCTGGTTTCCCTGGGATACCGTTTCTTATAGGGATAGTCTGGCTGTTACCATGTGCTTGCCTAGAGCGCAACCTGTTTGTAAAGAGAGCAGAAAGCTTCAGTCTCCTGTCATCAACCCCTTCAGGTCAAATTCAGGCCTAATGACCAGGTTTTGGGCTCAAGACAAAAAGGTCGCCCAGCCAAATTGGTAGTTGGGGTAGCAGGAATTTTACTAAGCATTTCAGAGTAATGATTGACATTAAAGGTTTATAGGCTTTTTGAAGTACAGGGGAGGTTATTGCTGCACCTTATAATAGAGTCACCCGCACCCATGCATGACACCCCCATGTGTTTTATCTTTAGCTGAACTATGCAGAAAGCAGACTTAGCCAACTAGAAAACTGCCATTGCGAAAAGACTTGTCAAGTCCGGGAGGTGGTCTACAGGGAAAAGGACTCCTGGGTGGAAGATGATCACTGCAGGAATTGCACGTGTAAGGTAAGATGAACCGGATCAACACTACAAAAGTGCCCTGTATGTAGCTACATGTAGAAGAAGAAAAGAGCCTGACTAGCCTGGTAGATAGACTTTAAATCAGTACTATAACTGGATGGATCAGTGCCACAGTACTAAAAATTTGCACCATATTTGCAGCTACCTTACACTTTCCAAAGTACCCCAAACTGGGTTATCCTTTAGAGTTGGTAAATTATGGTTGTGTCTGGTTATTTTGGGGATGTAAAAATATAGAAGGAAAAAGCCTGATTAGCTTGGTAGATAGGCTTTATATCAGTGCTATTACTGAATCAGTGCCACAGTACAAAAAAAATTGCCCCATATGTTCACCGTACACTTTCCAAAGTACTCAATTTTGGGTTATCGTTTAGAGATGGTAAATTATGGTTGTGTCTGGTTCTCTTGGGGATGTCAAAAATGTAGAAAAAAAGAGCCTGACTAGCTTGGTACATAGGCTTTACGTAGTGTTATAACCAAGGGAACCTCGTGTTATCACTCAAGGCATTTTAAATGACCTTATTGAATCAAGAGAACATTGTCAGCCTTTATAGCTCATTTCTGAACATCGAACTGCATAAACGACACAAACTTGAGCTTGACGGCCCATAATGCTCAGTTGCACGCAGAACTTCTGTATGAGGAGGAGGAGGCGCGGTTCACAGCTCTGCTAAATTCAGCGACGCAAGCACCAGTAGTATGTTTGACAGGCAGCACAGTTCCCTCTATCTTTAGCTGCCGCATACAGTCACAAATGTATTGTCAGGAAAATTAGAAACAAGCCTTTAATTATAGAAAGATTGTGGCTTTGCACATCAGCCATGATTCTCTGACACTGTCGTTTTGATGAATGTACAGCAGAAAATATTTATCATAGATTTGGACTTCATAGCAGTTTTATGCTTAAAGGAGAAGTACACCCAAACATAAAATGTTGACCAATGAAAGAAAATGTCATTCTAAGCAACTTCCCAATATTCGTTTATTCCTCATTCTCACTTGGTCTAAAGTCATTGCTATTTGCAGCACCTGTCACTCTATTTTCTGCCCAGGAGATCCTGACTTCTGATACAATGTAGCAGGCACGGATTTGTGAAGAAGTATGAAAGGAGACTTCTGCTGCATTGTTTCAAGTGATAGAACCAGGGACAGGAATGAATGGATATTGGGAAGTTGTATCAGGAGTCAGAAGCAGCAGTGCAGAGAAGAGAGAGGGACAGGCACAATGACAGTTACACAGAACTATAAACCCAGTGAGAATGAGGAATGAATGGATATTGGGAAGTTGTATCAGGAGTAAGAGGCAGCAGTGCAGAGAAAGGGACAGACACAATGACAGTGACACAGAACTATAAACCCAGTGAGAATGAGGAATGAATGGATATTGGGAAGTTGTATCTGGAGTCAGAGGCAGCAGTGCAGAGAAAGGGACAGACACAATGACAGTTACACAGAACTATAAACCGAGTGAGAATGAGGAATGAATGGATATTGGGAAGTTGTATCAGGAGTCAGAGGCAGCAGTGCAGAGAAAGGGACAGACACAATGACAGTGACACAGAACTATAAACCCAGTGAGAATGAGGAATGAATGGATACTGGGAAGTTGTACCAGGAGTCAGAGGCAGCAGTACAGAAAAGAGAAAGGGACTGGAAACCCATTATCAAGAAAGCTCCAAATTACAGAAAGGCCATCTCCCATAGACTCCATTATAATCAAATAATCCCAATCTTTTAAAATGATTTCCTTTTTCTGTGTATTAATAAAACAGTCACTTGTACTTGATCCCAACTAAGATATAATTAATCCTTAATGGAAAACCCCAGTTCCCGAGCATTCTGGATAACAGGTCCCATACCTGTATATATATCGCAGCCCAAGGTTGCCAAAATAAGAAAACATTGCTGTGTCAGCCATATTGGTTCACCCTACGTCGATTAAGCTTCAAGTTGGTCTTGAGTAGCAAGGGTGGTAAATAGGTGTTCTACCTTATCTGCTACCCCCCCCCCAGGAGAAGTACACGCATGAATGAATGGACCACCATGATTTCTCCAAATATCCCACTGACCCTGGGCCCCACTGTGACATATCCTTAGAGCCACAGTTTGCCCTGTTGTGGGGTATTTGCCTTGTAATTTAATGTGCCTTAATGACGCTGTTTTTCTTTTGCAGAATGGAGCGGTGGAGTGCCGGCGGATGTTGTGCCCCCTTCTTAACTGTTCCTCTGATTCTCTCCCGGTTCATGTCGCGGGGCAGTGCTGCAAAATCTGCAGACGTAAGTAAAGCCCGGTTCTTATCTTAACCCAAAAACAGGTTAATGTGGTAATGCAGGGGGGCCTTTGGGTCAATCAACAGTGCTGGGTCTGGAGTTGGCACAGAATTTCTGCTATGGCCAAAGCTCAACTTCTGCAGTGAGAATTGACCTTAAAGGGCCATTGCAATTACCATTCATGAGAATACTTCTTTAAAATACATACAGGTATGGGATCCGTTATCCAGAAACCCATTAGCCAGAAAGTTCCCAATTATGAAAAGGCCTTCTCCCATAGACTCCATTTTATCCAAATAATCCAGATTTATAAAAATAATTTACTTTTGGCTGTAATAATAAAACAGTAGCTTGTACTTAATCCCAACTAAGATCAATCAGCCTATTGGGTTTATTTAATGTTTAAATAATTTTCGAGTAGACTTAAGGTATGAAGAAAAACCGGAAAACCCCAGGTCCCGAGCATTTTGTATAACAGGTCCCATACCTGTATACTGTATATAAGTACATTCACCTGCTTAGGTGATATTGTGGTGCTAAAACTTGCAATAAAATGCTGATTTCACCCAGACACATTGGAAGTTACTGAGCTAACAACTGAATTTATCTGCTGATCTGACAGCTACTCTGCCAAATGCCATTCCTCGCTGATCGGCGATAAGTGCGTCTAGCAGATCTCCGCTGCCGCCGCCTATTCCACTATCTTGTTCCTGTTCTCAGTATTGTTAGCGATTTTATTATTGCCTTTTAAAGGGCCCCTTCACTGTATTTTGTTATTTATTATTGTAATCAGTTTGATCCGGCGAATCCATACTAATTCTACTTTACTTTAATTGCAGCCAAATGTATTTATGGAGGGAGAGAGTTGGCGGAAGGTGACCGGATCCTCACAAAAAGCTGCAGAGAATGTAAAGTAAGTCTGTTGTTTGGTTACAGTAAATATAAAGAAGGGCGGGACAGATATGACCTATTAGAACTTAATGGGCTCAAAGCTACATTTTTTAGAGTCTGCAGTTCCCCAAAACACATGCTCTGTTATAGGAATCCCTTTAGATGTACATATATTCTACTGCTTATGACATTTCTGCCGTTAGTTGTTTAGTGCTTGAGAAAGGAAAGCTAGACGAACGAGAAAATCAAACCATTGCATTTTTAAAAAAAGTATTAAAATTAAAGTTCCCCTTCTGTCTTTCCTTTTTATATACAGAGATCCATCTACTTCCAATAGAAAAAAGGGCAAATATTTATACATGGGAAGATTTTAATGGCCAAGATACACAAACACCGTTCCCTACATCAGATGTGTCAACTTGAAAGTCCAACATTTGGCCAGGACCCTTGTTGACCCTTTGGCCAGGGACCCATAAGCTTATGAAATGAGTACTGATATTGGAAGATCTAAGTTTCATTCAGCCATTAGTGGTTGTCAAACTTTTTCATTTCAGTCCTCACTTGAAGTTCTAACCTTTGGCCAAAACACTTGTTGACCCATTGACCAACCTTTTGGTCAGGGACTCCATTACCTTATTAACTGAGTACAGATATAGGAAGATCTCAGTTTATCAGTCATTCAGCCATCAGTTCAGTGGTTGTCAAACTTTTTCATTTCAATCCCCACTTGAAGGTCCAACCTTTGGCCAAGACCTTTGTTAACCCTTTGGCCAAGCTTTGGTCAGGGACTTATGCAATGAGTACAGATATAGGAAGAGCTTAGTCTATCAGTCATTCAGCTATCAGTGGTTGTCAGACTTTTTCACTTCAATCCCCACTTGAAGGTCCATCCTTTGGTCAAGACCCTTGTTGACCTTTGGCCAACTTATGGTCAGGGGCTGGCTTATGAAGTGAGTATAGCTATAGAAAGATACTGGTTTATCTTTCAACCATGGTTTCAGCCATGGTTTCAAGAATATCTATGGCAGAAAATGCACATTCACCCCAAATCCCACCTGTGCTAGGCATTTTGATGTACTGTATGTAGGAGAGCAATGGTCATTGTCCACAATTTGCATCCTAACTGGCCTTCAGGCCTAATTGGTCCCAGGACCTTATAGGGGACAGTCCTACTGTTTGGGAACCACTGCTCTACACCAACATTTACATCAGTGATCCCCAACCAGTGGCTCGTGAGCAACATGTTGCTCTCTGACTCCTTGGATGTTGCTTCCAGTGGCCTCAAAGCAGAGGCTTATTTTTGAATTTTTGACCTAGAGGAAAGATTTGGTTGCATTTAAAAACAGGTGTACTGCCAAACAAAACCTCCTGTAAGCTGTCAGTTCACATAGGGGCTGCAAAATAACCAACCACAGCCCTTATTTTGCCACCTGGCCAGTATTTTACCGGCCTGGCTGGTAAAAATGATGGTTGATCCCAATGTTATTAATAGGGAAAAAAGATAAATATATAGGAAGGCCGTTATTTTTTTTTGCAGAAAAGGTGGCAACCCTATTTGGCAACCCCATGCACTTTTTTGTGTTGCTCCCCAACTCTTCTTACATTTGAACGTGACTCAGATAAAAAAAAGTTGGGGATCCCTGATTTACATTCTACATCCTGGTCAGCTCATAGAGATGCACAGTCTGGTGATTTTAGGGCAGACTTGAGAAAGGGCGTTGATTCAATGACTTCTTCTTCACAAGGGTCAGTTGAGGAGACACAAACAAATTGTATTGTGTATCCCAGGGGACCCATCCTTTACAGCTCTGGCCGTCCATCTGATTAACAGGCTGAGAGCTGATTGGCAATTACATTTTAATACATTTATGCCCAGACGTAGTTAGTGTTCTGACCGTCCCTTGACTCTTCCTTTCTCATTCCTTCTATAGGGTCAATATCACGATGTTCCGGGTGATAATGGTTTATGTTGCGAATAAAAGTGAATGTTTAGTGTCTCACCGGGCTATAAATCTCCCGAGATCTTGGGATTGATCTGAAGGACCCATGGTTCCCTTGCTCCATCCTCACCGGAGGAAATAACTTCACCCTTTGCTCGTACGAACGTTGCATTTAGTTCTCTGCGAAACTTTGTAACACACAGTGTGGCTTTGATCTGTAACAATTAGAACCTGTCATTGTCGTAACGACCTTATTTCTCCGGCGCCCATTTGCATAGGCAGCAGTGCGCCTAATGGCAGTTATTATTAAATTGATACAAAGTCGGCGGCTTCAATGCCTCTCTGGACGTCTCTTAGGTTTATGGGTGTAAGATGTCACAGATGGGCTCTGCCTGAAGAATCTGCTTTAAATATTTCATGAATATTTTCTTGTGTTCCTAATGTGATTTAAATGAAACCCATCCCTCATTCATTTGCATAAATGATGGCATGAGGGTTTTGCTTTGTTAGTTGGTTTTTAAATTTGTTAGTTTAGAGGGATGGGAGACGTATTGGAAATGAAGGAATAGACGGGTGCCTGTGTTTGTGCTCCAGAAACTCTAGCGTAACCATAAACCAGACCATAAACCATTCCAATAACTTGGTACATTGTTGTATGTTAAAGCCTGTGCGTTCCAGCTCCACCCCGTTCTTCATCTTCTAGGGACTGTTTGGTAGCCCTGCCTCCTCCAAAAATACAGGGGTGGACATATGAACTCATGAGCCATCCTAGACCTCAGGTCATTGGGGGAGGTTTGTAATGTCCCAGAGAGGAGAGGGTAAGAAACAGTGAGAACTGGGGTAATAGTTAAAAAATCAGTTCATGACAATAAACAAATATACAGTTGCTTCTTCTGCTTGTAGCTTTTAAGTAAAATATGTATGGAATGTATTACTCTGTAGAGCTTATATAGAGCAGGGGCCAAATTGTACCCCCATAGAGTCTTCACCAAAAGTCCCCATAGAGTCCTTCTCCAGGTTTTTAGTACCTGGCTTCCATTCGCCTGTTGATCCAGCACAAGGTGCTCCTTTCTTGCGCATCATGAATGCCATGGGGGGAACAAGCCTGCTTGGGGGTACCCCTTTGGCATCTGAGTAGGCCTCATACACAGACACAGTTGCCTTTTAAACATTAACTCCCTTAAACAAGACAAAAGAATAATCAGATCAGCCGCAGAACCCTAAGAAGCCTCCCCCTGTTACTTAACACGGTGAACACAACAAGCAAATGGATTTGGGCTGGTCTCGCTGTTGTGTGGAACTGCCTTCCCTCTCGCAGCTGGCTATGCTCTAATCTATTATTATAGGAAGAGAGAGGCACATTAGAAACTGGGTGACCTTTACTGCTTGCAACCGTGTAACACATTTTGTCACATTCAAATGGTAACATTTCATTTGCTTTGCAGAACGGAGCATTACAGAAGTTAACGGAACCATGCCCGCCTCTTAACTGCTCTGAAGCGGATCAGGTTTTGCCGGAAAATCAGTGCTGCAGTGTGTGCAGAGGTAAGCGGGTTGTTACCTGTAATGTGGATTTTGCGTTAAATGTTTTAAAGTTTTAAAGGCATAAGGAAAGTTGAAAACAGGAGCCAAATTGTTAGGACCCCCAAGCTAACCTATTGCCACTATGCATCTACATCTATATATATTCTATATAAATAAGAACTGGCCTGGGGTACTTCTATGGGGGGCATAGAGGCGCTATTTATTCTCAGCTCCTAACTGCTCCTTGTTGTGCTCATTCCATGCTCAGCTGATATAAAGTGTATAGCCATAAAGCAAGGCAGGATTGCCAAAGGAATTACACACGTGAATATCATGGAATGTGCTCCCTCATTCAAAGGAAGTAGAGACAGTCACATGGGTACCAGGAAATACACTCCCTCATGCAAAAGAAGAAGAGACAGTCACATGAGTACCAGGAAATACACTCCCCCATGCAAAGGAAGCAGAGACGGTCACATAAGTACCAGGAAATATGCTCCCCCATGCAAAAGAAGCAGAGACAGTCACACGAGTACCAGGAAATACACTCCCCCATGCAAAAGTAGTAGAGAGAGTATACACTCCCCCGTGCAAATGAAGTAGAGACAGTCACATGAGTACCAGGAAATACACTCCTCCATGCAAAAGAAGGAGAGACAGTCACATGAGTACCAGGAAATACACTCCCTGTGCAAATGAAGTAGAGACAGTCACATGAGTACCAGGAAATACACTCCCCCATGCAAAAGAAGCAGAGACAGTCGCATGAGTACCAGGAAATACACTCCCCCATGCAAAAGTAGTAGAGAGAGTATACACTCCCTGTGCAAATGAAGTAGAGACAGTCGCACGAGTACCAGGAAATACACTCCCCATGCAAAAGTAGTAGAGAGAGTATACACTCCCTGTGCAAATGAAGTAGAGACAGTCACATGAGTACCGGGAAATACACTCCTCCATGCAAAAGAAGCAGACAACCACACGAGTACTAGGAAATAAACTCCCCATGCAAAGGAAGTAGAGACAGTCCCATGAGTACCAGGAAAAACACTCCCCCATGCAAAGGAATTAGAGACAGTCACATGTGTACCAGGAAATGCATTCCCCCATGCAAAGGAAGTAGAGACAGTCACATGCGTAGCAGGAAATACACTTCCCTGTTAAGTAGCTACAATTTTTCTATAATAGTAAATTATTTAGTTCCAGAAGTCCATTACATTTCACAGTATTACACATGGCTCTGAGGTACAAGTGAACACCTATCATTTTGATGGCAATTAACCCTTAAAGTGGTCGTTTAGCTGACTACAGTTATCAGGCCGTAGATATTAATGTGATATATGCACATAACCTCCCACTGTACCATTCGGCACTTTATAATTTTCTCTCTAACATTGAAGCATAATAGGCAATTGCTGTGTATTGTGTAGGAGCTGCCAATCAATTTGGGGGTGCATAACCCCACCTCCTGTGCTAATGGCTCTACATTATTCGCCCTTCCAGGCAGATGGTTATTTGGATATTGCTCACTAAGAAATCCTACTCAGGGAGGGACCCTTCAATGTCTTTAATGGGAAATGAGATTTCTCAATGTGACAGGATAATGCAGTGATCTGGGGAGAGGGCAGCGGTGTAGCTATTTAACCCTCTGTCTCTCCCAATCAGGTGGCTCCAGCTGAATGTGTTTTAAAATTAAAAAAAATATTAGAATTGTATGATAGTCAGTTCTACTCTTTGTTACATTCATGCACCAGGCTGGGAAACAGATCGAATGATTCCACCGCCGCCTTTATGTGCCGCACAGCAGCAGTCGTGCCATCTTTTCTCTGCAAATGTCCCTTATAAGTGTCTTAATGTGGAAGGCGCACATTGCACAATGATATATCACTATGGTAGAAAGGCACACAATGCCTCATATCTTTGGGCAACAAATGATTGTGCCGAGCATTTTGGCAAAGAATATACAGGGATCTCAATAAAATGTGAAAAAACAACAAAATAAAATGTATGCAAGGTGTAATGTGGACCCTTTCCAGTAGGGTTTAGCATAGTTGGAAATGTAGATCAGGTATTATCACAATAGAGAAAGTACAGGGAGAAACAGCAAAATGAATTAACACATGCACCATTGTGCATGTGCATGTGAGATGATGCAGTAAAGCTCCAATATGGTCGATATAAAGAGTTGGAATCATATTTTATAGGAATGCCATGAATGTGGGATTTGGTTCGGGATTCTGTCTTTTTCAGCAAGGTTCAGCAGGGCACAATCTAAGTGCCTGCCAAAGCAAATCCGAATCCTTACAACTATGAAACATTTCATCACATGAACAAGGAAATTGCAAGTATATAAGGTTGCAAATTTCTTGTTTATGTGATGAATATACTCATGTTTTTGAGGATTAAGGTTTTTTTTTGTAGTTTAGCCCTTCCACTGTCTCACCCATCCTCACCCTATCCTGCCATCTCCTACATTTCCCTTCTGCTTATTTCCAGTTGCTCCCTTTTGCACTGGACATTGCAGGACTTGATTGGCCTGCTGGGGGTACAGGGAAAAATCCCGGTGGGTCGCAGTTTTGGTGGTGCAGTAGTTTTGTGCTTATGTATTTTGTGGACCCCTGGGGTTAAGTTCTCTGCAGGGCCTCAGGTACCCAAGTCAGACACTGGTGTGAATTAGGACTAGATTTCCACATTGAATTCCTTATGTGCGCCACAATTTGTTGCATAAGCTGAACATGAACATAAAACTTTTGGACACATGAACGCACAGCTTAAAGAAAGCATTGACTGACATATAGGTCAAGTGGTGGTTATTTAGTCTTGTAGGAAAAGAAAAAGTTCTCGCTGTTCCAAAGTTAGAGGAAGAACCCATCAATAGGGATGTAGCGAACGTCGGAAAAAAAGTTCGCGAACTTGCGTCAAAAATGCGAACGGTTCGCAAACGTTGCGAACCCGATAGACTTCAATGGGAAGGCGAATTTTAAAAGCTAAAAAAGACATTTCTGGCCAGAAAAATGATTTTAAAGTTGTTTAAAGGGTGCAACGACCTGGACAGTGGCATGCCAGAGGGGGATCAAGGGCAAAAATGTATCTGAAAAATACATTGTTGACACAGCGCTGCGTTTTGTGCTGTAAAGGGCAGAAATCACACTACATTTCTAAACCTGTGTAATAAAATGCTTTAAAACGTCCGGCGTCTACATGCCAATCAAGTCGTGTAAAGGTTACAGCCTGTTCACACGCAAAGACGAAACGCGGCGCTTACTGCAACGCAAAAGAACGCAAAGAGCTTTAATGAATGATACCGTCAAGTGAGCAAATAATAGTTGTTAATTACTAGTTGAGCTTGTCACCTCCAGGATGTTCGTCCTGTTGGTGGCAATATTTCTGTAGTGGTGTGTTTAGCAGTCACTGAAGCACAGAGGCCAGAAAAAATATGCCATATAAATGCTGAAATTTTTTTTTTTTTTGTCACAGCCACTGAAGCACAGAGGCCAGAAAAAATATGCCATATAAATGCTGAAAATTTTTTTTTTTTTGTCACAGCCACTGAAGCACAGAGGCCAGAAACAATATGCCATATAAATGCTGAAAATATTCATTTTTTTTTGTCACAGCCACTGAAGCACAGAGGCCAGAAAAAATATGCCATATAAATGCTGGAAATATTCCTTTTTTTTGTCACAGCCACTGAAGCACAGAGGCCAGAAAAAATATGCCATATAAATGCTGAAAAATTTTTTTTTTTTTTGTCACAGCCACTGAAGCACAGAGGCCAGAAACAATATGCCATATAAATGCTAAAAATATTCATTTTTTTTTGTCACAGCCACTGAAGCACAGAGGCCAGAAAAAATATGCCATATAAATGCTGAAAAAATTTATTTTTTTTTGTCACAGCCACTGAAGCACAGAGGCCAGAAACAATATGCCATATAAATGCTGGCAATCTGGCAGTAACAGTAGAAGTTGGCGGCGTTGGCGGCAATGGCGGGTGCGTTGGCCGGCTGACCACAGGTGCCGATACATGTTGTTGCCCTACTGTTCCCTGCGAGCTGTCCTCCCTGCTTCTTCTAAGTCTTATTCTCCTCCTGCCTCTCTGACTCTCCGTCTCTCCATCTGAACTATCCTCCTCTTGCTCTCTTCTACTGGGCACCCACAAAACATCAATCTCCTCATCCTCATTCTCCTCAGATGCATCAATTTCTTCTGACAGCTCACAGAAGGAAGCAGCAGCGGGGACCTCCTCATCACTCATTATGTCCATCTCTGTTGTGTTCTCTGCCAGAATTAAATCTGGTGTAACGTCCTCATCTCCTTCATCTTCTTCTGCCAATAATGGTTGCGCATCACTCAGTTCAAGAAACTCATGTGAAAATAACTCCTCTGACTCCAGTGAAGAAGGGGCGCCGGTGGTGGAGGAAGTGTTACGTGGGGTGCCCATAGCAGTGGAGGATGAGGATGTTGTGGTAAAGTTAGAAACGGTAGAGGATGGGGTGTGCTGTGTAAGCCAGTCAACTACCTCTTCAGCATTTTGGGAGTTCAGGGTCATTGCCTTTTTAAAACTGGGCAATTTCCTAGGGCCACAGGATAGCATAGCAGCACGGCCCCTAGTGCCTCTGCGTGGCGGCCTGCCTTTGCCTGGCATTATTTTTAAAACAACAACAACAACTCAGGTGGTGTTTCTGGAGACGGTATTATTATTGATATTTAGACAGAATGTGAACAAGCTCACACAGCTAGATGGCAGTTGTTTGAAAATGAAGAACACACTGGGCAAACAATGCCTACAAGGTCAACGTATACACTACTACAGCAGTGGATACGGAATATATTATTGCTGCCTGAAAAACTTCACTCGGGTGGTGTTTCTAGAGACAGTATTATTATTGATATTTAGACAGAATGTGAACAAGCTCACACAGCTAGATGGGAGTTGTTTGAAAATGAAGAACACTGGGCAAACAAGGCCTACAAGGTCAACGTATACACTACTACAGCAGTGGATACGGAATATATTATTGCTGCCTGAAAAACGTCACTCGGGTGGTGTTTCTAGAGATGGTATTATTATTGATATTTAGACAGAATGTGAACAAGCTCACACAGCTAGATGGGAGTTGTTTGAAAATGAAGAACACTGGGCAAACAAGGCCTACAAGGTCAACGTATACACTACTACAGCAGTGGATACGGAATATATTATTGCTGCTTGAAAAACGTCACTCGGGTGGTGTTTCTGGAGACGGTATTATTATTGATATTTAGACAGAATGTGAACAAGCTCACACAGCTAGATGGCAGTTGTTTAAAAATGAAGAACACACTGGGCAAACAATGTCTACAAGGTCAACGTATACACTACTACAGCAGTGGATACGGAATATATTATTGCTGCCTGAAAAACGTCACTCGGGTGGTGTTTCTAGAGACAGTATTATTATTGATATTTAGACAGAATGTGAACAAGCTCACACAGCTAGATGGGAGTTGTTTGAAAATGAAGAACACTGGGCAAACAAGGCCTACAAGGTCAACGTATACACTACTACAGCAGTGGATACGGAATATATTATTGCTGCCTGAAAAACGTCACTCGGGTGGTGTTTCTAGAGATGGTATTATTATTGATATTTAGACAGAATGTGAACAAGCTCACACAGCTAGATGGGAGTTGTTTGAAAATGAAGAACACTGGGCAAACAAGGCCTACAAGGTCAACGTATACACTACTACAGCAGTGGATACGGAATATATTATTGCTGCTTGAAAAACATCACTCGGGTGGTGTTTCTGGAGATGGTATTATTATTGATATTTAGACAGAATGTGAACAAGCTCACACAGCAAGATGGGAGTTGTTTGAAAATGAAGAACACACTGGGCAAATAATGCCTACAAGGTTAACGTATACACTACTACAGCAGTGGATACGGAATATATTATTGCTGCCTGAAAAACGTCACTCGGGTGGTGTTTCTAGAGATGGTATTATTATTGATATTTAGACAGAATGTGAACAAGCTCACACAGCTAGATGGGAGTTGTTTGAAAATGAAGAACACACTGGGCAAATAATGCCTACAAGGTTAACGTATACACTACTACAGCAGTGGATACGGAATATATTATTGCTGCCTGAAAAACGTCACTCGGGTGGTGTTTCTAGAGATGGTACTATTATTGATATTGAGACAGAATGTGAACAAGCTCACACAGCTAGATGGGAGTTGTTTGAAAATGAAGAACACACTGGGCAAATAATGCCTACAAGGTTAACGTATACACTACTACAGCAGTGGATACGGAATATATTATTGCTGCCTGAAAAACGTCACTCGGGTGGTGTTTCTAGAGATGGTACTATTATTGATATTGAGACAGAATGTGAACAAGCTCACACAGCTAGATGGGAGTTGTTTGAAAATGAAGAACACACTGGGCAAATAATGCCTACAAGGTTAACGTATACACTACTACAGCAGTGGATACGGAATATATTATTGCTGCCTGAAAAACGTCACTCGGGTGGTGTTTCTAGAGATGGTATTATTATTGATATTTAGACAGAATGTGAACAAGCTCACACAGCTAGATGGGAGTTGTTTGAAAATGAAGAACACACTGGGCAAATAATGCCTACAAGGTTAACGTATACACTATTACAGCAGTGGATACGGAATATATTATTGCTGCCTGAAAAACGTCACTCGGGTGGTGTTTCTGGAGACGGTATTATTATTGATATTTAGACAGAATGTGAACAAGCTCACACAGCTAGATGGGAGTTGTTTGAAAATGAAGAACACTGGGCAAACAAGGCCTACAAGGTCAACGTATACACTACTACAGCAGTGGATACGGAATATATTATTGCTGCCTGAAAAACGTCACTCGGGTGGTGTTTCTAGAGACGGTACTATTATTGATATTGAGACAGAATGTGAACAAGCTCACACAGCTAGATGGGAGTTGTTTGAAAATGAAGAACACACTGAGCAAATAATGCCTACAAGGTTAACGTATACACTACTACAGCAGTGGATACGGAATATATTATTGCTGCCTGAAAAACATCACTTGGGTGGTGTTTCTAGAGACGGTATTATTATTGATATTTAGACAGCATGCGAACAAGCTCACACAGCTAGATGGGAGTTGTTTGAAAATGAAGAACACACTGGGCAAATAATGCCTACAAGGTTAACGTATACACTACTACAGCAGTGGATACGGAATATATTATTGCTGCCTGAAAAACGTCACTCGGGTGGTGTTTCTGGAGACGGTATTATTATTGATATTTAGACAGAATGTGAACAAGCTCACACAGCTAGATGGTTGTTGTTTGAAGAACACACTGGGCAAATAATGCCTGCAAGTGCACTACTATTGGTGCACTACTATGAAGAACAGCAACAGCACTGTACACGTTAAAGAACAGTAAGATAAGTAAAAGAAAAAAAATATATATGTATATTAAAAAAAAAAATTTCTCGGGTTGCTGCTGCTGAACTACTAGGAGCAGCACAGCAGCACACCAGTCCCACTCCCCAACACAGCTAGACTAATAGCACTGGGCTGTTATAGTAGCAAAGTAAAACAACAAAAAAGAAAATAAAAGCAGTCCTTACAAGGACTATTGGGTTATTACAGCAGTCAGCAGATGAGATCAGAAGAGATCAGTGCCCACAGCAGGCAGCTACATACAGAGCACTGCAGTAGAAGGTAGATTACTAGCCAGCAAAGCTACCTAACCTAAAATGTCCCTCAAATCCCTGCAGACTTCTGTCCCTCCAATACAGAGCAGTATCAAGTAGATTACTAGCCAGCAAACTTACTATCAACTGTCCCTCAAAGAAATCAGTGAAATCAGTAACAGCTCTCTCCCTACACTAGCTCTTGCAAGCACACACAGGCAGAATGAAAAAACGCTGCAGGGCTTCAGTTTATATATGGAAGGGGAGTGGTCCAGGGGGTGTGGGGGTGGTCCAGGAGGGAGAGCTTCCTGATTGGCTGCCATGTATCTGCTGGTCTGGGGTGAGAGGTCAAAAAAAAGCGCCAGGTAAGGCGAACCCAAAATGGCGAACGTCGCGCGACGTTCGCGAACATTCGGCGAGCGCGAACAGTCGATGTTCGCGCGAACAAGTTCGCCTGCGAACAGTCCGCGACATCCCTACCCATCAATTAGAGGAAGGCCGAAAGGTTATCACTGAGAGGTTGCTCAACACAAGCAGATTAAAATAATGAGCGAAAAATTGTCAGAAGGTGGTCAGGAGTTACCTTTGTTATGGACTTCTTGAAAGCTGGACTAGGAAGAAGGTCAATAGATCAGTGAAGGGACATAAGGTTAAGAGACCAGCATGAAGAGGGTAAAAATAATTTGAATCTTCCAAATGAGAAATTACAATCATAAATCTATTCTTTTATTTATTAAGGTTTTAGTTACGTGTCTTTCCATTGCAGATTTTTTGTGATACCTAAAATGGGAGGTTGAGATGTTTTCAGGCCCTCACAGTTCCACATCTTTGCTAGACACAACATTGCCATCGGGGCCATTCAAAATTATTTCCAAGACAGGAATATCGACACACATGATTAGGACCATAGTTATCCAAGGAATCGTATGGTGCCTCCAATCTGCTTAACTGGATCCAAAAGTTAAGGCTTCCTTAAAATTCCAAAATGTAATTGTCTATCTTTGGAGGTCCCCTTTCTTATGGAACTGTGTGATGGTTTCTAAAAATTATCTCTTCTGCTCCATACAACCCCCCCTTTTTAGAGATTTCTAGCATTTTATTTAATTTTTAATTGTAAATTACGCCCTCCCGCCCCATTTGATTCCAAATTCTTTGAAGCTTAAAGGGAACTATTGTGAAAATTTAATACAAGCTTCATCATACTGAAATAAGAAACTCTGTAAATACAATCAAATAGTCTACATCTTTTCTGAAATAATCAAGTTTATCTTCACTATTCCTCTCTCAGCATCTGTTTCTCTTCATTCTGTCTTCATGCAGCAGTTGGGTGTCAGATAGTCATTAACAGTTAGATCCAATATATCATCCAATATATCTTGTGTGTGTGGTGGGGGGGCTTCCTTTCCTAGAAGATGAATTAGTGCTCATTCAAATAACTGATTCCAGTACAAACAAAATAAATGCCTTTTGCACAAATTCTGCATGTAGCGAGTGAGTTCTAATACATCTTCTAGGCAAAAGAAGGGCCCTCCCATAAGATATAGTTGATATAACTGTCAATGATTATGTGACACCCAACTCCTGCATGAAAACAGAATGAGAGCATCCACATGCTGAGATAGGAATAGTGAATATAAACTTGATTATTTCAGAAACAGTAAGGTACAGAGCAATGTAAGAAGCAAAGGAGTAGAACACACATTGCTTATACTTTGCTCAGTAATTTTATTTAAAGCTATACTATTCCAATAAAAAGTTCATTCAACTTGCTAGAAAATTCATTTCTCTGTGATATGTGCTTTGTTTTAATATAAAGCAGTTAGAAGTGGGCTAAATCAGTTTGGTGCTGAAATAAAGCAGTTCAGTATAGGGATAAAACAGTTTATTACAGGGATAAAGTAGTTCAGTACAGGGATAAAACAGTTTATGACAGGGATAAAGCAGTTCAGTACAGGGATACACCAGTTTATTACAGGTATAAAGTAGTTCAGTACAGGGATAAAACAGTTTATGACAGGCATAAAGCAGTTCAGTACAGGAATAAAGCAGTTCAGGACAGGGATAAAACCGTTTATTACAGGGATAGTGCATAGATAAAGTGTTTAGTACAGGGATAAAGCAGTTCAGTACAGAGATAAAGTGGTTTAGTACAGGGATAAAGCAATTCAGTACTGGGGAAAAAGCAGTTCAGTACAGTGATAAAACAGTTTAGCGCAGGGATAAAGGAAATAAAACAGTTTGTTACATGGATAAAGCAGTTGAGTACTGGGATAAAGTAGTTCAGTACAGGCATAAAGTGGTTTAGTACAAGGATAAAGCAGTTCAATACTGGGATAAAAAAATGATAATTACAGGGATAAAGCAGTTCAGTACAGGGATAAATCGGTTTATTACAGGGATAAAGCAGTTTACTACAGGGATAAAGCAGTTCAGTATGGGGATAAAACAGTTCAGTAGTTGGATAAAGCAGTTCAGTTATGGGATAAAGCTGTTCAGAACAGAGATAAAGAGGTTAAGTACAAAAATAAAGCATTTCACTTCTGGGATAAAACAGTTCAGTACTTGGATAAAGCACTTTAGTACAAGGATAAAGAAGTTCCGTATTTGGATAAAGCACTTCAGTACTTGGGTAAAGTTGTTTAGTACAGGGATAAAGCAGTTTAATACTCGGATAAAGCAGTTTACAACAAGGATAAAGAAGTTCAGTAGTTGGATAAAGCAGTTAAGTACTTGGGTAAAGTTGTTTGGTACAGGGATAAAGCAGTTTTGCACTTGGAAAAAAACAGTCCTCTGCTTACTGATAAAG
Source organism: Xenopus petersii (assembly GCA_038501925.1). Lineage (NCBI taxonomy): Eukaryota > Metazoa > Chordata > Amphibia > Anura > Pipidae > Xenopus > Xenopus petersii. The sequence goes on along the minus strand of CM076679.1, from coordinate 21,320,954 downwards.
AACAAGAGCCATACAATCGCTGAGTGATTGTATTTGCAGTTATACTATTCACCCTCTGCCAAAAATAAAAAAAGTTCCTTAAACCTGCCGACAAATTCCTTCCACTGAGATGGTTTTCACTTTGAAATTGCAAGTAGAAGCAGCCAATTTGTATGTAAAGCAGCTTCTATTCCCTACACAATAGCACCATGGGTTTGAGATGGGCAAGGATTACCCGCTGCTGTTGATTGTCAGGAACAGGATGACTTTCCCTGACAGATTAAACCTACAATGTATGAAATAATGTTAATGAATGAATACAGATTTTGTCCCTCGCAGAGCGGCCAGCGCTCAAATCTCCAAAAGTGATATTGAAAGAGAGAAAGTTGTGAGCCCAGTCTTTGCAAGATATGGCGACATTTAGCACTTCCTATCTCTGCTCCAAATAGATGTTTAATAAAGTGCGGATATCGCAGCTTATTAAAGTACAGATACTGTGATTAGCTCCAGCCTCACTGCTCCAGTTCAGGAACAACTGTAAGAAAAAGTAATTATCAGAATCTAACCTGGTGAAAAATGAGCAGAAATCGAAAAAATTGCACCTGGTGAAATGAATTCAATAGCCACTATAACTTCAAGTGCAGGGGCGTAACTACAGAGGAAGCAGACCCTGCGGCTGCAGGGGGGCCCAGGAGGTACAGGGGGCCCATGAGGCTCTCATTGATGAGCAATTTGAACATATATTGGTAAAACAGGACAAACACTGGATATGTTGGGGGCCCTAAAATTAATTTGCTGTGGGGCCCAGCAACATCTAGTTACGCCACTGTTCAAGTGTTTTATTTTACCTCTGTATTTATATAGATCTGCCTTCCAAAACCAACTTTTTCCTTTTGGGTGCAATTAAAGGGATCCTATCATCGGAAAACATGTTTTTTTTTCAAAATGTATCAGTTAATAGTGCTACTCCAGCAGAATTCTGCTGGAGTAGCACTAAAAGGGAGGGGGTGATATCACTCTAACTTGCAGTACAGCAGTAAAGAGTGATTGAATTTTATCAGAGCACAAGTCACATGACTTGGGGCAGCTGGCAAATTGACAATATGTCTAGCCCCATGTCATATTTCAAAATTGAATACAAAAAAATCCCACAACAGTATCCTTTTAAAAGGGGAACATTTGCAATACTGCTATAATGTACTCAGGGACACAGTCCCCTTGCTCTGTTATACAGATAGCTGGCTGCCATTAAGCAGGGCAGGACTGCTGCTCTTACATTGGGGATCAGATAGGATCTGTGCAGCCACTGGGACAGAAAGCTCTGTTATACAGAGAGCTAGAATCTCAGCTGCCATTAAGCAGGGCAGGACTGCTGCTTACATTGGGGATCAGATAGGATCTGTGCAGCCACTGGGACAGAAAGCTCTGTTATACAGATAGCTAGAATCTCAGCTGCCATAAAGTAGGGCAAGACTGCTGCTTCCAATGGGGATCAGATGGGATCTGTGCAGCCACTGGGACAGAATGCTCTGTTATACAGATAGCTAGAATCTCAGCTGCCATAAAGCAGGGCAAGACTGCTGCTTCCAATGGGGATCAGATGGGATCTGTGCAGCCACTGGGAGAGAATGCTCTGTTATACAGATAGCTAGAATCTCAGCTATAAATAATAGATAACCATAGCACTTTGCAAGTCATTAAAAGTTTTGTAAAGACATACTTTTATCATGACAGCAACTATTTAATAACAATGTATTTTTTCATGGTCTCAGAACAATGCTATCCCTTTCATTTTTAACGTTATTCATTCCTCTGAGCCGGCGCCAGATGCAGGTGATATTCAGTATATTGAAAATGTTGGGAAGTGGCTGGTTCCAGTGCATTAAGTACAATGACATTTATACAAGTAACTGATTGCTTTGTTGTTTTATGGGCTGGATCTGAAGTAAATAATTATCTTGTATTTTATGATGAAATAAACATTGGTGTTTTGGTGGGGGAGAGACTTGTATCTTGCAGAGTTTTTTAAATGCCTTTTAAAGAATGGAAATGAACTTGGTGCAGCGAATTTTTCTGGAACAGGAATAATAACACTTAACATATCTTCGCTCTTGTTTGACAGTCACATATTAACTAGGAAATATTTATTATTCAAGATAACAACCATATATCTGGTTGTAGTCATGCAAAACAAAATGAACAAAAATAAATCCAACCGAAGGGATGCTTCATTAACATTTGAGAAAACAACAGCAACAAAACTCCTGGATCTGGAAATTCGTTCTCATTCAACTTTTCCGAAATCCAATTTTGTTTAGAAAAATCTAAACAAATTCAAATAAAAAAATAAAAATACAGAAATGTATGCCATTTGTGAACAGCACAGCCTAAATGACCCTTGAATTTTGGAGATTTATCAATAGTAAAAATTTTAAAAAATTAAAAAAATTAGGGATGCACCGAATCCAGGATTCTGTTCAGGATTCGCCAAGGATTCGGGCTTTTTCAGCAGGATTTGAATTCAGCCAAATCCTTCTGCCCAGCCGCACCGAATCCAAACCTTAATTTGCATATGCAAATTAGGGGTGGGGAGGGAAATCACGTGACTTTTTTGTCAGAAAACAAGGTTGTAAAAAATGTTTTCCCCATCCCACCCCTAATTTGCATATGTAAATTAGGGTTTGGATTCGGTTCGGAATTTGACCGAATCTTTCACAACGGATTCGGGGGTTCGGCCAAATCCAAAATAGTGGATACGGTGCATATCTAAAAAAAAATCCAAGATCATGTTTTTTTTCTTTTTTTTGTCGACCAAGAAAATAGCAAAAAACACAATTTTCTCAACTTGAATTTTTGAGATTTATCAGTAAATACAAGGCTTGACAAGTTAAATGTGAAAAATTCAATTTTTTTGAGATTCAAGAAAAACATATTTTCTTATATTTCATTTTTAAATCTGACATGGGACTTGACATGTTCTCAGTTTCCCAAGTGCCCTCAGCCAAGTGACTTGTGCTTTGATGAACTTCAGTCACACTTTACTGCTTGGCTGCCAGTTGGAATGATGTTACAACCTTTCCCCCATGCAACCTATCAATGAGGAAGGTAATGTTGTGGTTCTTCAAGAACTGGAGACCACTTGAGGTGTAAAAATAAAGTTTATTTGACACAAGCTCCATGAATTCTGAACTCACAAAGAGTCAGAACCCTGAACAAAGAAATCAAAGAGTTTTTATAAACTTGTCAACATATATAAGAACTTACAGGCATATATGGACATTGCGAGGGCATAGAGATTTTTTTGAATTCAGAATATTTTTCTGCGATCCAGTGTCCCTGCAAAAAAAATGTAGTTTTCAAAAGTCATTAACCCCCATAAATTATTACGCCCATGTATTGTTAACCAAAACCATAGTGAATTTAATTGGTGCAAACTGAACCTTGAACCCACTGTAGCTCCTTCTGGTAATGGCAGTTTTCAGTAAACCAATAATGACATTAAACAAAATTTTCTGATTCATCCCGATAACAGTTCATTTATAATTTTGACTTCCTGCCTGCGCAGAGATGTTATCATTTTGCAGTTTGTGCCCCATAGTTTAGAACCCGACCCGAGAGAATCATTTTTCCTTTTTTTTTCCGCTCCCGAGTAATGACGGCCGTGTCTTCTGCAGTAAATACTTTAAAAGCAATAAAATAATACAGTAATAGAATTGCAGTGGCCTTTGGCATTAGAACTTGTCTCGCTTTTACTGTTCTGTTTCCGTGTGTACCGTCGCCCCGAAGGGTCAGTGTTTTAGAATTAATATACAGCCAATGAGGATCGGGTCATGGGATTCACTGGCGACAATTTATGAGTGTCATTTCAGAGCATCAATTACATAGCTGGGTAGGATTTGTTTATGGGGACATTATCCTAAATGGCGCAAGTGTTTTGCTTAAGATAATACCCTGACGCTGACTAAATCAGGGGCATTTCCATTTTCTCATCCATTAATTTCTAAATTAATTTTTACTCAGCAATACTCCTTATAAACATGCCATTTCCTTATAGGTACAATATAAACTGCTTTATTTTCCATTTATGTTCCAATTACTAGACACTAAAAAATAAGGCACAACATATTGGTTGCCCAGAACATTCCTTTTCTGTATATTTGTAATTATACATATAGGAAGGTGCTGCTATATTGATTGCCTTAGACAGTTCAGTATGAGGGTTTAGCTTTTTGTGTACCCAGAACATTCCTTCTCTGTATATTTGTATTTATACATATGGGTAGGAGGTGCCATATTGATTCCCTTAGACCAGGCATGTCCAAAGTCCGTGGGCCAATTGCGGCCTGTTTTTAAATTGATAACGGCCCGCAGCCTCCGTCATGATATGAATAATAATGTGGCCCACCAGCACAGTACAATCAGGAATCGTGTAGCCGTAGCAGTAATATTTGGGCAAATTAGTGAAATGATCTGCCACTTGGTCTATACTGCTGCATGTGTGCTGAAGGTGTTAGCAATGGACACGTACTGGCACTGAGTGATGCACCGTTCTCTCTCATACTTCTTTAGTTTACTGTACTGGTACGTCAGTACGTCTATCCACACCTTCAGCCCTAAAGAAGTATGTGAGAGCGGCGTGTCACTACGTTCCAGTACCTGTGTATTGCGCAACTATGCAAAGAATGTCAAGCTGAATGTTCAGCCCCCACACATTTTCACCTCACCAAATCTGGCCCTTGTTGCAAAACGCTTGGACACCCCCTGGCACGCTTATTGTGTGCCTAGAACATTCCTTATCTATATATTTGTATTTATACATATGGGAGGAGGGAGGTGCCATATTGATTCCCTTATACAGTACAGAATGTGGGTATAGCTTATTGTGTGCCCAGAACATACCTTCTTTGTATATTTGTATTTATACATATGAGTAGGAGGTGCCATATTGTTTCATTTAGACAGTACAGTATGAGGGTATAGCTTATTTTGATCCCAAAATATTCCTTCTCTGTATATTTGTATTCATACATACTGTATGGGAGCAAGGTGTCATATTTATTCTTTTAGATAGTATAGTATGAGGGTATAGCTTATTGTGTGCCCAGAACATCCCTTCTCTGTATATTTGTATTTATATATATGGATAGGAGGTGCCATATCAATTCCCTTAGACAGTACAGTATGAGACTATAGCTTATTTTTTGCCCAGAACATTCCTTCTCTGTATATTTGTATTTATACATACTGTATGGGAGGGAGGTGCCATATCAATTCCCTTAGATAGTATAGTATAAGGGTATAGTGTATTGTTTGCCCAGAACATTCCTTCTCTGTTTCTTTGTATTTATACATATGGGTAGGAGGTGCCATATTGATTCCCTTAGACAGTACACCAAGAGGATATAGGTTATTGTGTACCCAGAACATTCCTTCTGTTTATTTGTATTTATACATATGGATAGGAGGTACCATATTGATTCCTTTAGACCAGACATGTCCAAAGTGCGGCCGGGGGCCAATTGCGGCCCTTTTTCAAATATACACCGGCCCTCAGCCTCCATCATCAAATTAATAAAATGAGGCCCCCCAGCACAGTGTGAACAGGAATCCCATAGCAGTAATATTAAGGCACATTAGTGAAATGATCTGCCACTTGGTCTATACTGCAGTCTGTGTGCTGAAGGTGTTAGCAATAGAAACGTACTGGCATGTAGAGACGCGCTGTTTTCACATACTTCTTTAGGGCTGAAGGTGCAATAGACGTACTGACGTGCCAGTACAGTAAACTAAAGAAGTATGGCGTCACTATGTGTCAGTACGTGTCCATGGCTAACACCTTCAGCACACAGGCAGCAGTATAGACCAAGTGGCAGATCATTTCGCTAATGTGCCAAAATATTACTGCTACTGCTACGCGTTTCCTGTAATTTAATGTTAATTGTTCAAAGAATTTTGGGCTAAATGGTCGGCCCCCACACATTTTCACCTCACCAAATCTGGCCCTCATTGCAAAAAGTTTGGACACCCCTGCTTTAGACAGTACAGCATGAGGGTATAGCTTATTGTTTAACCAGAACATTCTATCTCTGTTAGGGATGTAGCGAACTGCCGATTTGGTGTTCGCGAACGCCGGCAAAAAATGCGAACGTTCGTGAACTTCAAACACCCGCTAAAATCGTTCGATTCGAACGATCGAAGGATTTTAATCATTCGATCGAAGGATTTTCATTCGATCGAATGCTAAAATCATTCGAATCGAACGATTATAGCGATTTTTTAGCATTCGATTGAATGAAAATCATTCGATCGAATGCTTACAATCGTTCGAACGAATGGAAATCGTTCGATTTTTAGCGGTCGAAGGAATCGAATGGTCGAATGGTTGAACGATTTTTATTCGAATCGAACGCAAACTCAAAATGCGAACGTTCGCGAACATTCAGCGGACGCGAACGGTTGAAGTTCGCGCGAACTAGTTCGCAGGCGAACAGTTCGCTACATCCCTAATCTCTGTATATTTGTATTTATACATATTGGAGGAGGGAGGTACCATATTGATTCCTTTAGACAGTACAGTATGAGGGTATAGCTTATTGTGTGCCCAGAACATTCATTCTCTGTATATTTGTATTCATACATATGGGTAGGAGGTGCCATATTGATTCCCTGGCTTAGACAGTACCCTATGAGGGTGGAGGTTATTGTGTGCCCAGAGCATTCCTTTATACATATGGGAGAAGGTAGGTACCATATTGATTCCTTTAGACAGTACAGTATGAGGGTATAGCTTATTGTTTGCCCAGAACATTCCTTCTCTGTATATTTGTATTATGTTTTGGTAGCTGAGGATGAGTAGAGTATAACAGTGCTTTATTAGCAGGCTCATGCAGCCATTACCTAACAGTAAGCAACTCTAACACCACAAGTAGTGATGGGCGAATTTATTCGCCAGGGGCGAATTCGCGGGATTCCCGCCAGCGAATAAATTCGCGAAACGCCCGTGGCAAAAAAAAAAAAAAAAAACGCCGTGACAAAAATTTGCCAGCGTCAAAAATTTTATATTTCCGAAAAAATGGACGGCGGCGTCAAAAACGGGCGCCGGTGTCAAAAACGGGCGCCGGTGTCAAAAAAACGGGCGCTGTCGTCAAAAAGGAGATGCCGGCGCCGTTTTCGCCCATCACTAACCACAAGCTGTATAGAAAGTATGCACAGTATAAGTCTTGAGCACAGTGGAAAGCATTTGGACAACTATAATAAACAGCAACAATTAAACAGTATGCATTAAACAATATTATACATTCTTCACATCACAAAGTCCTTGGTCCATGCAGGAAGTTTTCTGATTCTCTAAGTACACCTCATAGGTTCACTTTCTTCAGGCCTATTGCAGTTGACATCAGGAGTAGGAAAATGTCCTTCATCAAATGGAGCTTCTCTGAAGTCATATCTAACAGGAGCAAGACGACTTGCATTCCATATGCGACCATCAGACAATTATAAATTTTAGGGCCCCCAACATATCCAAAGGTTGCCCTGTTTTACCAGTATATATTGATATTGCTCAATAATGAGGACCTCATGGGGCCCCCTATACCTCTGGGCCCCCCTGCAGCCGCAGGGTCTGCTTCCTCTGTAGTTACGCCCCTGCATATGTGTATGGTCCTCGCTGGCATCTCACTTCAAGTGGTGTAGTAAATTTAGATTGTCCTCGTTTCAGTATTTTTGATTTTTTAATTCTGACTAAAGATCCAGGCTGAAAGTGCACTTCTCTTGCACCACGTTTCCTGTCAGTATAAGCCTTGCATTTGGCCTGTTGACGTTTCACAATGTCAGCAGTAGATGATTTTGTAGGCACAGTATTTTGTGGAAGCTTTATGTCTGCAACATGTAACTTAGTGCGCATCTGTCTGCCATGTAATAATTCAGCAGGAGATGATTGAGTTGTTGCATGGCTCGTTGCTCTGTAGTTATGTAGGAACTCTGTTGTAAATACTTTCCAAGATTTCCCAGTAAGATTTGCTGTCTGAAGTGCTTCTTTCAGACTTTAAATTGCTTGATTTCTCCATTTGCTTGTTGGGTAATACACTGAAGATTTCCTATGCATAATATTCCTCTCTCTCAGAAAGGATTCAAACTCATTTGAGACAAACTGTGGTCCGTTGGCTGATATCAACTCCTTTGGATTACCTTCTCTGCTGAAGACTGTAGACAGAAATTTTATTACTATAGCTGATTAGTGATGGGCGAATTTGCGCCGTTTTGCTTTGCCGGAAAATTCGTCAATTTCCTGTGAAATTCGCGAAACGGCGAAAAATTCACGAAACGGCGCTGGCAAATTTTCGCAAATTTATTCGCTGGCGACAAATCGCGCAAATTCGCCGTGAATTCGCACCTCCCGAATAAATTCGCCCATCACTATAGCTGATGTTATATGAGAAACAAATGCAATTTCAGGCCATTTACTGTAATCAAGGTTATGGCAAATCTGCAGTCTATAGGAGCATCTGCAAACGGGCCCACAATATCAATAGCAAGTTTTTCCCATGCTGAATCAGGGAATTGTACTGGCTGAAGTGGTGGTGTATGTGTGATAGCTGCTTTGTCATGATTCATATAAGTAACACAAGAATGAATGGCAGTTACCACATCAGCATCCATTGCTGGCCACCAGTATAGCTCTCGTAGTCTTAGTTTTGTACATAAAATTCCTTGATGACTCTCAAGTTGTATGAGCTTTTCTCGCAAGGTCTCTTAGCATTTCATCTGTTAGATTCCCAAACTCACAGGTAACAACCAGCTCTCTCAAAGCTGCTACAAATTGTTCTGTGGATTTGCCATTACATTGTCCACATTAGCGGAATTTATATCTTTCAGTCACCACATTTACTCTTGGCACAAAAAAGTTCTTTATACCAGTAATAGCAGTTTCATAAGTATCATCAGGTAAAAGTAATGTATAGAATATATGCTGTCCCTCTGCTCCCAGGCAGTGAATAAGTAAAGCACGCTTTCTAGCAGCAGAAATCTCCCCTTGGTGAGCAGAAATAATGTAATTTTAAAACATACGGATATAAGCAGTAAAAGGTATGGTAGGCTCACCAGGGTTTGGGAGAAAAGGTGCAGAGGTAGGAGAGACATCTTGTCGCCAATTTGTTATGTTTTGGTAGCACAGTGACTTCTACAGAACATTTGTATAAACACCACAATTTGTATTTATACATATGAATATGTAAGATATTTTTATGGACAATATCAATATTAATATGAAATATTAATATTAGTCCATAGTAATACAATAACTGTAGGTTCTAATGGGGAGGTTTGGCAAAGAAATAACATTCAACCAACTGTATTACTGAAAAGTAGATTTATGTATAAAATCAAAACACACTTACACAATTACAGAAAATAATAAGCCATAATATGCACATAAGGAAAGGTACAAGGAAAACCCATCTATAATTCAGAATGATATTTGCAATGCATATAAAACAACCAGTGAGACAAATCAACAACTCTAACTTAAACAATAATCAATATCTACAGTGTGTAAACAAGGAGAAAAGGGTTACAACAACTATATCAAACAATATGCTCTAAACCCTCTTACACCTATAACCACACACACATAAGTAATAACTGTCAATGACAAAGAGACACTGAGATAGTTACCAGTCCTTGGACAGCACGTCAGTCTCTGGGCCTGCAGAGTTCCTGTTCAGAGGTGGACCCCTGTACACAGAGGTCTGTTCCCCAAAACAGAACAGAACAAAACAGAACTGAGTAGATGTCTTAGGTTCTTGTCTCGGATGTTCGAGCTCATAAACAGTTTCATGCTAGGTTTCCTGATAAACATAGGGGTCCAGTGGCCCCCTCTAGGGGGGTGGTAATGTGAGGTTTCCTGCTGGTCTAGTGGGTTCTGGTGGGGACGCCAACAGCCCTAATCCTCTGCACTTATTGCACATCTGCTCTATAGCATGCACGCCGGCCTGATCCAGGGTTTAGGCATGACACATCATGACGTCATTGGTTTTTGGTGCAAAGTTTAAATATTTAAAGGTGCCATGGGCAAATTCCCATTGCCCAAGGTCAAGGTCTTTTCTGAAGTTCCTGGGTGCTTTCTACTGTGCTTCTGACTTGTTTCTGACCCTGCTTGTTCCTGGTTTTTGTCTAGTCTGCCACCTGTCCTGACCATTGCCCGTTTTGACTATTCCTGTCTGGTACTGCGATTTTGTTGTGTTTTGACCCAGCCTGTGACCTTGACTATTCTCTTGTTTGCTGAATCTGCACTGCCTTTCCTGTTTGGTTTGATCTGGCCTGTGACCTAGACTACGCTTCTTGTTCTCAATTCCTGTATAAGGTGCGGTTCCCTTGCCTGCCCAGAACTCTCCCCCTGGTCCTCTCACACTAAGACATGGTAGCACCTGAGTAGCGGAGGGCTCCTCCCGAATCGAATGGTGGGTGTTCTAGGCGAAAGACTGAGCTACGACTGGGGCCTTTGGGTTTGTTCTGTGTTTGGGATACCAATCGTAACACTTAAATGAGATGGAAAGGTTAAAACTAAGTAATCCTTATCAGAAAGGTCCACCTAAATATACCAGTTACCCCTCAAAGTAGTGCTGCTCTGAGTCCCCTGTCAAAAGAAACACTGCATTTCTTTCCTTCTATTGTGTACACATGGGATTCTGTATCAGACTTCCTGCCTTCAGCTTAAACCTCCTTGTCCGGTCGTGAACATGCTCAGTTTGCTTCTCCCCCCCCTTCTCTGCTGTAATCTGAGCCCAGAACTATAAGTGAGCAGGGAGACACTCGGGCAGGAAGTGGTCACACCAAGCTAATACTTCAGCTGCTATCCTAAACAAACTGAGAGCTTCTAGAGCTTTTTACTAATGTATGGTAAAACATTATACAGAATAAATATAGTATTCTAGCTTGCACTATTGCAGCTAATCTACTGGCAATAAAATGCCTCCATAGCTTTCCTTCTCCTTTGATCAATGAAGCCAATGGGTATTTGCATGGGGTGATTATATTCTGCTGCTCTGTGCATGGAATGACATGACCTTTATCCTTCTTTTGAATCTCTGTCCTATAAAGCCCTGGGTTCCTTTTAATCTGTCTCTATTATTGGGTGTGTGTCGGCAGGTAGTTGTATTTGCTTGGCCTGTTATTAATATTTGCTCAGTGCTTAGGGGTCCAGGCACATTGTCCTGACATGATCATAAATAATAATAATCCCACTGTTTGTGCTGCTCGTCTTCTCAGCAGAACAACGTCCTGGCATTATCCTTATCAGTAGAAAGTGAGATTTAGGGGAATTATTTGACCTGCAGCTAACAGCTCAACAGAGGCATATCAGATGTGAAGGGATGTATTTGTTAGTTATGGAAACAAAGCCTTTGTGGGGGTTCTTTGACTAGGATCAGTGTTTCCTTCCTAAACAATTTGGCAGCTCCCAGAGGTCAACTTTAAGCCATCACTCAAAAGGCAGAACTAGCGTTAATCTGCCATTTGCAATTTGGAATCTGTTTTCATCTCCAAAAAGGAATCCAAACCCATAATACAGATATTACTAGAAGAGTATCAAGCCTTTCATCCCACCATGGTGGTGCCTGAGTTCCTGAGAGAAGTTCGGACACAAGTTGGTTGAGTGAAAGAGCTCTGGACATAACTTAATGATGCCCTGATCTAAACCAGCTGACTAATCTCGAGGATATTTTGCAAAGTTCAGAGTTGACATGACTTTTAGCATTTAGCCATGGTGACTGCAAGACAACCATTACCTAAAACAAAGATTGGTATCAAGTCCAAATTTGCTTCCAATACTTATGAAAGTTTCTGTATTTTCAACAATTCTGCATTTGGGTGATGGAAGGGTCAGAGCATCTCAGCATTGTACCAGGAGATCTTCTGGTGAAGAAAGCCTTCAGTGGCTCCTAGTCTACTTAACCAATAATTTATTGCCAGATCCATGGCCCTTAGCATTTACCATAAGCCTCTGCAGGGGTTTTTCAAGTGGACCTCTTTCCCAATGGGGTGATTGATTGGGAATCAAATCCAGTGTGGTGTGCATCTGAGCATGGCCACCGTCCTAAACCCAAGTAGCGTTGTAGGACCCTTAGCTTACTGGACACTAAGTGCCTAAAGTGACCTTATTAGTGTTGTGTGGTTCAGGAAGAACTCAACTCACAACTGACCATTGTCAGACACACTCACTACAACCCTAACCCACAAACCTTAACCCACACCCTACGCTTACCCTCAAAATGTTATCATTGTAGAACCTGCTTCCAAGAAAGTGAATCTTCAGGAGGAGAACGGGTTGTCCTTTCCCAGCCTGTACTGCACCTGGTCCGAACTCGTAGTGTTCGCCCAAATTTCTACCCAGTCTGCACAACACCACCCAAGTCTAGAGTATTCAGAAGCATAAGTACTAGAACAGGGGTGCCCAAACTTTTTGCAACGAGGGCCAGATTTGGTGAGGTGAAAATGTGTGGGGGCCGACCATTGAGCCCAAAATTCTTTGAACAATTAACATTTTACAGGAATATCGTAGCAGTAGCAGTAATATTTGGGCACATTAGTGAAATGATCTGCCACTTGGTCTATACTGCTGCCTGTGTGCTGAAGGTGTTAGCAATGGACACGTACTGACACATAGTGACGCCATACTTTACTTTAGTTTACTGTACTGGCATGTCAGTACGTCTATTGACACCTTCAGCCCTTAAGAAGTATGCGAAAACAGCGCGTCTCTACGTGCCAGTACGTGTCTATTGCTAACACCTTCAGCACACAGGCTGCAGTATAGACCAAGTGGCAGATCATTTCACTAATGTGCCTTAATATTACTGCTATGGGATTCCTGTTCACACTGTGCTGGGGGGCCTCATTTTATTAATTTGATGATGGAGGCTGAGGGCCGGTGTATATTTGAAAAAGGGCCGCAATTGGCCCCCGGGCCGCACTTTGGACATGTCTGTACTAGAATGTAATTGTAGAGGGCCGGGGAAAAGGACTGCTCTCAATAAATACTTGATAATAATTCTGGATCAGGAGGAAGAGGAAGCTCTGAGTTCCCAGATGTCTCTTTACTGTAAGATTGTTGGAAGAAATGTACAAATGCTGTGGGCGAATTTTAATGTGATTTCAATCACTACCCAGTTGCTGCCAAGTGCCATGTTTTCTAGTTTGCTTCATTTCTTTCTTCAGAAATGAGAGATGGGGGGCAAGTGAAGGGGAATTCTGCTGTCACACAGCACATGCTGTCACACATTTCCAGGAACAGTCTTTTGAAATGTCTCATGTGTCTCTTATTAAGGTGCTCAAGATCAGTGAGTGTGTTCAATCTGGTACCCCAGATGCACCTTCTAATGCACGCTCTATGCAGCCCCACCAGGCATGTTGGAGGCTGTTCCAGGGGCAGCTGAGATGGTCCATCTGGATAGCATGAAGTCTGTGCCCTCATTATTGTTTTGCAAGGCTGTTGGTAGAGGGTCATTAAGAACTTGTCCAGTAGGAGAAGTCATTAAAAGGGTGTCCAAAATATATCACACATGAGTGGGCATCTCCACAGGGGCCCTGCACTGAGTGCTGGTTGGTAGTTGGCTTTGTCCACTGAAATAGCAGGCATTCTGTGATACAGAATAGACAGTTTGGTGCCCCTAACCTTACCAGGAATTTGTCTACCATGGTTAAAGAAGATTGATGGCCATGATAAATTGCTCTTCATTTTCCTATGAACAGAATTGCGTTTGCTCTCTGTTATCTAGTTATTGAGGAAAGCAGCTATGCAATGTCCATTTCAGCCTAGTTTAGGTAGCCCTTTATCTTTTACTAATGAGAACGTGTTCTACTGCCCTAAAGAATATAAAAACAATATATATATTTTTTTTATTTTCTAGGACATAACTTTTGTGCTGACGGACATAGATGTGGTGAGAACTCGGAATGTAAGAACCGTAACACTAAAGCTACTTGTGAGTGTCTCAGTGGCTTTCAACCAATCCAAGGGGATCCGGCCTACTGTGAGGGTAAGTTCGTGTTCATCAAACAATTGTCTTTGCATGAATCTGGCACTAGTGATGGGCGAATGTCTCCTGTTTTGCTTCGCTGAAAAATTAGCGAATTTCCTGTGAGATTCATGAAACAACTAAAAATTTGTCGCTGCAAAGTGCCACTGGCAACAACTCCGACACCCATTACAGTCAATGGGTGCCTAGAATTGTCGCTGGCGTCGGAATTGTCGACAGCGTCAAAAATATGTTGCCGCCAGCTAATTTTTGCCTGCAATTTTGCGAATTTATTTGCCAGTGGCAAAATGTGGACATTCGCTGCGAATTTGTGCCTGGCGAATAAATTCGCCCATCACTATCTGGTACGTAAAAAGTATTTTGGTGGAAATAAAGCTATTGATATACAAGGTATCAAAACGGTTCTAGGAGTATGTCTCATAGGGCAGCCATGATGAATCGTGAAGGCCAATGCTTAATTTCTTGACTGTCGAATATTATTACGTGAATATTAATTGCCACTGACTTGTGCTACTGTTTAACTCTCCTTGTAACATTGTTACCTTTAAATAAGTTAGTTGAAATACCTCATCACAAGTATTATCCATTTATAATTGCCAAAATGTACACATTTTGAAGCATTTATTTGCCATGCACTCATATAGGGGGCGTCATAGTTTGAGAAACTTTTTTTGTCTGTCTCTTCAATGCTTTGGCCAAAGCTGCTTCAGTTTCAGGTTCTCAACATCTCATTAACCATTTTTTTTTCAACAACCTTCAAATGAATATATATAAGAAAGGATAGCGGGCCAAAATGCTCATGCACCTTGGTATTTTGAGCAGATACTAAATCTTTCACTACTATCATCCTCTTGCCCTACTGTCTCTATATTAGCCTGCAGTCTCCATCTTGTCCTGCTGTTTCTACCTTGCCCTCCTGTGTCCAAAATGCCACATTGTCTCCATCTTGACCTACTGTCATTATCTTGCCCTACTGTCTACATCTTGTCCTACTGTCTCGATCGTGAACTACTGTCTCCATCTTGCCTTACTATCTTCATTTTGTCCTACTGTATCCAAAATTCCACACTGTCTCCATCTTGATCTACTGTCACTATATTGTCCTACTGTCTCCATCTTATCTTACTGTTACCAACTTGCTCTGCTATCTTCATCTTGCCCTACTGTCTCCATCTTGCCCTACTAATTCCTACTTGAAGTATCGTCTCCATCTTGACATACTTTGACCATCTTCTCCTACTGTTTAAACCATGCCTTGCTATCACCATCGTGCATTACTGTGCCTCCTATTCCCACCTTCATACATACAACTGCTGCACTGTGGGGGTTTGATGGGGAAATCCTGACTTTTAGAAGTTCATCCACCCAACCAGTTTTACTGTAGGCTACACAGTGGAAATGATTTGTGATTGCTTTTCAAGAGAGGGAATTCCCTATAATTAATGAGTATCAATAGCAGGCAGTACTTGAGTTATGAGGTTTGCCAAGAAAATCACCATCATTGAAAGCAAAGTACAGAATACTTTAGTGCGAGTGAGTGGTGTATGTTTGTATGCTAACCAATGGCAACTGTCTACTGCCCCCAAAATAGTTCAGCAGCAACTACCAACATATCACTGCAGCACAGAAACAGAGAATAAAGTACAATTCAGCAAGCAAGCATCAGTATAAAGTCCAGGGAGAAAAACAAGTTTCAACCTCTCCACAAGAAAAATGATAAAGTTATGAGTGTCCAACACCTCTTGTATCTATAACGCACCGTGGGCTACCTCTCAGGATTAATGTATCGGCTCCTGCCTGGCAGTTCTATCAAGGGTGAAATATTGGGACTTTGTTGAATGAAAATTAGATGCTGTTCTTCCAAACGTTACTTGTGAAGGTTGGCATTGAACATGAGAAGCACAAACTGTGCCTAACAAACTGAATTACATTTATGTTAGCTTTACATAGAAAATATCTCAAAATCTTAGGTATTTCAGTAAAGTAATACCTGAAATCCTGTATGCCGTGTTCTGCTTGGTGGTGCATCATTTCCCAAGCCTGCATTAATATAGTGCCCCCCTAAATTGAAATGAAATTCCTTGAAACGGCATAATAACATTTTCTGAACATCTCCTATACATCGCTGCCCACCTAGGTCTGTGGGTATGCTATTTGTTATAAGGGTAGAACCTTCTAGATTTACAGTATTGATGACTTGACTCAGTTTAATTTCCTAGAAATAAAGAATGATTTCTCCTTCCCTTAGTTCATGGTTGACCTTTATGTTCCTCTATGTTGTCCTACCATTATTTCCACTCCTTTGTTATAATGAAGAAATTGCATCTATTAAGGTGGTGGTGCCTCCTCTTGAGTCGAAGCCCTGACCATTTCTGAGGGAGCTTTTCGCTCAATATGAAATCAATATCCTATGGCAAAACTTTCCACTTGACCATAAATTTCCCTCTGCTGTTTGCTTCATCCTCCTAAGAGTCATAAAATGGCTTTCCACTCATTGCGATAAAATGGGTCGTTGAAACAAATCACGGGAAACGTTGTACGCGAGCTTCTGAGGCAACCTGGGAACCTTCTGCCGATGCAACAATTTATGAGAAATTTCTTTTTCCTCTTCACCTTGTAAATTACATGTTTCTTGATGGAGGAGAGATGTCGGCCGTGAGCATATTTATTGTAAGCTACTGATAATGGGTATTAAAGCTCAGTGGACACCGGCGGTAATGTGTTGCCGCTCTCTAAAATTGATTTGCAGTGCTTTTATTTTTCTAGGAGACCAACTTTCAAAAATTCTAAATAATTGTCTTGAAGATTTTCCATTTTGCACATGGTGGCTGTTTTAATTGAAAATAAAATGGTCTGACCAAGGGTTACCCAATAGTAATAGTATCAAAAGTAATTTTACTACACCTCTACTGTATAATGATGTTGTTAATACCATGTTTCCAATAAATTGGGCAGGACCACCCCAGTGTATCAATAAGTGAACGACACCCCTAACTTGTGCATGTAAAGGAAGTTAGGGGGTACAAGGGGTGGTGCCTTTACCCAGCCTGCCCCTCAGTGCTGCCATCACAGGCACGAGGGTGGCCACATATCTTTGTTCTCCATTTCATTTAGAATGCAGAACAGGGCTCAAAAGTGCAGAAATATGGCAGATTGTGCCTGTATTTTGGCACTTCACACCCTACCATGTTGAATGACCCACAACAATGCTCCTTATATATATAGATGATGCTAAAACTCTATGGGGGGCCCCAGAATGTACAGAGCTCCATATTAAGATGTGAACAACATTCATAATTGTTTAGCAAGTTGGCACTATGCCCTGATTTAGAAAACACACATATGGGGTGTATATATATATATATATATATATATATATATACCCCATCCCAAACTGTGCCTCAGCGTTTCTGATTATTACTTAATCTTCAAATTAAAAACAATTATTGAGGGGAGGTGTACGCGCTTGGCCCCACTGACTGAACTATATTGCCCACCCCTCCTGCCCGCTCGGAGAATTTATATGCTGCTGCCCAGGAGAAATGCTTATTTGTATCCTGCAAAAGGCAAATTAAAGCAGCCTTATCTTTCCCCAACACAATTTAACATACGTTTCCCATTGCAGAACTTGCAAATCGAGTTCCCCAAATAGCATCTGAGCCACAGCGTTATCATCGCTTTTCACTTTGTGAGAAATTAGAAGTGCTAAATATATACTTACATGTGCCAGCTATGGCGCAAATAAAAATGCATGGCATTGGCTGCAGAAAAGACCGAACCGATAATTTAGCTTCAGCACACATGTCCTTGCCCATGAAGCAGCACAAATATACATGCGCATAAGTGTACCCTAATCCATCTTTTACATACTCATACTAGCTTTCTATTGAAATTAATTTATTGTATTGATCATTGTTACCTACATTACCCTTTCATCTCTCTGTTACTTTCATTATATACCCCCACTAATGACATTTGATGCTCATTGCCTTCTACTTCCCCTTTCCTTCTTTCCCTGCCTGTTCATCATTGCCTTCTACTTCCCCTTTCCTTCTTTCTTTGCCTGTGCATCACTGCCTTTTATCTTTCTTTCTTTCTTTCTTTTTCTTTCTTTCTCTTACCTTCTTCTCTTTCCTGTTCATTGTTGCCTTCTACTTCCTCTTACCTTCTTACCTTTCCTGTTCATCATTGCCTTTTACTTCTCCTTTTCATCTTTACTGTTCATCAATGCCTTCTACTTCCTTTTACCTTCTTTTCTTTCCTGTTCATCAATGCCTTCTACTTCCTCTTACCTTCTTTCCTTACCTGTTCATCATTGCCTTTTACTTGCCCCTTTCATCTTTATTGTTCATCATTGCCTTCTACTTCCTTTTACCTTCTATCCTTTCCTGTTCATCATTGCCTTCTACTTCCCCTTTCCTTCTTTCCTTTCCTGTTCATCATTGAGTTCTACTTCCCCTTTCCATTTCTGTTCATCATTGCCTTCTACTTCCCTTTCCTTCTTTCTTTTCCTGTTAATCATTGCTTTCTACTTCCCCTTGCCTTCTTTCCTTTCCTATACATCATTGCCTTTTACTTTACTTTTCCTTCTTTCCTTTCCTGTTCATCATTGCCTTCCACTGTCCACTTCATTCTCTTTAACTCTTGATCATTGTCTTCTTCTGCTTCGTCTTTCAGTCCATGTTTTGTGCTGATCATGATCCCCTTCTTGCATTTAGTTACAGTTGTGCATTGTACTTCCCCTTTCCTGCTTTCCTGTTTATCATTGCCTTCTACTTCCCTACTGTTCTTTTCCTCTTGCTCACTCCAACTAGCCATTGCTAACCACTGTGCCTGCACAATGCTTATTACTACCTCTGACTCCCTGCTGGCTTTGGCTTTATAAAGTTATTTCTAAATGGAAAGCAGTATCTACCTGCCCCTTGCTAGACACTCCACTGCTGCTCCTGACAACACTCACTGTTGAGTTAGCAGTAGCAGGACCCCTTCTTTGAGGAGGTGGCACTTCCATTGCTTATTTCTGTGAATTGTGTGCAATTTGAGGTGCAAGCTATTTTGTGTTACGGTGAGACTCAAGCAGTGCACTGTGGTAAATGAATGGCATTTTGCATATTTGCCATTTGCCCTGTCTCAGTCAGTTAACCCTCAGCTGTTCTGGCAAAGAGTGAAATTCTTCAGATTATCAGTTAAAGGCTCTGATAGACTTAACTTGACTCTGCTGCTTTCTGAATACATTTCCCAGCAGCTGTCACACACCGACAGAGAATGCTGGGAGATGTAGTGCAGCTTTTAGCATTGCTCCATAACTCAGTCCTTGTTGATTGATGCCTGTGTTACGGCCATATTTCATTAAATAATATTCCGTCGGAGCAAGCTGTTCTCCCCTACCATCTGCCTTTTGTCATTGCAGCCAGCCGCCCCCCTGAGTTATCTGCACTGTTTGCCATTCACAGCCAGGGCCGTATAATCAACTTGTTCTGTAAAGAGATTAACGTGGACTTTGGAAATGTTCTCAAAAAAATTTGTGCTTAGTAAAACGAGCCCCACTACCCCCCTCCCGACCAGCATTGAGGAATCGAGCCAATTACAAGGAGAAATTTAACTCCGAAACATCATTTATCATCACTCCAGGTAGTCGTCTGTACCAGCTGGCGCCACGCTCTCCTGTGATCTCCGAGCAATAAAGGCTTCGACGGCGCATCACGTGACTAGGCTAAATGTATTATGAGCTGTCACTGACTGGCTTGTTCACCCCACCCTGCTATATTAGAGAAGAGAGGAGAGAGCACAAGGGACCCTGAAAACATGGAGGGATATTGGAGGCAAAGAATTCATCACTTTTATTTACTCTCATTGCGTCGCTCCTTCGCTCCGGTAATTGAATGGAAATGCAACAGGCGCCAGCGATGCATGGAAGGGAAATTGTTGCCTAGAAATTATGAATCTGATTTGGGTTTATTTATTTATTTTATAGAATTAATATTTTGGGCAATGGCGCTTTTTTGGGTGTGGTTATTTTTTATAAGATGGCACCAACAATTTTAGCAGAATTGAGCAAAATCCTTAGCGTTCAGCCAAAGCAAATCCCAACTGTTATAGTCTAGATCTTAGATTCACTCTAACAAAGTGAATCTAAGCATTAACAAATTCAGCAGACAGCCCCCTAAGTTTGCTCATAGTCTGTACAGAGAGATCCCATAAAACTATAGCAGCATATGTATTCCCCTGTACTAAGCACAATTCAGCAGGAACTGTCCCTAAGTTTGCTCATAGTCTGTACAGAGAGACCCCATAAAACTATGGCAGCATAGGTATTCCCCTGTACTAAGCACAATTCAGCAGGAACAGTCCCTAAGTTTGCTCATAGTCTGTACAGAGAGATCCCATAAAACTATGGCAGCAAAGGTATTCCCCTGTACTAAGCACAATTCAGAAGTAGCAGCCCCTTAGTTTGCTCATAGTCTGTATAGAGAGATCCCATAAAACTATGGCAGAATCCCACAATCACATTCCCTTTCCAGAGGCTATTATCCCCAACACTTCAGGCCAGCAAATTTAAAAGATGGATTTTTGGGACATTCTTGTGGTTTCCTACATAACTTTTATTTACAGCTGGTATTCTGCATGGCCCCAATTTTTGTGGGGAGCATGGCGACCCCCTTGCCTGCAGATGACACTGATATTGATTATTATAGACAGCAGTTTATTCCCGGTCTCACAATTTATCAAACTCCTTCTGAAAACTGGAGATCTCTTGACTGCATTCCATTACTCTGATTCTCGTGCCATCAGCAAACACAGAGCCAATGATTTAAATGCCAAACCTGATCATTAATGAATAAATTAAAGGCAAGTGTCCCAAGGGCAGACCCCCGAGGTGCATGACTTACAGTGCTGTGTCCAATTAATCATGTCTCCCTGCACTCAGTCTTTTTTGTCCTGGTGAAGAAAAAAAGAAATATTTGGCCTCAGACCAATATTCCTTAATTTAATCAATAACCTACAGAGTTGAACTGTATAAGGTGCTTTAACAGAGTCTAAGGACAGTAAAACATGTCTCCAGTGACCTCAAGGCACAATATTCTGCTCAGTTCAGCTTCATAGAAAGCTATTAGTCTGGATATTGTCCATCTTAATGGGCTTGGGTTTAAGGTCACCTACAGTATTTGTCCAATCCCCCCTGCTTGAATATGACAATCAAGGAGCCAATAGGACCCTTGACTGAGGCAGAGAGAACTTCAGTAGTGACTGCTCATAGGATACAGCACCTTCCGAACACTTGGTAAGGCAATATTTAAAGGGGTAAAGTCTTCATAACCATGTTGCTACTAATGATCATCCACTGCAGTGTTCATTGTAGACTCTTGTAAGTTTCTCCCTTACTCAAACTAATCTGGAGACAAGGAAAGCCCATCAGAATATCTGAACAGGTCACTATGCAACCTCATACTGTATGTGTCATTTTGAGGGTGCCATGGAGCTATGTTGCCTCCTACAGCACATGACCTGAGAAAAAAGCTGACTGGTAATTATACAGAATTATAAAGGCAATTGTTTTATCAGGTATCACTGCATCTATTAACATTGCTGGCACTTAATGAGTAAAATCTTGCATACATTTAATTAAACTTGATTTTAATTACAATTATGAAAATCAGAGCCAATGTTCTGTAAAGTCCCTTACTCTACTGGAAGCCATCAGGGCCGGATTTACATAGTGGGCGCCCCTAGGCCCACTACCGTTCATCGCCCTTGACTCCTCCAGGGGTACAGGAGCAATGGGGATTGGCACATGGGAAATTTAAAAAAAATTTGTATCTCCAGCGCATCCCCAGTGTTTTTGAACCAATGTGGGTGTTGTTGGTCAGCATGCCGCCCCCCTAAAATCCTGCCGCCCTAGGCCCGGGCCTAGGTGGCCTTTCCACAAATCCGGGCCTGGAAGCCATGCATATGAAGGGGATTTTTGGTTCAAACTGCTGCTCCTTACTGCCTACCACTGCTTTCCTCTCGGATAGCCATGGGACTTTGTTGTACCCAGAACTTTATCTTCTCTTTCCATCCTGACCATTATTCTTTCCTGCTCTGCGACTTCATAAGGCAACCTTCCAATTTTCCTTGGTCCTGCAGTGTTGCTCCGAGCAAAATTGCATTTCGAGCTCATGGCGTCCAGGGACAAGATTTGTGAAACGACCTTTGTAATAAAGAGCAATGCATAGGAAGCAGCTGACAGTTGCACAATCGCACTGACCAGCAGGACCATTGTGCCTTATCACCTACAGTATTTACTTTGCTACCCAATTAGCAAGGCGCAGTGACACCTTTTCACTGTTGACTAATTTATGTGCTGACTGATATGATAAGGGAAGGATTTTCTAATGTCCTTTTAATTCTTAACAGCAGTTTTTTTCTCCATTTTTGTTTTCTTTGTTGCTTCACTCAGTTATGGTTCATTTATGCAAAGATTGATGTACCTACTTCATAATGAGATAAGCCAAGCGCCATTAGGAACAAGTGCCAACTGAGATATCTTTACTCTATAACTGCTTGAGAACTGCAGGAAAACTTGTTGTCTGGCTTATTTTCTATTATTAATACCAAGTCTTATTAAGTCAGAGTCGACTATTGTTGAACATATGGGTAGCGGTCCTGTCTTATGTTTGTTCATCAGGCTTCTCAATGGCATTATGACTGTTGTGATTAAGCTTATACATCTGGTTGGTGGTCATCCTCTTTCCCTTTCTCCTTCATAGATGTATAAGACATCTTCATGACCTGGTCATTGGTGCCTGAGAAAGTGGGATTGATTTGGTCAATGATCTTCCACTCTAAGGACCTTTCCCATCATTCCCATATGGTTCAAAAGCATCAATAATTGAGGGTATATTTAATTTGTTCTTCAGGCTTTCTCATTGGCATGTATATACTGTTGTCACTGAGTGTATCCATCTTGTTGCTGGTTGTCCTCTTCCACTCTAAACATAATTGTCTTTCTGTAAATTGACTCTTCTCAAATGTCCAAAGATGGAAACTTTAGGCCGGTCTTCGTTTCTTGGGTGAAATCTCAGGCTTGATTTGGTTAGTATGTTTTTTGCTTCTCATGGCATTCTTAAACGTCTTCACCCTCATCAACATTCAAAGACATAAGTATATTTTCTCTTTTGACTTTTGACTGAGTCTGTCCATCTTGTTGCTTATTTTCCTCTTTACCCTTTCAACCTGAGCATAATTGCCTTTTCCAGTCAATGGGACATAATGTCCAAAGAAGACAGCTTCAACCTGGCCAATGGTCCTTCTATTAGAAGATCAGCCTTGATTTGGACAGGGGTCATTTTGTTTGTCTCTTGCCATCAACAGTATTCTCAAAAAAACTCAAGCTCGGTCATCAATAGTTTTCTTGTTCTGCTTATTATCTATTATTATCTACTATTATAATATTATCTACTTTCCACAACCATAGTCAGAGAAGGTAACATAGCTTGGACAATCTAGATCTATGACTAAAGACTTTATAGACACAATGCCAAAAAAAGACATGTTCTCTTGCTCAGGGCTACTGGGGCAAATGTTAATTTTGCTTGTGAAAAATGAAGCAAGTGTTCTGTGGGCAGAGAATGGCTCCATTCAAAGTCTCATTCTATTTGGGGATAATCTACCAGAAGTAATGGACTTATTTTTAGGTAACCTCTGTAAAGGAGTCCTCTTTCAAGATGTATTTGTGCTAATTAAATAAACATTCTACTTATGCGTTAATTGCACGGGGATAATAATTATAGGCATAATTAGCATTTCAGATCCTTAATTGAAGATGATCTCTTCAGAACAGGAGCGGATTCCAAAGGCCGGCAACCATTAAAATATGCTTGGCTAATTAGATGTAAAAATATTTGGCTTATACATCTCCGTCTGACATGTCCTCTAAGAAATGTCAGCCCAGAGTGGCAATGAACATCTGCGGGGCATCTAGTGAGTCAATATCTGGATCAGTAAGAGTGAGGCAGACAATGTTGACTTAAAGGTGAAGATACTCTGAAAAGGTGCCTTAGGACATGAGCATTTTACTCCACATGAAGCTACCTGAGAAGAAACAAGTGTGCATCACAATACCACTCAGTAGTCCCTACTTGGTGGGACATTCACAGATTGTGGAGCCCAAAAGGGTGCTGTTTGGGCATAGTTGGTCAGATCAGATGCACAGAGAGAAGGGGGGGAGGACATTGCATGCTCATTTGGTTTTATAACCTATTTATGGGGGTTTAAACTATTTATTATCCATGGGCATTAAAGCAACTCAAATGATTCAGTTTGAGACAGCCAACCCCTCATGAACTCAGCACCCCCCACCATACCATTCACACTGCCTGACCTTATGCTGTCAGCCGGTACTTAGCTGGTAAAGCTTAACAAAAAAGCCAACAATTTAATCTCCAATTTCAAATAACAAAACATTCCAATTTACAGCCTGCAAATATTTGTTAATGCAAGATAAAATTGAAAGAAAATAAAAAGTAAACAAAATGACTCCTTTGCTAGACAAACCCTGAGCTTAGCAGGGAATCATTGGCTTACATACAAAATGGCTCATGGGAGGCAGGATAACATGAGACATGATAACATGAGCTTTGGGACCAGATTCATGTGTTAAAAAAAACATAGATGTACAAAAATAAGAATATTAAGGATAAAGGATTAAGAAATAACCCAGTCAAAATTCAGGTCCTAGGAGACTTTTGTGAACTGCAAATACTGCTGTTCTGAGCCAACTGAATCCTCATGATGTTTATATACTGAATGAAAAGCCTATGGCCTTTAAGTTGTTGCTGCCCTGTATCTTTTGTATCTTTCAATTCCTTCAAAGACAAGGCCATCACAAATGAGACTTCAGGAATGACCTTAGAGGGGCCTCACTAGTTGTGTATATTTAGAAAGTTTAGTCTGTAGTCCTTTAACTTTTATTGAAACACAACACCCACCACTATGGTGGTTGATGGCTCCTGGTGTTGTCATAGCCAGGAAGAAGGGGCAGGTTGGAAAACAGTGATATAAAGTATTGTTGTGTACATTTTCCCTACTGTGTTCACCTTGGCCATCTTCATCTTGCCCTACTGTCTCCATCTTGCCCTACTGCCTCCATCTTGTGTTAGAGTCTTCATCTTGCTCTACTGTCTCCATCTTGCTTTAGAGTCTTCATCCCCACTGTCTCTATCTTGTCCTACTGTCTCCATCTTATCCTGCTGTCTCCATCTTGCCCTACTGTCTCCATCTTGCATTTCATTTCTTGCACATCTTGTCATATTGTTCTTAGTGTCTCCATTTTGCCCTAATGTCTCCATTTTGCCCCACTGTCTCCATCTTGCTTTAGAGTCTTCATCTTTCCCTACTGTCCCCATCTTGTCAAACTCTCTCCATCTTGTCCTGCTGTCTCTATCTTGCATTTCTTGCACATCTTGTCCCATTGTTTCCATCTTGTCTTAGTGTCTCCATTTTGCCCTTATGTCTCCATTTAGCCCTACTGTCTCCATTTATCCCTACTGTCTCTATCTTGCCCTACTGTCTTCATTAGCTTTAGAGTCTCCATATTTCCCTACTGTCTATGTCTTGTTCTACCGTCTCCATCTTACCCTACAGTCTCAATCTTTCTCTACTGTCTCCATCTTTCCCTACTGTCTCCATCTTGCTTGAGACGGCCATACCCGCTGTCTCACATAGTAAGTTACAGTAAGTTTAATCCTTCTAAAACGTTCTAGAGGTAGACAGAGAAAATGCCCCAACCATAGTTCATTCCCAGGACCAATTACTTATTGTGCTATTATAAAAGATTAATAATAATAGGTCAGGTAAGTCTAAGTAGGTCAGATGTGCAGGATTCCTGGTCAAAAGCAAAAGTTTGTTGTGTTTATATAAAATAAGTCTTGAAGGTTTAAGGGGTCCTAAAAGACTTGTCTATTTATTCCACTGCTAACAGTTAATTAAACTATATAGCTCTGCAATGTGCTTGGACCCCCCTTGAAAAACAGCTCAGCCTAACCTTATTTTGCCAGAGGGGGTAAAATAGGAAACAACTATTTTCTCTAGAGAAAAGCATTATTAGCAGACTGGGCTTTCTCTCAGGTACAGTGTGACAGTTCCTTCTTCATTACATACATTGAGATAATCACAGGCCAAAGCCACAAAGCACAAAAGCTCCCTGAGGCCTCCAGCCTGGAAATCATGTTGCCCTCAGACCAACAGTGTGTTCCAGTGAATGCTTGGTTACATGATTTCAGTTACTGCTAAATCAGAAAGGAAACTTTGAAAGCGTTTGAGTCAGGATAACCGAACAGGAGGTCAATATATACAATTCCAAGTGGGCCAGGGTAGTCCTTCAGCCCATATTTCACTCATAATATTTACTGTAAGGTTTTCTGGGCACTAAAACCATCCTAAAATAGTTGCACTGCTCCAGAAAGGTAATGTAATAAAGATCTTAAAGGAAAACTATACCCCCAAACAATGTAGGTCTCTATTAAAAGATATTGAGTAAAACAGTTTCATGTGTAAAACCCTGCTTCATGTAAATGAACCATTATCATAATAATATACTTTTTTAGTAGTATGTGCCATTGGGTAATCATAAATAGAAAATTGCCATTTTAAAAAATAAGGGCCGCCCCCGAGATCGTAAGATTCACTGTGCACACATACAAACCACATGTAAGGTCACATGAGCCAATTAACAGACAGAGTTCTGCCTTTTGCTTCCTCCCTTCTTCCTGTTACAGTTAGTGTTGTAGTATTTCTGGTCAGGTGATCTCTGAGGCAGCACAGATAGAGTCACGAAATGGTGGCTCAAGGCAAGAGATGTAAAAGGGCAATATTTATGTAAATATATATTCCAGTCTGGTAAGATTCTTTAATATGTCATTCAATTTGATATAAACTATCTGTTGCTTAAGTATTCATTTTGGGGGTATAGTTTTCCTTTAAAGTCTCTGTCTAGTCACCAGGAGTAACCAATCAAAAGATAGTATGTACTAGTCACCTCTTTGAAGGCTAAAAACATCTAATTGGGTGCTGTAAGTTAGTAGTGTAAGTTATTTGTTACTTTGCCCTCTAAAATATCCAGCAGAGTGCTGATTTAATTATGGCAAGGACCAGGGAAAAGGGAATTAAGGGAGCCATTGTTTAAAAAAAGTCATCTGACATTGCAGTAGAACTAGCACCATTGTCACGGTCGGCACCCAACACCAGAACAAACACCAGGCACCCTGGTCTCGGCTCGTGCTTCACCAGTAGTGTGACCGCCTTTGGGCCTCGGGAGGAGCCCTCGGCTTACTTGGATGCCACCTGGACTTAAACGAGAGGTGCAAGATGAGGGTTCTGGATAGGCAGAGAGGCATGACAGTAAAGCAAAGTCTTTTGGACAGAAGATCGTAGTACAAGGCGTTTTAGGCAAAAGAGTAGTCAGAACAGGCCGGGTCGAGGCAGGCAGAGAGTAAACGTTATCAGGCAGGCAAGGGTCAAACCAGGAAGTCAATCAGAGGGTTAATCAGAGGAGGTAGTCGATAATCAGGCAAGGGTCAGAATCCAGAAGTCAGAATAGTCAAAACAGCCAGGCAGGGGTCAAAAACAGGTATCAAACAGGTTCAGAGTATAGCACAAAGCATAAAGCTCAAAGCACCAGGAAACAAAATCCTATCACGGGCAATGATAACTGTGGGAATGCCCTTTAAATACTTTTTGAATTTGGCGCCTCTCGCGCTGACGTCATTACGTCAGCGCACATGCGCCTTTAAATCAGAAGTGCGCATGCGCGCGCGCACTAGGGAGCCGGCACAGGACGAGCAGTGCGGCGTGACGGGCGTCCCAGTCGAGGGGGCGGGTCCCCCCACTAGACCACCAGGACAAGGTATTTTTATTACAACCATCTTCTCCTACTGTCTCAACTTTGGCATATGGTTGCCATTTTATTCTTATGTCACCATCTAGCCCTACTGTTTCCAGCTTGCCCTAGTGTCACCATCTTGTCCTACTGTCTACATCTTGCACTAGTTTCAATATCTTGTCCTACTGCCTCCATTTACCCTACTGTCTCTATCTTGCCCTACTGTTAGCATTAGACCCCTTTGTATCCTTCTTGCCCTACTGTCTCCATCTTGCTTTACCGATTCTATCTTGTCCTTTTGTCTTCATCTGGCCCTAATGTCAGCATCTTCTCTCACTGTCTTTATTATTTTCTGCTGTCTCTATCTTGCCATCTTGTCCCATTGCCTTCATCTGTCCATTTGTCTCCATTTTGCTCTACTGTCTTCATCTTGTCCTACTGTCTCCATCTTGTCCTACTGTCTCCATCTTGCCCTACTGACTCTATATTGCCCTACTGTCTCCATCTTGTCCTAATGTCTGCATCTTGCCCTACTGACTCCACCTTGGCCAATTTGTCTCTATCTTGCCCTACTGTCTCCTTATTGTCCTATTGTCTTATCTTGCCCTACTGTATCCTTATTGTCCTGGTGTATCCTTCTTGCCCTACTATCTCCATCTTGCCCTACTGTCTCCATCTTGCCATACTCTCTCCATCTTGCCTTACTGTCTCTATCATGTCCTTCATTTGGCCATAAAGCCAGCATCTTCTCTCTCTATCTTTGTTCTTTCCTGCTGTCTCTATCTTGCCATATTGTCCTAATGTTACCATCTTTCTCTGCAGTATCCATATCACACACTTTCTACCTAATGCTGCATCTGCTTTTCTGAGGGGCCTACTATGCAGGAGGGCAGAATAGTCACTCCTATTTACACCCCTAAATACAGTGCTCCTAGAGTCAATATAACTTATTTATAATCCAAATAAGCAGCAGTGTAGGTAAACAATAGGATTCAGAGGGAACAGTGAGATAATGGCCCATGCCAGGATTCCTCACCATTATTCTTAAATCAGATGAAATTGTGACAGGCTGATATTTCCCACTGTATTTTCATCTGAGTTGGTTAAAAGGCGCCGATCCCTTTCTTAAAACTGTCTACTATAAATGCTAGTTAAGGCTCTCCAGGGAGTACATTCCATAATATCTAATCTATCCATCTCTCCATTCTATCTTTAGAACCAACATCCTCTGCTATAGTAAAGTCCTACCCCTTCTGTGGACTCTCTCAAGTCCATTTGTTGTCTTAGGACTCCAAACTGATGACTGTTTAGAAACTTGTTCAAATTATTTGTTGTTCTTACATTCTTATTTAGCACATTTGCCTTCTCGGTCCCCCTAGGAATAACACAATCTCTTACTCTTAATGATATGCTTGAATAACTTTGGGGATTTTTCTTTCTTTGCTCTGCAATCAGTTCCTCGTTTCCCCATGGTGGCTCTTCCATTGCCGTAGCATTTTTATTGACACCGTTATTATTTCTAAATTGCTTTGCTGTGACCTCTGGATTTATAAATGTTTAATGCCAGTGTCTCTCCTTTTTCTCTGTTTGTTTACAATGTAAATAAATTGAGCCTTGTAATGGCCTATTTAAAAATGCATCAGTTTTTGCCATTTTTTATGATTTAAATCTGAGAAGGTGTCACCCTGGTTTCGCTGTCGGCTTCGCCTTGCTGAGTCCATTTTCTAAACATATAAATCCCTGAAGCTTAACCATCGCATTGGCTTCACATACACTGTTATACATGTACAGCATGCTGACCTATATTGTTTCAGGAGTCAGTAGCAGCAGTTCTAAATAGCAATGACATTTGCACATAACTTTAAACCCAGTGAGAATTGCACAGAATTACATTTTCTTCCATTGGGCACATTGAAGTTTTGGATTTATATTCATATGTATTTCAGAGGAATTAAAGAAGGATTGTCGGGGAAACATTTTATTTTTAATCCCTTCTGTCCCAGTCACCACAGACTGGCAGTGCCCATGTTGTAGCGGGCAGATCTCATTAGGACTCCAGACAGTTGAGGTTCTGGCTTATCCGATACTAATGTTCCGGTGGAAGGAGAAGTCGGCTTTAAGAAGGTTATTATTGAAAAGTAGCTATCTCATTTGTTTTGTTGAGCCTGTGCCAGAGCCTTCTTGCCGTCCCTTATATAGATGGCAGGTTTGTATGATGGGATTTAGTTTGACTTTAAAGGGTAAGTAAACCTAAATTTCCATGATAGAAAAATGAACTGACAAACAGTGCCCTATAACTATAAAACCACTGAGAATTAAGAATAAATAAATGCTTTAACGTTCATTATCTGTAGGAACCCACTAGGTGTGGGGTGCCCAGCAACTCATACCTACACCCCCTACAGGCTGGCCAGAGAAATGGGCTAGAGTACAGTGCTGTCCAATCCTTACTCATTTCATATAGAAAGGTAATTTTCTGCCAATATGTCATTTAGGCTCCAGGATACGTTAATGCAGTTTCCCTTCAGCCCAAGCTCATCTCTACAGCTGGATCCCATTGGGAAGATGAACCTAAAAATATCATATTCATGTCTTGCATTCTATATAAAATCTATAGCAACCAGAGATGTGGGGGCAGCAGAATGGATAGATATGAATGAATAGATATGAATAAAAATGCATATTAAAATACTTCATGGAAACACAACAAGTTGCTTGCAGGCCACTATGTTTTGTCTGGAATGGACATATGGCCGCATTGAGCATCCTGACCAGTTGTTAACTATATACATGAACCATTGAGAGATTATTGAAGTTATTATTTTCTATTTGCCAGTCTCCTTTGGTTTCCATAACCCCATCATTAGACCACTCTTGGATAGAAGGATAGAACATCAGCTTAATGAAGGCAACATGTTACTTGGCTCATTAATAATCAACAGAGATGTTTACTACACTGAATGCTAATCCACCATGATTTCTTATTTGTGCACCATGTGGGATCAAGTAGTATTGGCATCCAAGGCAATACGTTTTGGCATGGACTTCTATTCTCCCCATTCGCCCCACTCCTTCACCCTACCACCCCCTTCAGTGCCTCTTCTGCCTACCCATAGTTCCGGCCCTGCCTTTACAAAGTTAATGGTTGGATCACCTGACCCAAGAGCATACAGACCTAACATCTAAAGTGTGTCTACTAGTTATATATACACACACACACACATATTGGATCGAAAGAGACTTCATTTCTCCAACGGAACGAGAGTTAGTTCCCAAATGCATTTGATGTGTTTGCACCTCTGCTTGCTACCTGTTGTTTATAAACTGTCAGGAACAAACAAGGTGATGTAAGATCGTTTTATAAACTGTAACATTGTTTGACGGTGAATGCATTAAGCAGTTATGTGCTAACAATTACACAAGGCCAATGAAACAAACAAAAAAAGTGCCAGTTTCATGAATTAAGCTTTGTGGTGAGAGCATCTGGTTTATAATCAGGTTCTGTCACTAATTACAGGTATGGGACCTGTTATCCAGAATGCTCAGGACTTGGGGGTTTCTAGATAATGGATCTTAATGTAATTTGGATCTTCATACCTTAAGTCTACTAGAATATAATGTAAACATTAAATAAATACAATAAGCTTTCAATAAGGATTAATTATATCTTAGTTGGGATCATGTACAAGCTACTGTTTTATTATTACAGAGCAAAAGGAAATCATGTTGGAAAATGCAGCTTCTTTGTTATATGTCACATTTGTATGGGGGGGTCCAATGCAAAGAAGAGTTTGGTATTGGCCCTATCTAGGTGATGTTTTGTCACTACTGGACTAGGTTGTTGGGGCCCTACAGGGACTCACCAACCACTCTCACCCATTCTTCATTTTTTTTATTCCTTTATTACATGTATTCTCCCTCTCCCTTTTTATCTTCTACATAAAGTATGTGTTGTTTATTACGCTCTCCCAACTTCCCCCCTTCCATATTTTTCCTTTCCATTGTCTTTCTACTCCCTAACCCACTTTCCCTTCTCTCCTTCTGTCTCTCATCCCCTCTCCTTTCCTTTTCTCCCCAACTGTTTGGCCTAACTCTCCCCATCCTTCTTCTCTTCTTTATCCCCACCCAATTGTCTCTTAACTCACAAACCCCATTTTACTTTTTCTATCTCCGTCTGTCTCTCATCCCCTCTCCTTTCCTTTTCTCCCTTTACTCTGCCCCATCCTCCCTCTTCTCTCCCCTTCTATATTTCTCCTCTCCATTTGTCTCTCTACTCCCTAACCCCCTTTCCCTTCTCTTCTTCTGTCTCTCATCCCCTCTCCTTTCCTTTTCTCACCCAACTGTTTGGCCCCACCACCACAATGTGATTGGGCAGGTGGGGGTTGGAGAATACAACACCACCCTGTGATTGTATAGGAGGTTCAGGTCTGAACTCCCTGAAATGGTCTAGGTTGAGGGAGAGAGCCATGACCAACTAGTTGAGAAGTGTAGAGTAGGGCCAATGAAAGCATTCAGCATTCATGAACAACCTTTTCTTCACATTGAAATAACTCTATGGTTTAACCCAGTTTCATATAACAGCTGCATTATCTCCTTTGGTCCGGTCCAGCTTGTAGAGTTTCATCTCTCAAAAACCAACCAACTCCTTGGTTCTATCTCCATGTCTGCTTGGTGCTGGGTTTCACTGAACGGTTAGTGTAACACTGGCTTTTTTATCATAATGGGTCTGTTTTTAGCATCTCAATAGTTTGTTCACTTTAAAGAGACCACAGTAAAATATGAACCATCTGCCCACCGTGCTTGTGAGGACACCTTTCTTTGTCATAATTACCTTTAGCTATGGGAACCTCACACACAGGCATACCTAGGCTTCCATTAATCCAGTCCTGAACCTTTTTTGTCCATGACCATCTGTGACATTACAGTACCTAAAAATGTAATGTGAGGATTTGGTTTAAAACCACTGATCCACTGCAGAACCTTCCTCAAAGTATCACAGACGTCTCACTGTTTTCCTGGCACATCCTTTACTATAGATGCACAAAAAACCTGTATGGGCAATATGCCCACTGAGATGTTGTACTTCAAGAGCTGATAGTCTATTTATCTGAATATTGGTTGACATAGATTTTGTACATGGGCTTTTCTACATGATAGGTCACATGGGCATGTGGCCTGTGTTGATTTCGCCCAGTCCAAGAGGGGACAGAGGTCTCTCCTTGGCTAATTGAGATGGCTGCAAGGCCTAGGTAGGAAGCCGGCACTCGGAAAGAGGCAGAACAGGCAAATTTATGATGGCAAATTAGCTGGAGGGTTCAATAGCTGCCATTATTAGATTGTATATGGTGCACCAAGGAACCTAGAATTGGGCATTTCCTTGTAGTCTTATATTTAGAGTTTTGTGCTGAACCTGGTGTACCATGTACCACACAGGCCTTCCCTTGGTTTCATTGCAAAATAAATGGTTAAATGTCTCACGTCACCCAGAGCTGGGTATAAAGATAAAATGAAGAAAATACTTAATAGAAAAAGACCTGGAGGGGGCAGCATTTTAGTCTCTGGAATCAAGGTATTTGTCTCCTTTTCGTGTTTATCGTCCCCCTAAAGCCCTCACCTTCACAAGTCGTTCAACTCTTTATAGAGAACTCATCACATTCTCTTCCCATATCAATGACATTGGTCTTCTTTCAACTTGCTCATAGACCTTGCGTCCGACTCCAGGCACTTTCTAGCTGTTCAGTAAGTGCCGTGCAGTCTCATTAGGAGCGCACAGGCTGACATTACTTTGGAACTCTGAAGTCAGAATTTCTCTCCCCCCCCAGCCCACACCTTTCTGCAATGTCTTCTGTTTATTTTCTGCTTGTTTGATAGAACAGTGAGGTTTTGTGCAAAAATTACCCCCAAGGCGCTTTGCAACAATGCCAACCTTCTTGCCCCCCGGCCTTCCCCCTCTATTCTGGGATATTTAAACCCCAGGTCTTCCTCCAGCATAATCTCTAATTACAAGGTCAGCAAATGCTGACAAACAATTTCAAACTGGCTTTAGACTCCATTTTCTCCTGGAAATAAAGAGTGGCCTCCGCAAAGCAAAGGTAATTGATTTTTTTTGTGTAATCTGTAAACGAGTTTATTTCTTTGCACATATTGTGCCCCTTTAAACAAAGCGAGGATTTATAGATTGCCGTCCTTTTGTTCTTTGTGCACTTGAAACGTCTGCTGTTTTAAATGGCCCAGAGAAAATACAGGGTTGGGTGTATTAATAGTCTGACTCCATTGTAATGCAATGTATAGGGACCCCCATCTGATACTGTACAAAGTCACCTGGATGCTCCTTTGTATTTAGTGATTTACAGCAACAGATCAAGGAGATGTGGTGCCTGTCTATAGAGGATCTCATAGTGGTGCAGGTTCTGGTATAGTTTGTTTGGTTTTGCTGTCACTTGCTGTTTTATACCACTGCCCTGATCCCTTCAGGACTGATGTTCTACAAGGGGTCTGTCACTCTCCTAATCTGCCAAACAGCATTTGTGCACCTCATGATATCTGATACATTCTGTATCTATCCTACACACACCACATCCGCCATACCCCATATATGCCACAGCCCAAATCCGCCATACCCCATATCCACCACACAACATATCTGACATGTCCACCATACCCCATACCCACCATACTCTAAATCTGCCATAGCCTTTGTCTGCCATACCCCATATCTGCCATACCCCATACCTGCCTCACCCCTATATCTGCCATACTCCATATCCGCATACCCATATCTACCATACCCCATTTCCGCCATACCCCATATCTGACACACCCCATATCCATCATACCCTATGTCCACCATACCCCAAATCTCCCATATCCACCATACCCCATATCTGCCATACCCCATATCCACCATATCCACTATATCCCATATATTCCACACAACATATCTGCTATCTTCCATATCTGCCAGACCCCATATCTGCCATACCCCATATCCACCATAACTGATATCTGCCATAGCCCATATCTGCCACGCCATATCTGCCACCCCATATCCACCATACCACATATCCACCATACCACATATCCTCCACACCCCATATCTACCATACCCTATATGAGCCATACCCCATATCTGCCACATCCCATATCTTCCCTATATTTGATGTTTGTGACACACAGAGCTACTAGTAGCAGCTACTTGTCACTGCTAGAAAAATTTCAGAAAATACCCTGCCATAGACAATGAGAATTGCCTCTGCTAAAACCCAAGTAGAGACAGTTATCAGTAAATTATCAGCATTGCCTATTTTTGTAGCCATGGCAAGTAGCTGCTATTGTAGCTCCATTAGGCTTTGCCCTTAAACATGATTTCAAAGTAATAATTATTGAATTTTTTTCAGCTTTGAATATCTAATTGAAGATTTGCCTTCAGTTCCATGTTTGGGTGAATCTTTTGTGGAAGATTCGGTATCCGGCTAAAGTAAAAGATGATGGATTCAGCACATGGGTTATAAATATTTAAACATTTTCCTTACATTGCGACCAGTGCTTTTCAAATGATAAAGAGGAATGGAGAATTGAGAGTTGTTGGCCAATTTATTTTTAGTCGTGTAGGAACTAATCTCAGAAAGCCCCCTCAGCAAGTTAGAATTTGGAAGCACAAAGAGAAACGTCCCTTTATATCAGGTGCCTGTAACACGCGGCACATTCGAGAAAAACCTTCAGATATCCCAGTAAATGCCCATGTATTTGGACCCTGCAAGTGCAACAGTCACTTCTGATGCTATAGAGGAACTGTTATTGTCTACAATACCCATTCTGTTTCATTGTTCCGACGAAATGAACAGATTTTAGATTTTTATGAACCTGTTTGGGGGGTTTATTGCTTCCCATAGTCCATATATATTTCTGAGCAGCCCACGTGCAGAGATATATAGGTTTATCTAGCGACAAAGCACTAATTAGTAGGCCTGAACAAACTCATCACCTTGTGGGATTTATATGTCCGGCACAATCATCAATCCCCTCGCTTACTTTTCTAGGTAATTAGAACGATTCTAATGATTGCTTTCAGCTCAGGTAGTTGGGTAAAAGTCCATTACTATGAAAAACGCATGGCGCTGGCGTAAAGAGAAATAGATGCCTTCCGCTTGTATCCGACTCGAGATAAATAGTACGGCAAAAATAGAGTCAGATGCAGGAGAAAACCATATCTATTGAGGCTTTGCTCTTAAAGTTCTGTCTGTGGTTACTCACCTTCTTATGTAAAGAGGCCAATTAGTCTTTTTCCCCAACTATGAAGCTTCATTCTGTGCTATTTAAGGAGTTCAATTTCAAATATTATGATGCATGTGTTGGCCCTAAATCTTATGGCGGCCAAGGATCTATTAACCAACTGGTCTACTGACCACAAAGCTGACCTGTAGAGTGTTGGTGGATGGAAGGCTTCGTCTCTGTGCTCTCCAAGCTGATAAGAAGGTCCAGGAGTCACAACATCTAGATAGTGTCTCTGCGGTTGATGGAGGCCAAGTATCTTTTTAACAGAAGAGAAGAAGAGACAGTCTATTGACCACAAAGCTGAATGTCACTCACCTGTAGAGTGTTGGTGGTTGTAAGGCTTTGTCTCTGTGCTCTCCAAGCTGAAAATAAGGGGCAGGAGTCACAAAATCAAAGCAGTGTCTCTGTAGTGGATGGAGGCCAAGGATCTTTTTACCAGAAAAGAAGAAAAGACAGGCTGTCACTCACCTGTAGAGTGTTGGTGGTTGGAAGGCTTTGTCTCTGCACTCTTCAGTCCAAGCTGATAAGAAGGGGCACGAGTTACAATATCCAGACGGTGTTTCTAAGGTTGAGTTGAGTGCAGTGAATCTGTTGAAAAGGCAGTGCTTTGTTTCAGTGGGTGTTTGATGTGAATATTTTAACAGATGATGATTAGAATGAATGTTATCACAGATCTGATCTGCTAATGGATGTATGAGAACAGTGAAACATTGCTTTGAATGAGAGAGTGAAGTGCTAACAAAGCCTCCTCAGAAAATATAATAAGAGATTTAATTTATGCCATTCTCTATAAGAAACAAAATAATGGACCAGTTAAATCACCTATTGCTCAGTGGCCATGAAATTCCATGGTGACTTTTAGTGTTGTTTACACTGACTCAAAACCCACGGGGTGGCCCAAAGGAAGACATTGTCAGTAGATCTTTGCAGCATCAGTGTACCAGCTGGTACTCACATCTGCCCCTCCCATTCTGGAGATGTCAGAGGTAGGCAGGTCAGGCCGGGTATATAAGTGATGATGGGGAGTTGGGTTGGAGAGGCTGCACTTGGGTTGAACTCAAATCCCTATTTGGTACCAGCTGCATCACAAGGCAGCTGGTACCAGCTCGGGATTCGGCCAGGATTCGGCCTTTTTCAGCAGGATTCGGATTCGGCTGAATCCTTCTGCCCGGCCGAACCGAATCTGAATCCCAATTAGCATATGCAAATCAGGGGCAGGGAGGGAAATCGTGTGACTTTTTGTCATAAAACAAGGAAGTAAAAAATGTTTTCCCCTTCCCACCCTTAATTTCCATATGCAAATTAGGATTTGGATTCGGTTCTGTATTTGGTCAAATCTTTCTCCAACATAGTGGATTTGGTGCATCACCAACAAATATAAGGATATATTTTACAAGTAATTCAAGTGATGAGAGAGAGAGAGAGAGAGAGGAAATAAATATATAGGAGATAGATGGGTGAAGAGAGAATAGATACAAGAGGCAAATAAGAGGATAGAGGGATAGCTACATGCATAGAGGAGAGATAGACAGAAGAGATATAAGAGATAGATGGATGACGAGTTAGAAAGAAGAAGAAAAGATAGATAGAAGAAACAGATAAGGCAATAGACAGACCGAGATAAATAGATAGAAAGATAGATGAATGAAGAGACAGAAGAAGAAAAAATAAACAGAAGAGACAGATAGTCAGAGAGATAGCTACATACACTACATAGAAGAAAAGAGACTGAACAGAATGGATGAAGAGATAAACAGGAGAAGAAAAGAGACAGAAGAGAACGATAAAGGAATGGGACCGGTTATCCAGAATATCCAGACCTGGGGGTTTCCAGATACCAGATGTTTCTATAATTTGGATCTTCATACCTTAAGTCTACTAGAAAATAATTTAAACAGTAAATAAACCCAATAGTCTGGCTTTGATTCCATTAAAGATTAATTATATTATAGTTGGGATTAGAGATGGCGCGAACTGTTCGCCGGCGAACTTGTTCGCGCGAACATCGGGTGTTCGCGCTCGCCGGAAGTTCGCGAACATCGCGCGACGTTCGCCATTTTGGGTTCGCCATTGTTGGCGCTTTTTTTTGCCCTCTCACCCCAGACCAGCAGGTACATGGCAGCCAATCAGGAAGCTCTCCCCTGGACCACTCCCCTTCCCTATAAAAACCGAAGCCCTGCAGCGTTTTTTTCACTCTGCCTGTGTGTGCTGAAGAGATAGTGTAGGGAGAGAGCTGCTGCCTGTTAGTGATTTCAGGGACAGTTGAAAGTTTGCTGGCTAGTAATCGTGTTGATACTGCTCTGTTATTGGAGGGACAGAAGTCTGCAGGGGTTTGAGGGACATTTAAGCTTAGGTAGCTTTGCTGGCTAGTAATCTACCTTCTACTGCAGTGCTCTGTATGTAGCTGCAGTGGGCAGCTGTCCTGCTTCTGATCTCATCTGCTGACTGCTGCAATAACAGTAGTCCTTGTAAGGACTGCTTTTATTTATTTTTTTGTTGTTTTACTACTACTACTACTACTACTATAAGAGCCCAGTGCTATTAGTCTAGCAGTGTTGGGGAGTGGGACTGGTGTGCTAATCTGCTGCTCCTAGTAGTTCAGCAGCACCAACTTTAATTTTTTTTTTTTTAATATTCATTTTTTTTTTATTTTACTTTTTTTTATTTTACTACCGCTGTAGTAGTGTATAAGTTGACCTTTTAGGCATTATTTGCCCTGTAGGCATTTTTTGCCCAGTGTGTTATTCAACCAACTGCCATCTAGCATCACTAACAGCTCTCCCCCTACACTATCTCTTCCAAGCACACACAGGCAGATTTTTCAGATACATTTTTGCCCTTGATCCCCCTCTGGCATGCCACTGTCCAGGTCGTTGCACCCTTTAAACAACTTTAAAATCATTTTTCTGGCCAGAAATGTCTTTTTTAGATGTTAAAGTTCGCCTTCCCATTGAAGTCTATGGGGTTCGCGAACCGTTCGCGAACCGCTCGCATTTTTGCGCAAGTTCGCGAATATGTTCGCGAACTTTTTTTCCGACGTTCGCTACATCC
This sequence comes from Xenopus petersii, assembly GCA_038501925.1. Lineage (NCBI taxonomy): Eukaryota > Metazoa > Chordata > Amphibia > Anura > Pipidae > Xenopus > Xenopus petersii. Next base: position 21,281,756 of record CM076679.1, on the reverse strand, counting down.
CTAGTTGGGATACAGTACAAGGTACCGTTTTATTAATACAGAGAAAAATTAAATAATTTTTAAAAAATTTGGATTATTTAGATAAAACGGAGTCTATGTAAGACAGCATTCCGTAATTTGGAGCTTTCTGGATAATGGGCTCCCCGATAACGGATCCCATGCCTGTACATACTTAGAAGCAGAGAGATAGACAGAATCGATAGAAAGAAATAAGGAAGAAGAGATATCTAGATACATGGAAAAATAGAGACTGACGGACAGAAGCGGCAGATCACTCGCTGCTGTTATTTCTACCCCTGTTATTGGGCGGCAGTAGAATGACATTGGGCAACAGGAATATTAATGGCACAGGTTATTCATTTTCAATGATCACTGAGCGGCGCATCTGTAATGCATACAGTGTAATATGGCACTTTATGGGAACAATTACGCTGATTAGAATTCAGGTAGATGGCTAATTAAATCGAATCTTATTTTTCCAATTGTTTTTTGATAGCCTTTTGCTAGTCCCAGAGAAATTCCATGTTGCTAAATACCCCCAAGCAATGCCCCCCCCACATCTGAATCTCACACTGAGCTGCTGGTGGGGACTCTATGGGGGTGGGGATCGAAGTCTAAAGTGAGAAAATATCTTATATTTGTTACATTTGTGCGGTTGTGTCAACAAGAGATTATTAATGCACTCGTACAGGTGACTACTGAGCTCTGCAAATCACCTTTATGGTGGTTAAAAGTAATTGGTGACCCAGAGTCATATCGCATTTGCGCTTAATTCTGAGGAACATTCGTCTGCAAAACTTCAGCTTCATTAATATGGGAAAGACCTGAAGCAAGTGGTTTTCATTGAATCCCAAGGAAAGGAGGGGTTATCAAGGGCTTATTGCTGGAAACCGTCTGACAAATATGGAAAAGTTTGTGATGTTGTCTTGAGTTCTCATGCCTTTAATGCTTGCAGGTTGGTTATATTCTCCAGCATCTGCTGAGATAATACATCATGGTCTTAGATAGAAAGTGGCAGTATGGTAGCTCCCATAGACTGGACCAGATTCAGTAAGGCTTCCAAATACCCATCTACATATATAACTTGCATGTTTGAGGCTGAACACAGTCTGCAGTCAGGTTGCAAGAGGCTGGCAAGGGCTCTCTGTTCTCAAGGTTAGCCGTGCAACGTGGGGGCTGCGGTTGCCATGACATTTTTATAGTTGATAAAAACAATTTGCAGTCCTTGTGTTCTACAATAAGCTCATGTTGTGAAAGAAAAAGGTGGCATGTTGCAGGTTGGATTGGGTTCGGGGTCTTATTCTAAGATGTATAAGTACAGGTACAAAAGCCTTCATTTATTAAGAATAAACACACAAATTTGAAGCTGTATCTGGGTGAAAAATAAATAAAACCTGTATAGGAAGGAGATGTGTACAGATCAAAAATGCATTGATAGAACAGACTGGGACCAATGCCATGTTATGACAGATCTCCAAGAAATAGTCATGGAATTTAGTTTTGAAGAGACCAAGGTAGGGGTTCAGGAATGGAATAGTTCCACAGGAAAAGTAGGGGGAAAAGGTTTACTGGACGAAACAGTAGTGGAAGTGGGTGGTGTGAGGGGAATGGAGACGATGGCCTTGAGTGGATGGAAACCATAAATGAAGAGGGGTAGAAGTATAAGGGACATTGAAAGTCATGAGCAGATGTTTGTAAGTTATTTTTTACTTTATTAGGAGCCAAGATAAAAATTTCAACAAAGAAGGAGCCTGTTCTCTCTAAGGAGAGAGGAAGAGGAAGATCCTAGTAGTGGAGTGTAAACCAGACACATGGGAGGAGAGGAGGGGTTAGGGATGATGGTAAGTAGCAAATTTCACTAGTCTATGTCAGTATAATATGGGTACCATAAGCATACGGCAGGTCCAGAACTAGGGGAAGGAACAAGAGGCAGGTGATAGGGCGCAAAGCTTTGTTGTGCCAGGCATGTATTTTCCCTGTTGCCTACCCCTAGTCCTGCATGTATTCTCTCACAGAAAAGTCCAGAGCATGTTCCGTTTGATGAAGTTCGCTTGTTCATGCGAACAGGCCCACATTTAGGGGAACTGGAAATTTTTTTAATCAACAAAGAGTATGAATGTTTAGAAAGGTAGAGAACCGGAGAACCAGGCTATAACCTGATTATAAACACCAAAGGGATGGAGCATTTGAATTAGGGACTGGTCAGTGGTATCAGAAGATGGTAGGGCTAGAATAATCATAACCGAAGAAGTGGGAAATTTGGAGGTCATTTGCTTTACATATAGGGTCCAATATAAACTTCCTAATACTGGGTCCCAGGACTTTATAGACAAGTGGTAGATGGTTGATGAAAGTATAGGTCAAGAGACATTCTAAGATTAGGCTTGAGACAGGTCTTATGGGACCAAGAAGCTATGAAACAGTCCAATATATGGGTAAGAACCTGAGTAAGAGTAAGTAAAATAGAGGGCATAGGGGGAGGGAGCATGTTATGAGTAGAGATGACAAGAGAAGCTAGGAGACTTGAAAGTCAATCACAGAATCAAAAGTACCAAAAGGGGCTTAGAAAGGTGACAAGGGTTATACCAGTTACATGGCTGCCTCTAAAATTAGTAATATACCAAGTGAATACAGTACATGTGTATAAAACCCCTGAATACTGGATAAAGATGTTCTGCAAGAAGGAAAGATGTTCTTTTAAAAAGAAAAAAAAATATTTAAACTTATGTTTTCAAACAAATTACACAAATGCTGCAGTGACATTTGTAGGCTTAAGGTCATTGAACAGATCCTTCCATAAGTGCAACCTTCTGACTGTTACTTTTAACTTCAGATTTTATCAGATTTTTTTTTCTTTTTTAGCTTTCTTTCTTTTTTTTGGTTATTTTTGAAAGAACAGCACTGAAGGTAAAGGAGCATGATGGGAACTTTTGATATTCTTTAATTACATTTCTTCAAACAACATTTCAAAAGTAGAATATCTGACTTGGCTTTTGCTACATTAATTATTGCAGCAGAGAAAAGATCTCAGATCTTTTTTCTCATACAGGCTTCGAAAGAACAGAATTTTAAATAAGGTTTCCAACAAGAAGAAAGTTCTGCTTTGGATAAAGACTGATGACTAGAAACATTGCCTTTAGTTTTGCCAATACCTTGACAGAGAGAATGTTACTAGACATGTGGGGATAAATGGCTGGGGCTCCATACCCATTGTATTGGAGTCTTTGTTCTTTGTCTCGTCACAAAGTCCAAATCAGAGGTTTAAAAGCCTCAAGACTATCAATGTCATGGACCATCAGTGGTGTGTCAACCACTACTGGAAGCACCGATACTGATATCACTATTACTTTTACAGGTTTCTGGTGTATATATGTATATATATATGTTTGTACTTAAGTTGTGGGGTTAAGTTGTGTAGTATGTATACCTAGGCGCACCTTTGTGCAGCCAATAAGAAGGGATGAGCTGCATTTTAGTGTGTTTTCTGTATTATAGGGAGGTGGCTCTCTCCTCAATGCTTGCTCTCCCAACCCCCGCCTAATGGTGTCTTTGGAAGAGATCATGCTAAATAAAGAGTAAAACAAGTATGGTCTTTCTCATCCCAAAGATAATGTTCTCTTTTTTTCACTTAGTTAGGACTGATGCATGAACACTGCCTTCATGTCAGCTTATGCATACTTTGTACAAACTTTGTAACTAATAGTGTCTCTTTTTACTAAATGTTACCATTAAGTTGTGCAAAATTAAGTTTCCCCTGGGGGCTGGAGTGCTGGTTGTGCTGGAACTAGGAAAATTGGAATGCAATATTGTATCTTAGGGATACACAACGGATCTCTGTCTTGGTCAGAACGTGTTTTAGTGGAGCAAGTAGAAGATTGGCTCCTTGTGAAACAGTATGAGGAGCAAGAAGTTGACCTTGTGTGAATTTCATGTAATATCTCGGAAATGCAGATGGCTTTAAAGTTTGAGGAACACTTATCTAAATGGAGGTCTTCTGTCAATTATAAAAGATAACAAGTGTCCTTACTCACATGTTTACCTTGGCGTTATGGCATATTAGAACAGGTGTAAGGAAAACAGCTGTTGTGCTGAAGAACAAACTATCCAAGGTAAAGTGATAAGTGGCCTTAATACCAATTCACTTTGCATCCTCTCCCCCCCCCACCCCAGTCCTCTTGAAACATGATTTATATGTCATTAGTTTTAGTTATATAGTTATATGAGGATTTTGTTTTTATGCTTTTAGCGCTCGATTGCACAAAGGACCAAATGGGGAGATTAAAGAAGTGGAATATTTCAATCGCAGGGCAATTTGCGATTTATTTCAAGAAGGATTTACATCCTTTCATATATTCTTAAGCTTCTGAAAACTGCTGCTTGTTTGTTTCTGTTTGTGTTGTTGACTGTGGGAATTTCATCAAAATGTTCTCTCGGCAGTGCTGCTGGGTGTTTTGACTGTCGGGGAAGGTGAAAAAAGCACACGGTAATTTCCCTGAGACTTGGCAACGTTCAGAAAGTGGTTTTGTTGAGTTTGATCAAAAAGCCTCGATGAGTGTAAATCCTGGTCAGATCCTTTAAAGTGCGACACACTCGTGTGGGTTTAAATCCCTTTCACAGGAAGGAAGTACAAGGTTCCACTCTTTTCTCTGGATTTGGTAAAAAACCTCTATCTATTAATTTTCTGTTTGCATTTGTCCAGAGGAAATATTACATTACAGACATTAAGGGCCTTATTTATCTGAATTTTTAATGAAAAAAGTCAGACCAAACTAGAATCCACGATTGGAGCTTAAAAATCGGAATTGTACAACTTTTTGGAATTTTGTTTTTCTGGATTTTTCCCAAAAAGCCTGAATTTTTTCGGATTTCTGCGTGAAAAGTCTGAAATAGTCCGATTTTTGGGCTAATTTCAGCACAGACCACAGAAAATTCCAAATTCAAGTTTTATACTTTTTTTTGCATTCAGACTTTAAGAAATAATCCCCTTTACATTAAGATACATCACCTGCCATTGTCTCAAGCTGACTGGCCTCTGTCCTCCCTGTTGAGATACCAATCCTTGCCAGAGATTTTTTATTTAAGAACTTTGAGTCAGTTGCTTAAAAATGCCCAAAATCTGGTTTATTAATGTAACTTTTTTCTATAAATTATCTTGCCTCAATGTTATTTTCGTTCTTGTTTTTCCTGTCGCTGAAGCCGCCAGACAGCAATCCTGGGCGAATTACAATAATGGAAAGAAGATGTTTTATGACACTTTGTATTGGTTCATAGATAACTGGGTCTGAGAATTTATGGTGGCCTCCAGGAATATACAGACTGTTTGCGTTTGGAATCATCACTGATATAATGAAGAGCGTCTAATCTGGACTTGCACGAGACAAACACTACCTCGTTCCTCCTCAGATTTACATCATACTCTGCCTTTCTTTATAAAACATTTCCTTATCATGTCCAACGTTGACAGAAATGAATTGGAAAACCTGATTTAGACCCCAAGCTTCCCATTCCAAGCCAATAAATATGCCCTACCTTTAAATTCTGTGACTATCATTTATTTTGTAAAAATGAGATCTGTCTACAATTCTAATTCAATCAAATGTAGATGCAGGAAGTGGAAACTGAGCACCACTTCTTTTCTCTTTTCATACTGCAAGACTCTAAACGTGTTGTATGTTCATGTTTGAGAGCCTGGTTCAGCTCCATCTAGAGATAGACAGGCTTGTTATTTCCCTAACCTCTCCATGGAACTGCCATCAAGGCAATTGAAAATATTTTCTTGGTAAATACGGATTGGAAAGATTGGGCAAGAACGTAGACCCAAATCCCAGAGATGGAAGGCTGATTGCTCCAGTTGAGATGTCTTGTTGAGTTAATCACATTTTTCCAGGACAGGTGGTAAAAATTGGTCTTGGGATTAAGGATGTTTCTTTTTTTTAATCAGTTTAGCACCACCACTCAATCAGAACTCAATGTTTGTGTTCTTGCCTGGTCAATATTGTGAACAGCAGAACAGTTCAATTAGAGCATGGTAAAACTCAATGTGGATCTGGGTTACACAGAGGTCCATGAAAAGAGCAGATAACCATTGGGACGTGTCAGTGTTTGGAAGAGATAAAGGGGAGAAGTAATTAGCTTGTCTTCTGTGTTGTCAATGTTTACCGCTCGTCTTTCCCAGCTGCCCCTTCACGAATTCCCAACCACCTCATGGAGATTCTTATAAAGTCATCGCTCTTTAGAATCCTCAATGAATTTGTCATATTGAGCAACTTAGTGTCCAATTAACCATGAAGACTTCGTACGGTACTTCACTGAATTTTCTAATTTGAAAAAAAAAAAATCAGTGAATTTTTATATATAAAATTACAATTCTACAATTTTTTTTAAAATGTTTTTAAAACCAACATGAACAAACAATATGTAACTATCCCAACTTGTCAAAAATAATCATTTTAAATAGTGTGTAGTTTTTTGGTAAGATCTATATTTTCCAAATTTATTTCCAAACTTATTTAGTTTAAAACCGATAAAACCCAAGCACTAAATAACCAGAATTAAGCTCAATGACTTTTCATTTAGATATTTCAGAAGAATCTTTCCATATAGAAGTTAACGTTTGTTCTGCATTTTTTTCCCGTATATTCATCTATGGAAAATGCTGGATGCTTTCTAAATAAAGTCAATTTCCACTGCTTGGTAAGGACATTTAAGCCTGTAGAAAGCAAAGGAATGAGTGGCAGATGGGACAGATCCATTACTCACATCTCCAGACTTAATCAGTTTCAGCTTCACGCTGGACTTAATTCTGAAAAAAAAGGATAAATATACCTGTATATTTTTTAACTTTAAGGGTTAGTCCACAAGAGGAGATTCCGGGAGATTTCATTGCCTGTCGACTAATCGCCTCTTCTTCTGGGCAACAATCTCCCCAAACTGCCTTTGTGTGACTTCCCGTCCGCTATAATGAAACGTCACCTGCGCTAAAGCACACGTGGTGCATAGTTTTCCAAAATTGCCCGAAGTTTCCTCGTGAGGCAACTTCTGGCGACTTCGGGAGATGAAGCGACGCGTGTGCTTTGTCGCAGGTGACTTTTCATAACAGCGGATGGGAGGACACGTGAAGGCAGTTTGGGGAGATTGTCGCCCAGAAGAAGCGGCGATTAGTCGCCAGGCGATTAAACCCCCCGAATCTCCTCGTGTGGACTAACCCTATGTCTGGTGGTTTTCAGCCTACCTGCCCAGGGTACCCCTATTTTAGGGAAGCAGTTCTTACAGGCCACTTCTTATGGAATAATCCAGTGGTATGTTTAGAAAAATATATTTCTGATAAAAAGTCTTTTCATTGAAAAACCAATTTAAATATGGACGTTTTAAAAATTGATTGCGGTATAGGAATCTTTGGGGCACGTTTTTTCTTACTTTTTGGTGGTAGCTTTTTACCAAAGGTTGAGTCCTTTTCCCCATGATCATTTCATCCTCAGCCCCCTATTTATTCAAATTCATGAAAACCTAAATAAATTTTTTTTGCTTTTCATTTTTCATTGCCTTCTTAATTTTATCACCCAGATTATAAAAGGATGTAGAATTTTACCAGTTTTCTTGACTACATTTTCTTGATTGCCTCTTACACAGAGATTCTGTATAAGAAGCAGTCAAGGCAAACAGCCTGTAAACAGCACAGGACAATATAGATCTGACTCTGTATATATAATATATATAACCAAAAAGCTTTCTGTTTGTTGAGCTGCTCTAATGGGGAGCAACTCAAAGGGTCCTATTGCTTTGAAATACTTTAAATTCCTTTATGTTTTGAGCTATTAATAATGGTGAAGACATGACTTAATGTTTTATTCAACAAATGTCTTATAAAATTTAATAGGTATGGGATTTGTTATACAGAAAGCTCTGAATTACGGAAAGGACGTCTCCCATAGATGCCGTTACAATCAAATAATCAATTTTTTTTTAAAATTATTTGCTTTTTCTCAATAATAATAAAACAGTACCTTGTACTTGATCCCAACTAAATATAATTAATCCTTATTGGAAGCTAAACCAGCCTATTTGGTTTATTTAATGTTTTTATGATTTTATAGTAGTATTAAGGTATGAAGATCCAAATTACTGAAATATCCACCTTGAAAACCCCAGGTCCGAGCATTCTGAATAATAGATCCCATACCTGTACTGAGATCATTTAGGCTTTTCTGGATTATTTATAATTAGTGATGGGGGAATCTGACCCGTTTCACTTCACTGGAAATTTGCGAAACAGAGAAAAATTTGCCAAATGCCAAAGTCTATAGGCGAAATTTTTTTTTGAAGCGTGACCATTTTTTTTTTTCACACGTCATTTTTTTTTCACCCTTGGGGGAGACCTGGAGAAGAATTTTGCTCATCATTATATATTTATAACGAATAAAGACAAAATGCAAATTGTCTTACAATGCTACTGTTTATATCATATTGAAATTTAACGTACAAGGGCAATTTAATTGCCCCTTTAAAAAAAACAAAAACAAACAAGTTCACCATGCACTTCATAATGTATCTTTAATTAGAATTGTAATTGCAGCATCAAAGTGATAACAAACAACACCCCCCATGCAAAAGCCATTACCCGTCTTTTACGAAGATCCGTTAAAAGGTGTAATAATTGGCGGTTGGTTCATCCACATGAAAAAGATTTTTATCACCTTAATTTCCGACATCAGACTCAGGGAGAAAAGGAGGACCGGGGGAGGGGGTACAAATTAGTTGCTCGTTAGAACTAATCAGGATTATGAATTCGGGTTTTCTTGAGATATTATGGGTACAGCAAATGAAATGTACAAATCGCATGTTTTTTATTTAAAGCTTTCTAGGGGGAGACACAGTTTCTTTCCTCCTCTTTGATGTGCAGTGCAAATCCCTTTGTGGCCTTTTTTTTAAAAAAAATAGTTCAAAATGTTGTTGCTGGCGATTGGCCGAGAGTGGGACTGGAGGGAAACTGAGTTTAATTCAGCCCTCACCTAGAAGTGAAATGCAGCTGTCTGTCAGGTATCAATGGCAGCCCAGGGATGCATTTTCTGAAGGCGCCCGACATAACGCTCAAAAGTGATTGGATGAGAACTCTGTTACAGCTGATACAGTGCAATGGAGAACTACAGAGACCTGGGTCGTATGTTATCAAGAAGGCTATGGCTGCACTGAGGTTAGGAAGAGGGAAGAAGGAATTTAAGCTGTAGCATTATTATACTCAAAGCTTGTAGGGAAACTGCCTGTCTCATTTAAAGGGAAAGTGAAAAACATGATCCATATGGGAGAGTGCAGACTCAAATAGCTGCAGAATGAAGATGTGCAACTGATCCATGAGTATAGGGGGAATGCAGTTTTATTTGCACTTCTCATTCTCTAGTAAGAAATTCCTTTTCTACTCTTATAAGACCTCTGATACAATATGGCACCTCCCTCCTCCCATATGTATAAATTTACAGAGAAGGAATATTCTGGGCACACAGTAAGCTATACCTCATAGTGTACTGTCTACGGGAATCAATATGGCACCTCCCTCCTCCCATATGTATAAATACAAATATACAGAGAAGGCATATTCTGGGCACACAATAAGCTATACCCTCATACTGTACTGTCTAAGGGAATCAAGCACCTCCTTCCTCCCATATGTATAAATACAAATATACAGAAAAGGAATGTTCTGGGCAGACAATAAATTATACTCTCATACTGTACCGTCTAAGGGAATAAATAAGGCACCTCCTACCCATATGTATAAATACAAATATACTGACAAGGAATGTTCTGGGCACACAATAAGCTAGACACTCATACTGTACCACACTGGAATGTTGTGGGCACCATGCATTAATCCAGTTAATAAAGGGTGCAGTTTGTGGCAGCCTTAATAGTTTTGGATTAATTACTCCCTATTGCTGATGGTTTGTGACCTTTTGTTCCAAAACTTAATGATATGCTGGATTCGTTAGCAAAATCTTTCTTCACTTCAGAGAAAATATTGACATCAGAAAGTCAAGTATAGCATGGATCAAGGTGAAACTGGAGGTCCATCTAATCAGTTTAACTTAAGGGACCCCTGATGGTGTTTCTCCAGGGGACACAATGTCCACTGATATTTGGTAAAATCAGAATGTTTGCTTTGTAATAAGTCTCTGATACATGACCTAATAATCCCCTGGTAGCTTGTTTCCCCTGCCTTCTCATTTAGTTCCCCTTAACTTCAATCAAACAAAATTAATTTTTTTGTTTGCAAAAATATTGGATGGAAATAAGTTATTAATCAGAAAATTAAACTTCTCTCTTTAGCAAGAGAATTATATGATGTATATAAAAGTCTTTCTTTTTGCTAGCAGAGAGCTGATCTGAACTGCATGTGCAGCTTCTCTGTAAGTGAGGACAGAGACACCAACTTCTGTGTGAACAGTAACTTGGTTGCTTTATAGAACTCAGCATAAACACTTCAGCATAACATGTCTGCAACAGGAACTTCCCATGCATACACAGGAAGAGGGAGAAGAAAATCACACAGGGTCAAACATGACATCACATTGCTAAGCAACAATAGACCATCCCTGCATTAAGTAACATGCACTGGAACAATCTCTGGCTGTTGTTTTCCAACACGTTTACCTTAGCTAAGTAAGTTGGTAAGATAAAAGAATAAAGATAATTCCGTAATATTTTATTCTAGCAATAAAAGAAAGAGCCATGAATAACTTGTATCAGAAATATATAATAACTCATGTTGGAGTCACATGCCCTGCATGAAAATAATTGTGCCCTGTGCCATCTGTGACTTCTAATATCCTTATCAGTTACAGCATGGGGTACATTATCCCTTATAATATATGAGTGATACTCAGAGTTCCCTGTATAACACAGCCTGTAGCCTTGTGCCTTTATATGGTCACAGATCCCCACAGTGACTTCTAATATCCTTATCATTTACAGTAGGGGGGTACATTATCCCTTATAATACATGAGTGATACTCAGAGTTCCTGTATAACTCAGCCTGCAGCCTTGTGCCTTTATATGGTCACAGAAGGCCTGCAGCCTTGTGCCTTTATATGGTCACAGAACCCCTCAGTGACTTCCCGAAGGGTTGTTAAGGGATAAGATATTGGACTTCATTGCAAATAATAATACTATGAGTTTGTGCCAGCATGGTTTTATGTGTAATAGATCTTGCCAGACTAATTTAATTTCCTTTTATGAGAAGGTGAGCAGGGACTTTGATTCTGGGATGGCAGTGGATGTGATCTACTTAGACTTTGATAAAGCATTTGATACAGTGCCACACAGAAGGTTACTTGTTAAATTAAGGAATGTTGGCCTGGAACATAGTATTTATACCTGGATAAAGAACTGGCTAAAAGATAGATTACACAGACTGGGGGTAAATGGAACATTTTCTAATTGGACTGGTTTTGTTAGTGGACTACCGCAGGGCTCTGTACTAGGTCCTTTGCTTTTCAACTTGTTTATTAATGACCAGGAGGCCATTGAAAGTACTGTTTCTATTGTTGCTGATGATACAAAATTGTGCAGAACTATAGGTTCTATGCAGGATGCTGTCACTATGCAGGGACGTGCTTTGACTAAATTGGAAAATTGAGCAGCAAACTGGAAAATGAGGTTCAATGTTGATAAATAGAAGGTTATGCACTGTGGCAGGTTTAATATAAATGCATGTTCTACACTAAATTGCAGTATGTTGGGAGTTTCCACTGAGAAGGATCTGGGTTTTTTTTGCAGATAACAATTTGTCTAATTCTAGGCAGTTTCATTCTGTGGCCATTAAAGCAAATACAGTTTTGTCTTGTATAAAAAAGGGCCTTATCTGCAGTACGGGGCAGTTTTGGGCTCCAGTCCTTAAATAAATGAGACTGTCGAGGTTGGGTTGTTTCTCTGGAAAAAAGGCACTGAAGAAGGGGACATGAGTACACTTTACATTAGAGGACATTATAGACAAATATCAGGGGACCTTTTTACCCACACCAGAGGCCACCCCTTCAGACTAGAGGAAAAGAACTTTCATTTAAAGGCACAGAGTAGGTGTTCTTCACAGTGAGGACAATAAGGTTGGGGAATGCACTGCCGGATGATGTTGTGATGGCTGATTCTGGTAATGCTTTCAAGATGATTTCTTTAACAGACATAATATCCAAGGGTATTGTGATACTAAAATCTATATATATAGTTTATGTGAGGGTATGGAGGGTGTGTGTATATGGGTGCTGGGATTCATTTGGAGGGGTTAAACTTGATGGACGTTGGCATTTTTTCAACCCGATCTAACTATGTAACTATGTAATTTCCTTATCATTTACAGTAGAAGGCCTATTTTGCCATTCACTAAATACAGAGGTTACAGGAGGGCAGAGGCAGCCTGGGAAACCTCTCAGTTTAATACTGAACATATCCAACCTAATTCTCTCAGAGCCACTCCCCCTGACCTTTATATGGACAGAAGGAAGGGTCTGATAAAGACATTTACAGCACTGCAGTGAATATAACTAAGCGTATGTGAGTGAGAGTAGAAGTTTAATAAATTTCACCATCAGTAACTGAAATGATTTTCTGTATTATTCAGTCACCATGAAATGACTTGTTTTGCCTCTCTGCCATGGCAAATGCGCTCACGTAATTTCGTGCTTGACCCAATCTGTATTACTTGGCTTTGGGGGAAAAGAAACATATAAGGAGAGTGTGGAAATGATTTAAAGTAATATTTTCATCATGGAACACAGGAGGCCGGGCAGCGTGATCAAATGAACGAAGAACGAGGAATGAAATAGAGATGGGTAACCCCCTGGGAATTTGAGTCTGTGAGGAGCTGATAATGTGCGCTGTATATTCCATTCCCTGTTAGGCCCATTATTTCAGACGTCATATATTCTGGCTTCATAGAGACAAATATTCAGGTACTCAACGGCAGGCGACATATATGGCAACTTTTATGTCTATCTTACATTGATAAAGATATTTCCTGTCTATGAGAACTAATATATTTTTAAGGTTATTGAGCTGGTTCCACTTCAAATGCTACTCACACAGAGCATCTCTGTATATTTGTTTTTATACATATGGGAGGTGGTGCCATATTGATTTCCTTAGACAGTACAATATGAGGGTATAGCTTATTGTATGCCCAGAACATTCCTTCTCTGTATGTTTATATTTATACATATGGGAGGAGGGAGGTGCCATATTGATTTCCTTAGATAGTACAGTATGAGGGTATAGCTTATTATGTGCCCAGAACATTCCTTCTCCGTATATTTGTACTTATACATATGGGTATAACTTATTGTGTGTACAGAATCTTTTACCACTGTATATATGTATTTGTACACATAGGTAAGGGGTGCCATATTGACCCCCGCAGAATCTACAGCTTGGAAACTATAGTATAAGGATATAGCTTCATGTGCACACTTTTATAAATAGGAAATAATACCCCCTAAGTGAAATCCTTTGAGCCTAATGCCTTTTCAGTGGCTCGTGTGCTGAATCCAGTGTAGGTTTTATTACTTACAAGCTCCTTCATGTAGAAAAAATAGAACTTTTTTTTGCAAAAGAAAAGTGATAATGTTATTTGTAAACCATTTAGCACCAGGAAAGATAGTACATATTAAACCCTACCATCTCAAAATGACAGAACTACATGGGTAGAAATGTATTTGGGTCCCGCAGCTACGGTGTTAGAGGAGATGGTGTCCGCATGCTGAGCCAGAGACATATCTCATTATCAGGAAAGACATTTTTGTGCCACTGTTATTGTGAGCGGAGATCTATTGTTCATTCATTTAATCTTTCACCACTTGTTTTCCAGTCTAATGTCCACTGCAGAGACACCAAATGTTGAATAAAAGGGTGGTGGCCTCTCATAGGCAATAAGGACTGACAATCAATACATCTTTGTCGAGGGGTAACACCGAGAGTACAATCTAGTGATCTTGTTGGTTGTAAGGTTTGGGATGAACAGGAATGTGTTTCATTGTTTGACTCCTGCAGAACCTCTGTTGTTGATTTGAGGATGAAACCACCTTGTTAGAGTCAGTGCCAGGACTAAGAGGTTGAACTTTAAATCTAGAAGACACTCGCACAATAGCACATGATGATTTGCTGTCCATGCATTTGCCAGCTTGTTGGGTGGGATGCATGCCTCCCTTGATGGTAATCATCTGGACACTGCTGATGACCTTGTGGGCCAAGTGAGTATTGCTCAGAAGTGCTCGAGTGATAATCGCCTGACCTATTGGTTCACTGCATCATTTGCTCCTGTTATTAAACCTCTTGAAATGGGTGCAGCTTGGCAGTGGCAAGAATGCCAGGCAGGACATTGCATTCCCTTCAGTTGAGTGGTCTGGTCCTGGAATCAAAATTAGTCCAAGACTACAACAAGACAAGAGTAATTGCTACGGTATTTAGGACAGAGACAAGGGCAAGACTGAGGGCCGTATGGAGTAGAACAGTAAACAAAACTCAAATTTACTCAAGGCTTAGACCAGGTCAATTATGTCAGTTCACAGCAACAAGACCAAGGTCAAATGTATATAAGTCAGAGCCAAGACCAGGTGAAGCTATAAATAAGACAGAAACTAGACTAGAGTGCAATAGTACAAACAACTGGGCAAGGCAGTGTTATGATGATCCTCAGCTGGGTTCTTCTGTGTATCTTGGCAGGAACTTCGGTATGAAAACCAAATTTTCTGTGATCTTGTAGGAAATTTGTTGCAGAGCCTCAGTTCGTTGGACATGGATGCAACAAGATGAGTCCAAATCCATGAGATTGCCATAGTTTGGTCAAGGGTACAAATATTTACTCCAAATCATTTGTTCTATTTTATACCACAGAGTTTTGTTGTGTAACTACGGACCCATAAAGTTTACTCCATATCCTGGAATTCTCATCATAGAAACATCATATCCCAGTATATTCATAGGAACTGGAATCCCTCAGACCAGGCAATGCTTTTTCCAACCTCTACTGAGGTTGTTGCTACCAGCATCCAAAGAAAATGATGCCTATTGGCTGCCATACTCCATTTGTGTCAAGATATGTAGAGTTGTGTTTTCTATTGGTCTTTTGGCATAAATCTTGTAGTGAACTCTCAGCTGACTACTTGTACAATGCCCAGCAAAATTCATATAAACTCTCCATCATTAATATCAATGACCCACTTTCTACCCCTGGTCTTGTCATTATTCCTTTTGGCAGTTGGACCATTACTATGTCCTATATAACACCAGGGGATATTTCTGTCCTTGTTTTGCTCAAGAATTTCTATACTTACCTTTATCTATACTAGAGGGGTTAATTTAGACTTTTGGGGGCATGTTTACTAACATTGGAGATAAATATCTGGAGAGATTTCTGGAGATGTTGCCCATAGCAACCAATCAGATCTTTGCTTTTGTTTTCTAACTTGGCTGTGGCTGTTTAAATCTAATTGCTGATTGGTTGCCATGGGCAACATCTCCAGAAATCTCTCCAGATATTTATCTCCAATGTTAGTAAACATGCACCTTGGAGTTCAAGCTCCCTCCTTATCTTATTCAAAGTTTAAAGACTTATATAAAACCATTATTTCTGTTGGTTCGCCAGAATATTCAGAAGAGCAAAATAGCATGAACCTCTAATTCCATGACAATTAACATTCATAATGAGGGCTATTAGTCATTTACCCCAATTACCTGGCCTTCAGGGTTTACTTTCCCCTCCAAGCATAACTTTGGGCCCCTAAGAGGAACCAGTTCCACACATTGGATGCCAATGATCAACACTACTTAAAGACACTTTTGAATCATCCCTTTCACACCAGTCAGTCTATTGCACTGAATGTAAACTCACCCACAATGTAACATTACATTATTTGCACTTAAATGCCTTGTCCTTAGTACTGACCCAGATAGCAGCACACAGAGGAAACAGTGGAAAATATTCTGCCTCCCTATTGCCCATTCATCATTGCCTTTCTTGCCAAGGTACTGCGGGAACATTACCATTTACATTTCTTAAATCCTTCCCTGTCTGCTTTCAAGTACTTATCCTGCACAAGTACCAGTATCCCCATCTATCATCCTCCCTGCACAGAAGCACCTTTAGTGTAGAGGAATGTAGAGGAATGTAGAGGAATGAGCCACAGAGACCAGCAGCTAAATCAATAATGAGCCAGGGAACTTTCTAGGCTAAGAGATGATTGTGAGGGATCAGTCTGCTTTGAACTCAGCTTTAGTGTCTAGGAAATAACCACTATATACACTAAAGGCAAAACAAATTTTGTTCATAATTAGGTATAATTGAGAGGGTGTAACTTATTGTGTGCCCAGAACACTCCTCTTTGTTTATTTATATTTATACATATGGGAAGGAGGTGCCAAATTAATTCCCTTAGACAGTACAGTATGAGGGTATAGCTTGTTGTGTGCCCAGAACATTCCTTCTCTGTATATTTGTATTTATATATATGGGATAAGGAAGGTGCCAAATTAATTTCCTTAGACAGTACAGTATGAGGGTATAGCTTATTGTGTGCCCAGAACATTCATTCTGTGTATATTTATATTCATACATATGGGAGGGAGGTGCCAAATTGATTCTCTAAGACAGTACAGTATGAGGGTATAGCTTAAAGAGTTAGTGGTTGGGGAGCACTGTCCATCAAACACAGAGGATGGTGTGCAGGGTCAAATGGTAATTTACAATAAGAAAGAGAAAAAAGAGCTGACCCATCCAGCTGCACCCTCCCATCCCTTAGTACCGAAATAGGATGGCTAGGATAGGAGGCTGATTGACTAGGTAACAATGGGTTCGAGGGGTAATGTGCTGATTACACTTTTATCACCAAAAAGTGACGGTTGGTCAGAAATGATCAAATAATAGTTGTTATTTAGCATATTGAACAATCTGAACGTCAGGTACACCATATGATGCCCCACATCAAGCCAACCCCTTCACCCACTTCAGGATCCCTCCCTTATAGTGTACGGTTGAGCGAGTGAAAGCTTAAGTTAACAGAGACCTTAAGTCATTTAGGTTCGTTCAGAACTCAAATGTATCCAAGGTACAAGTATCCAGAGAGTATCAGGCCCACAGATCGTTCAATTATCCAACTCCTTCACCCTCAAAGGTCCCCTCCCCTCGATCCGATTACCCCAGTCACCAATTCTATGTCCCTATCAGACGCCTGCCTAACCTGAAGCTAAAATGCGCCTCATATGGTGTACCTTATAGACGTTCAGATTGTTCAATGTGCTAAATAACAACTATTATTTGATCATTTCTGACCAACCATCACTTTTTAGTGATAAAAGTGTAATCAGCACATTACCCCTCGAACCCATTGTTAACTAGTCAATCAGCCTCCTATACCTAACCTCAATTTTAATGTTGCTATCTAGATCTTGCTTTTAATGATTTATTAAAGGTTAAGTTTTATTATTTACTTCACTTGAGTTTCGGAATGTGTCCAGAACATTCCTTCTCTGTATATTTGTATTTATACATATGGGTAGGGGGTGCCATATTGATTCCCTTAGACAGTACAGTATGAGGGTATAGCTTATTGTGTGCCCAGAACATTCCTTCTCTGTATATTTGTATTGTATGGGTTAGAGCTGCCATATTGTTTCCCTTAGACAGTAGTTGAAAGTCCAGCCTTAAGCAATGCATTATGAGCATATAGGAAAGTGCACTGACTAACCTGCTGCTGTTCATTGTCTGTATATAGGGAATTCCAGGATAGTACGTTCTGTGTATAATGTTCAGGTGCTTGGTTCTATTTCTAATTTTCATTTCTTTTCTAATTTTATTGTCTTCGGCATTGTCAAAACACTCATGATTTTTCATATTTTTTTGTTTCAGTCAGCCAATTTAAAATGATTTCTATTATTAAAGATACAGATATTTTTGTTAATTACAAATGTGGATAATTGCAGGTGCTGCAGGTTTCTCCTGGGGGGTCACTTAAGCCAAAATAGCAATAAACTACAATAAAATGTCTTTTATTTGCCCTTTCTCTGGCCGCCTGTGTGCCTGGTACTTTTTAATTGCTTTGGCTTCTGGCATTGAGAGTAATATTGTCCTTTAATTTGGATCTGCAGTAATTCTGTCATAATCATCCCATGCTTTGTTATTCTGAGGATTTGGGCATCCTTCTTGCATGCAGTTCATTAGAGATTTCATTGTCTTCCTATCTCTGTCACCAGTATCCTGCCACCAGTAGGATTTCTGAAAAGTTCAAACTCAGTCATGAGTTTCTTCATCATCAACCAAATTTTTAATGGGGCTTTTTAAAAGTCTCTATAAAGTCCTCAAATCAGCTTCCTCTAGTTTCTTTAGGACTTCATGTCACCAGTAAATGTCCTCATGATTTTTCAGAAACCAAAAAAACTCATTTTCATTATTAGCTTCCATCGTGAGTTAGTTTAAGGCTTTTAAAAATCTCAACATAGTCTTCAAAAATCAAAACTTCATCGGAAGGGCAGGAGCTTCTTCTAGTTGCTCAATGACTTCACATCATCATAAAATATCGTAGTTTTCATCCACCAATAGACTTTCTGAAAAATATCTCATCATCGGAAGCTGCCACCATGAGCTTCCTCATCATTGAATGGCTTCACAAATTCTTGTGATCAAAAACACATTGGAAGGACAAGAGTCTCCAATAGATTTTTTGACATGGACCACGTAGACATCCTTAAAAGCTTAATTTTTTTCACCAGTAGACATTTTCAGCAGATTTTGTCATTAATAAAGGGCCTTTCAGACCGTTAGGTGATTCAGAATTATAATATGAGTCCATTTTAGCTTCAGCACTTTTAATTAGATTGGAAGCTGGGATTCCAAACTGGGAATAAATCTTTTTAGGTAACCATCTAGTGTAGTCTAAAAAATTATTTGGGATATGTAGTCTTTCGTTTGCAGTAGAGGATTAAAAACACCGAATACACTGGGTTGAGCATTTTAGCACTACAAATACCATTTAACTTTAACAACGTTTCTTTGAACCATGTTTTATGACATAAAGCTTGATGTTCTCAGCAACAACCCATAATTCACAGCACTCACCCGAAAATCTCCCCCTAAATGGCCGTCAGGCTGGACCTCCTTAGCTCATAACAAGGTTACAGATATATAGAAACATTGGGGTAACAGTCACCCTGCAATAGTTCCAGGGGTACCCAAGGTACAAATAAGTACTCACCTTAAATCGCTCCCTAACTGTCCTTCAGGTTGGGCCCTCTTAGCTCATAACAAGGATACAGAAATATAGAAGCATTGGGGTAACTGTCACCCTGATATAATTCCAGGGGCACCCAGGGCACAAAAAAAGCACTCACCCAAAATCTCCCCATAACTGGCCTTCAAGCTGGGTCCCCTTAGCTCATTACAAGGATACAGATATATAGAAACATTGGGGTAACAGTCACCCTGCTATAGTTCCAGGGGTACCCAGGGCACAAATAAACACTCACCCCAAATCTCCCCCTAACTGACCTTCAGGCTAGGCCCCCTTAGCTCATAACAAGGTTACAGATATATAGAAACATTAGGGTAACAGTCACCCTGCTATAGTTCCAAGGGTACCCAGGGCACAAATAAGCACTCACCCCAAATCTCCCCTGACTGGCCTCAAGATGGTATCTCAGGGGTATGTAGAAAAAAGAACTTTCCCCTAAACCTACAAACAAGGGTCAACAAACAATGGGGAAAGGGGGATCAATGTCTATTTGATATGCTCTTTGTCCCTCGCCTTTGAAATATCAGTGACTGAGCGTTAGGGTGCTAAGTCATACTCATCACTGCTATATCTCTCCGTACACGTCCATGGGCACCTCTATTCTTAACCAGTGCTTAAATTTCATCTCCAGAAAATTGTATAGCACTCTAATTGTCTGGAAAGTGAAAGATTTAGTCTGTCGCTGAACTTGCAGAATGTGCTTGTCATCATCACCATTTATTGAGAACTTAGTTACAAATTGGAAACATTTTATAGGATTGATGAGCTCTGCTCCCCGGCTACAAAGGAAAAGAACAAAAAAGAGGGGGGGGGGTAATCGCAATGTTTTCATCTGCATTTAATTTTTCAGCAATGCACAGAGTCCTTCAAAATGCCACAGCGAACGGTTGCCTATAGTACGGAGATTCTGGATCAATTATAGGAGTCGCTGGCCGCCATTTGTCATGCCATGATAGCATCAATGTGGCTTTGAAAGACTAAGCGAGTCAATATTACAGGACGCAGATAGGACACAGACGGCGTACGGGGATCGGAGATTAAAAAAAAAATGAGAGAAATATGTGTGGCTTTCGAGAGGCGTTGGGGGAGGGGGGAATATGGGGATAGAGACAAGTATGTTAATCTGATCCCCATTGGAAGCAGCAGGCCTGCCCTGCTTTATGGCAGCTGAGATTCTAGCTATCTGTATAACAGAGCATTCTGTCCCATTGGCTGCAAAGATCCTTTTTGATCTTCATTGTAAGCAGCAGTCCTGTCCTGCTTTATGGCAGCTGAGATTCTAGCTCTAGAAACAACTTTTAATGAGTAAACATCTGTGTGACATGCTGAAGGATTACTGGGTGGGATTTTCAGGGTCTATTCTGTATTCCACCCTTGTATCCTTCTGCAAAATTGTTCTTGCAGTTTCATTAACATGGGAGTGATAGCGCCGGGGTTTAATAGGATAACACGGTGAGGAACTGGAAATCCCTGCAGTATATTTAATTGTGGCTTTGACGAGTTGCACTTGCCTGTTCCTTTATAAAAGGGAATTATAATAATTAGATTTTTATGATTTTATTTGCACTTAATTTAGCCTTTAATTTTTTAGACTCACTTTTTCCTTTTTCATTAGTCTGCGTGTAATTGTACTGTGCTTAAATGGAAAGTTTATATGAGATTTAACTTTTTAGTTTTGTATACAGTAGATATTTGCCATTGGGCAGTTGCTGTGGTAATAGGGTCCCTGACAACCAGCAATCTGTCTAAATTAAAGGCTGAAATGCTGCAAAACAATAAGTTAGGGCCCTTACTCTCAGCCCTTAAGTAGTTAAGGTGGGGTAATGCAATAAAATCTGCAAACTTTGCACCAGGTCTGGTACCCATAGCAAACAATCACATGCTATTGACACCAGTGCTCAGTAAAGGCCACCAGCGAATTTGTTGCTATGGGTTTCTAGACCTGCTCCAAACGTTTCACCTTCTATTACATTATCCTCATAATGCAGCAAGAATGAGAGTCTGGTACCCATAGCAAACAATCACATGCTATTGACACCAGTGCTCAGTAAAGGCCACCAGCGAATTTGTTGCTATGGGTTTCTAGACCTGCTCCAAACGTTTCACCTTCTATTACATTATCCTCATAATGCAGCAAGAATGAGAGTGGGTACATTCAATTCTGTGCCATGTTAGAGTGACTGCCCTGGACTTTAACACCATGCTATGTCTTGTTTTCTTTACTCCAGGAACTGAACGTTTATTAACTTGTGCTTTCTATTTGCAGATATTGATGAATGTGCAGCCAAGATGCATTACTGTCACGCTAATACCTTCTGTGTCAACTTACCGGGATCTTATCGTTGTGATTGTGTGTCGGGATACATTCGAGTCGATGATTTCTCCTGTACAGGTAACAGCAAAATGTCATCATACTCAGAATAGTTTTATGGCATCTCTCTGTACAGACTATGAGCAAACTTAGGGGCTGTTCCTGCTGAATTGTGCTTAGTACAGGGGAATAGCTATGCTGCCATAGTTTTATGGGATCTCTCTGTACAGACTATGAGCAAACTTAGGGGGCTGTTCCTGCTGAATTGTGCTTAGTACATGGGAATACCTATGATGCCATAATTGTATGGGATCTCTCTGTACAGGTTATGAGTAAACTTAGGGGACTGTTCCTGCTGAATTGTGCTTAGTACAGGGGAATACCTATGCTGCCATAGTTTTATAGAATCTCTCTGTACAGGCTATGAGTAAACTTAAGGGCTGTTCCTGCTGAATTGTCCTTAGTACAGGGGAATACCTATGCTGCCATAGTTTTATAGAATCTCTCTGTACAGGCTATGAGCAAACTTAAGGGCTGTTCCTGCTGAATTGTCCTTAGTACAGGGGAATACCTATGCTCAACAGGATTTGAATAGTGCTGGATTTTATATATATTCTTTAGGGATCTCCCTTTGTATCAATTTTTGTGTCTTAAGCAATTTTTGCCTGTTATTAGGTATCTGGTTTTGAGAATACAAACCGGCATTTTTCTAATAATTTTTTCTAACAATTTTTCTATAGACTTTTTTTTTTTTTTTTTTAATTTTTTCAAAAAATTTTTCACAACGTATTACTATTTATTGTGGACTTTTAAATTGTATATGTGATTTTACACGTGAAATTTCAAGGGTTAACTTTTGTGATGTTAATTATGTATGTAAATGTGGGGATTGACCAATCAAAATTATATGAGGGGTGTTAAATTGCTTGCACTTGCACATTTTTTCTATGCTTGACAAAGGGGTCTGACCCCGAAACGTTGCACGTTTGCAGAATAAACACGCAAGGGTATAACCCTGCTGTTACTAGCCTCCGTGTGCCAGTGTTTCTTTGGACTACTTGCTGTGGGGGGTGCCGATCCCTCCAACACCGTGCACCAGGTGTTGAATTGCTGAAGGCCAGGGTTGTGCGAGCGGGTTACACTATATTGAATACCTATGCTGCCATAGTTTTATGGGATCTCTGTGGAAAAACTCTGATTTCAAACTTTAATAAATCCACCTCAGAATGTGAGGGTTTTAGGACCCTGTGTCAGAGCTGGCATTGATTGGGTTAAATTAGAGAAGGAACAATAGAGAGACAGTTGGTTGAGTCTAAAGCTGCATTGGCCCCATGGAGCCCAAGACAATAGTGTTTCTAACTGCTCATTCATTGGCTCAAGGAGGCAGGTGATGGGCTCCATTTTATTATAGCAGATCCCCCAACAAGGAGTCAGCAAGGTGAACCCCCACTTATCCCCGGTGCACGCTAAGCTCTTTATTCCCATCACTTCCAGTCTCTTTGATTCACCAGGGGAGGAAATGTCTCTGCCTGATTGAATATGATCCTTCTCTATTGAGTCTGTGCTGCACTTAACCTTCAATTAGTGGCAGCGCTGGGGAGAGATAAAGGTTTAAGTGGTTTCAGCCCCAAAGTGCCGGCCACTGACCTTTCTGCTCGCTCTTATGTCTGATTCATGGGGCCGTGTCACACGCTGGTCTCAGGTCAGGAGGCTGCTCGGATTGTGACCAGAGTGGTGTTAACTGGCATCTCGAAGGAGATTGAGTTTAACAAAGGGAGGTGAACTATAATAAACACCTGAAACTGTAGATTTGTTCTAGGATTTGTATTTAGCTGCAAGAAATTCATGGGACGAAGGCAGGCCCCCATATTGCCCGGTGACCTGGGACCTGTGCAGGGGGGTCCCTTCCAACAAGTAGAATGGAACTCCAATAATCTAAAAAATCACCTGTGCACTAATTGTGTTGACCTTAAACTCATGGCGGGGCCTTCCTGTAACCCCTGTCCCATCAGAGAGTGTTTTAGAGGGTTGCCACCTCTTCGGTTTTGACACAAACAGTTTGGTTTTTCTAAGGCTTTTTCTCAACTTTCTGTTCGGTTTTCAGCCTTGTGAAACCCGAACAATAATCTGGCCAATATAAGAAAACCAATTAAATACCAAGATACTCACCCTGACATGGCTTCGTTATTATCAAGTGCAGTTAATTTCTTGCTACAGAAGCAAATCAATCAAAAATAAGAAATCGTTTTTCTAAATGAGCATTGCTGTATTTCACAGGAGAACGGATTTCAGTATAATAGATCCCATACCTGTAGTTGAAGGATTGGTCTTACTCATGGTGCAGAATAGATAGAGATAGGGTTACCAGCCATGTGGGTTTCAGCTGGACATCTCCGTTTGTCAAAGGGCTGTCCAGTCAAAACTTTCTGTCCCATTGAAAACATTGTGAAAACTGGACAGAAATCCAGCCAGTTGCAAAAAAGTGATGCAATAACCCTGACCCAGCATCATAACTCAATTGTGATGTCATCATGCCCACCCGAACATCACCGCTCCACCCCCAATGCTATCTGCCCCGCCTCCTTTGTTCGGGTTTATCCACCAGCAAAGGTGGCAATCCTAATTTTAGAACTCACCTGCATTTGAAGGGTTAATGTTGACATCCCTTTCCCAGTGCTGTGTTTCTGAGCCTTCGCAGGTGCGGGACACTGCCTCATTTCTGGATTGATACACCCAATGTGGTTGCACAGCCACAAACACCAGAAAACCCAGCAGGCAATACTCCACCTCCTGTTGAATGGGCCACTGAAATCTGTTGAAGTTCAACAAGCTGTGTTAAGTTTTATTAAGTTAATTGCTTTTGAAGGATGTCAGAATGTTGCAGACTTGGGAATAGACGGAGAAGACTGGGAAGCTAGTCTGTGTGTGAAATAAAGATGGTGAACTGATAACTGCCTGTCTGCATTACTGAGATATAACAGCAGTAACTCCAGTATTCCAGGAATTACACAGCGTCGGCTGCTCATTCCTTTCCTTTACAGGTATTTGCATGCATATGATTGGAAGCTGCCATGTTGCTCCTTATACAATAAAACAACGGTCTCTGGAGCAATGTGCAGGCCAGATGGGTACAAAGCTAAATGCAAACTCTGCTGAGAACTGCAATATCCCACCCAAGGGTAGAACCTCTGCCTTAACTCACTTGGCACATCAGTGAATTCTGACTACTGAAGGACGCTGCCTGCACATCAATTCATTATGCTGCTGGCTGGTGCAAGGAGGCTTAGTACAAACATTTTACTGTCAGCTCAGCTTGGCTGCAGTCCCTTTAATTTTGACCCCCGCCGCCTCCTGTATACGCATTGGAAAGGGAATTCAGTTGCTAGGGTCAGTGACCCTGCCAACCACAACCCCGCTTCATTGTAAATCTTGTTGATTGCTTTTTATAGCTTATCTTTCTAATGACAAACTCATCATTCACTCTTGACTTTTCAACAATTGCTTTTTGCTACGGGGTGCCAGCTTAGCAACCTGTTTTGTAGGCAAGACAACCCCAAACTGATGCAAAATAAATCATGAAACAAATTACTTTTGTCCCTTTCCACTTACTTGCGAAGTCAGTTTAAGGCCCAGGAAGAGAATACTTTGGCCCTGAGATCTAGATCAGAAGGGTCCCATTGTAGGTGAAGAATATTGACATGTTAGGGAGATATATTCATTTATCAAAAAGTCACCCTCTTCCCCTCCCTAGTGTTGGGCTCCAGGGAGTTGTATTTTAGAAAAGCAGTGTACGAGTGATGAGTGCTATACAGGGGGTATCCACCTACCAAGTATTCCTCCAACCCAAAAAAATGGGTGTGTCTTTTGCACTTATATTTCCATCTGTGAGATGCCGGGAGTTCCCGTTCAACAGTCGAAGGTGCTTTGTTCAACAGTGTGCCCTCTGCTGCCATTGCAACACTGTTTAAAGGGGTGGATCACCATTTCTTTAACTTTTAGTATGTTATAGAATGGCCAATACTAAGCAATTTTTCATTTGGTCTTCATTATTTGTTTTGTATAGTTTTAAAATTATTTTCCTTTTTCATCTGACCCTTTGCAGCTTCAAAATAGAGGTCACTGACCCCATCTAAAAAAACAAATACTCTGTAAGGCTACAAAAGTATTGTTATTACTACTTTTTATTATTCGTCTTTCTATTCAGGCGTTGCCTATTCATATTCCAATCTCCTATTCAAATCAGTGCATTGTTGCTAGGGTAATTTGGACACTAGCAGCCAAATGGTTGAAATGGCAAACTGGAGAGCTGTTGACTAAAGAGCTAAATAATTCAAAAACCACGTATAATAAAAAATTAAAGCCAATTGTCTCAGGACATCATACTCTACATCATACTAAGAGTTAATCCAAAGGGGAACAGTAGCTTTAAGAAATCCCTTTCATTTTCTGGGTGCATGTGTTTGTTTTTCAGCCTGAGCTGCTTTTCATCATTGATAATCTAGGAGTGCGTCCCTGTTGATACCAATGATATCTGAAAGGGGAATTTTCCCTTCCTTTTGTCTCCAGGATTAAAGTGACACAAAGGCAGTGGGGTAGGAATCTCTGTTTCTCCATGACCTTGGAATAGAAATGCGTCCCGTGTGGCTGTTTTTCCATCAAAGAGCCAAGATATAAAGGCACCGCCGCAAAGCCCACAAGGATCTCAGCTTGATGCCGCAATGTCAAGTCGAAACAGAACTTTCTACTGGGCCCAAAGCAAATAAAGGTTCTGCCAGTCAAAGCTTGGATTCAGAGGAAGCTACACCTGCTCAGTAAAGAAAACCTTTTTATGCTGATAGTGAAAACTCCTTTCCTTTAAACTCCTCTGTAGTGTGTAAAGCCGATCTGCATTGCTGTAGCCGACTCCTGAGGCATCTCTGGAAGAGAGCAGGTGTCCTGATTTGATTTAATTATTGAACATAATTCAGTGGCATCTGCAGAAATAACAATTATATTGCCAGTTGGAAGGTCATTAACAAACAAATTGAATTTGGCCCATAATAGAACCTCATTGTTCCTGCTGGGCCTCCCACCCCAGGCCTATTCAGTCACTAGCTGCCTGCTTGGATGCAGCCTTGAATTAACCAATAAGCTGTTTCTTTTCAGCAAATGTCTCCTGCTAATTGTGCCTTGGGCAAAACCATTTTTGGAAAAGGGTGGAAATCCAAGGAAATTTGTCACAGAACTGTGAGGGGGGTCACACAAATGGAGATAGTAGGAGAAAATGGAGACAATAGGGTAAGATGAAGACAGTAGGGCAATATGGAGACAGTAGAACAAGATGGAGACAGTAAGGCAAGATGGAGACAGTTGGACAAGATGGAGACCATAGGGCAAGATGGAGACAGTAGGGCAAGATGCAGACAGTAGGTAAAGATGGAGACAGTAGGGCAAGATGGAGACAGTGGGGAAGATGGAGACAGTATGACAAGATGGAGATTGTAGGGAAATATGGAAACATTATGACAAGATGGGAACCATAGGACAAGAGGTAAACAGTAGGGCAAGATGGAGACAGCAGAACATAATGGAGAGAATAGAGAAAGCTGGGCAAGATTGAGATAATTGGGCAAGATGGAGTTTGTAGGGCAAGATAGTCAAGGGCAACAGGTCAGCCCTTGTTTGTAGAAATTATTGAGGTTTGTGCAGACAATACTAATTTTGCCCTTCTCTGCCTACATGTTTTCTGATATCTATCCCAGCTGCTTCAATATTTATATACAATGTTTAAAGTCAAAGGCATTAGAGCATTCATTACTGCAGGTCATTTGCTTTTCAGATGAATTCAAATGAAATTATTAATCTTGTAGTCCCTGTACCATCCCTGTATGGCGGGAGGGGGTTACAGATGTCTTGGTGTTTGAGTAGCCATGTGGTCACAAAGCCAAATGCTTTCTGCTTATAGTCAAAATATTACGGCCCATTAAATGGAAGTTCTGACTGAATGGGATTGTGTTTGCTATAACTGTTAGGAGTGAAGGGCTGACCTTTGGGAATGTTGTTCTGTTGTGCCATAACGGGGGGTTTAAGAATTAGTTTAAGTCCAACTGGTGTCTGTCAAGCTGCTGTTAAACCATAGTTTGCCCTGGGGCCTCAAAAATTTTAAGAACTGGAGAGAGTAATAGAATTCAGGGAGAGGCAGATTGTCAACGTCTGATTTGACATTGTTCAGATTCGCACTGTTGGCTGCGTTCACATGAGCGATTTTCACCGTTCGTTTTGGTTAAATGTCACAATTTGTCAACTGGCAGTGCATTGGGCTGTTGCCTTGTTTACAGCTGTGACTACACAGGGAGTAAACACGAGATATCTGATTTAGACATTCAATTGATTCTAACCAAGCTGTCCAATCTGAAGGATAACATTGCTTGGATTACACCCTAAATTGGAGAGCAGCGTCTTTTCAAACTTAAAGGGTAACACTACCCAAAACCTCTTCTTTAGCATAATTAAAGAAAATGTAATTCTGATCTGCTTTCCAATATACTTTAATTAGAAATTTTCAGTGGTTTTAAAAATATTTGTAAATGGAATTGCTAATGAAAGAAGTGTCTGTCTGTCCATTTTTTCCCCCTCTAGTAAGTCCTCTAACAGCCGGGTGCAACATTGTTTCAAGAGCACCGTCTGTCTGTGTGTTTACATTCTCTCCTCTCTGATCCTGAAATAATGTTGCAAGTCAGCTGCTGACTGCTTTTTTTTTTTAAATTAAAGTCTTTTGGGAAGTTACTCAGAATTACCTTTTATTTCATTATGCAACAATTAATTTTTGGTTGGCGGGGCCCTGCCTCCTTGGCAGCTGTGGGAGAAGAAGGTATTTAATCAGAAATGTAATATTTAAGCTAGTATATATCCCTAGTGCTAGAGTGTAGTGATGGGTGAATTTATTGGCCGGGCATGGATTTGCACGAATCTCCACACTTTGCCACCTGCAAACTGCTGCAAAAATTAACCGCAGAAAAATTTTGTGCCACAAAAAAAAGTTGTGCATGTAAAATTTTGACTAAAATGCATTAGGACAGAAAAATTGTGTGTGTAAAAATTGTTGCTCGCATAAAAATTGTGCATCAAATTTATTTTGACTCCCATTGACTTCAATGCGTTTCACGAATTTTTTCGAAGTTTCGAAATTTTTCGGGAAAGTGAAATGGACAAATTCGCAATCCTCCATATCATAAAGCCTCAGACACAAAGATCTGAGAGAGGGAGGGAGGAGAAAAGAAGAACATTTTAAAGAAAACTGTATCTGATTTGATGTTTCTCATATCCCTTTTGACAAAACCTAATTGATCTTAACTGATTTTGTTGGATGTCGAATTTGCCTTTGCCTTCTGCTTCTATGAAACCAACAGAAAGCCTCAGATTAAGACGTCAAATGTCTGGGGTAAATCAACTTATACGGTCCATGTAAATTGATTGTGAAATCCCAAACATTACAATCCATCAGAAATAAACTACTTGAATTCAGGGTGCAACCCAAGCCTTAACATCCAACCAAATGGGACAGACTAAATTGCTTGCATTTATATGGATCAATCGGACCAGTCCCACTGCGTCGCTTTGAACATATCCGTAAAAACGTGCCCTATTGGAGTGGGGTTGGTTTGAGCCATCGGTAGGAATACAAAAAGATCCAATTTCATAAATTCCTGGAACGGAGGCTGCGAAAGCCTCTTAATCCTCTGTAGCAAGACTTAATCATAACGTATTTATTAGCATATCTCCCAAAAGGATCTTGTTGCCATAATAATGAATATAGGAAATCACAGGGAATGAATTGCAGATGAATATCTTTGCGTTTCCACGCAAAGGGGGGGGTAAGGAACATTTTGTGAGTGTGTCTTTGGATAATTGGAATTCAAGCAGAATTTTAAAGAGCAGAGTAAAGCATTTCAGCCTCTTAATTTGCTTTTGACACAGTTTTATATTAAAATTATTTCCACCTTTCCCTCTGCCCGGGATTTTGACTGGTTCAACAGATAAACTGTACAATCCTCCGATTAATTCCTTTTTTTTACGCTGGAGTTGACATGCGGAACCTGGGAGTGAGGTCTGACTTGGCAATTGAGATGTATTTTTTTTTGCTATTGAGATATTTGTTGGGGTTGATTTAGGCAAACACCTTCTTTAATGTAGGAAACAAGTAATTTAATAGCTCAATTAAAATAACTGTAGGTCATCAATATAAAAGGGAACCTCTTACGAAAATGTCCCTGCTGTAGATTTATAGGAAACAAGTGAAGGCATTTAACTAGATTCTCCCTCCTCACTTAACCCACCTTATTATAATAATGAGCTTGAGTCATGAGCGTATTGGCCAATGTATTGTGAAACCAGATGATATTTATTGGTTTGGTTTAAAATCCCACTTCCATAGGAAGCTATTATTGTTGATTGATGGCCCAGGTTGACCAACCACTTGTATGAATGACTTGTAGGAATCTTACTCAACATAGAGAACTTGTTAGCTCCTGGTTACAGAGGGAAGAATGAGGGGGTAGTAATGCTTGGGTCGACAACTGGTTGTCTGACCCTAAACCGCTCTCTTCCAACCAAGGTCCAACTTGAACCGCTGTCCCATCATCCCTTATATACCTGCACCCGACAGGCCCATCACCTGAGAGGGTAGGGCAGGAGGATATATAAGTAAAAGATGGCAGATAGTTGGAGGAAGGCCAACCAATTCTGGTGGACTGGGGGGACTTTGATGTCATGGGAGGGGTGGGGCATGGACAAAGGAAGTCCTGCCACCCCCTTCTTCCCAGTGCCAATCACAGCCCTTCCATCCCACAGGTTAACCTACAATTCAAAGACTTACATTACCCATATCATTCTAATCTAACAAGCTGTCCAGGCTCACTTTCAAATGACTTTTATAGAAAGTATAGTACCTCCTCCGGGTGCTTATCCCCTGAGCAAGGTGTGTGATCCATGAATAGTTGCTTACAGTAGATGTCAGTAGGGAATGTACAAAAAGGCACCTACTTTATAGGGCTCCCTTACTGTAGGTACAGATCAAGTGCAGAATATTTAAGGTACATAAGTTCCCATGAAAGAATTGCAAGTAGGACTTTAAGTCCATGCCCTTGTTCTACCCACATGTATCTGTTTTATTTGGGAGGCAATGAGGTTTTAAGAAGGGTAACAAAGATACCTTTTGCACTTGACCCTTGCCCAGTAAATGAGCTGTCATGTGCCATACTGACTATGGCATATTAAATGGAGCCTGAACATGACTTATAAATAGGCTGCATTTCCCTGGAAGTTCACGTTTGATTTAGAGACACATGTACACCTCTGTGGCTCTCAGACACCCCTGGTAATGCACTTGTCAAGTTATGAAAAATCTACCATATGGAACAGGCGAGTCTTCTAAATATTAGCGAGCCCATTGGCAGCCGGGTGATTAATGCATCTCAGCTTGTTTATAAATGCTCAGCGCAGCCCTGTCTGCCTCTTGCTAGCAGACTCCAATTTACCATCCGTGCAAGGGGAAAAAAGCCATGCATGCTACCCCCCTGGCCCAGGGTTATTTCAATACGATCAACTGTTGTTATAATGGCTCCTGGCGCCGCTATAAATTACTCAGAATGGATGTCTTTGGGTTAAGACGTTGAAATGTTTATTCCTAATGTGGATACAATGATCTATCACGGGAACACAAATACATTGTCCGTTGTCTGTTCCAAATACCTTAGTGCCCCCCATCCAACAACAAATATTTCTGAAATTCAGACTATGGGGTGCCCTTCACCGGTGCTAGGCACGCCCCCTTGTTTGGGAAGCAAGATTGCAGTGCAGCATGCACAAGGCTACATTCTGCAGTTGGTGCCCTTTGTGCAGCCCTAGAATCAGTTCTGACATTGGAACAGCTATAGATATAATGGGAAGCAGAGCATGGATTCTATAGAGCTAGCCCACCATTTATCTGATGTTTCTCTTATCTCAAGGACATTCAGTTTAGTCGTTTGTCGTTAACTATGCTGTCCTGGGAGCAGTGGGTGGGTCTAGAGCACTCTGATGGAAGCTTACAACTGGAGGAGCATGGAGTCTTTGACTCAAGCAGTGGGTGGGACTAGAACACTCTGATGACATCTTACAGATGGAGGGGCAGGACGTCTGTAACTCAAGCAGTGGATGAGGCTAGAACACTTTGATGTAGGATTACAGGGGGATATCATGGAGTCTGTGACTCAAGCAGTGGGTGGGTCTGCAACACTCTGATGGAGGATTACAGGGGGAGGTCATGGAGTCTTAGACTCAAGCAATGGGTGGGGCTAGATGGCAGCTTACAAACGGAGGAGCACAGAGTCTTTAACTCAAGCAGTTGGTAGGGCAAGACCACTGGTGGAAGCTTACAGTGGAAGGGGCAGGGAGGCTGTACCTTGAGCAGTGGGTGGAGCTAGAACACTGATGGAGGATTATAGGGGAGGTCATGGAGTGTTAAGACTCAAGCAGTAGGCAGGGTTAAAACATTCTGATGGAGGATTACAGGGGGATGTCATGGAGTCTCAAGCAGCGGGTGGGATTAGAACACTTGATGGCAACTTACAGTAGAAGAGGTAGAGAGTCAAGCAGTCACTCAAGCAGTCAATGGGGGTTGAACACTCTTATGGAAGCTTACAAGGAGAGGAGCACAGAGTCTTTGACTCAGACAGTGTGTAGGTCTAGAACACCCTGGAGGACAGGAGGAGTTCATGGAGTTTGTAACTTCAGCTATAACATACCCCTGATACTGTAGTACTTGGGGTGGATTAACAATTTTAATACACCCACAACATCCATTGGCGTTACCATCTGTTTTTACTCTATTGGTTTGGGACTGGCAGCATGAGTCAGTTGCTTGCAGCAGAAAAAAATAGACTCAAAAAAATATGAATTATTGCACATCTGCTCTGAAATCCAAGTGAGAATTCCCCATGCTGACAAAATCCATACATCTGTGTTAATGTTTCTGTAACTTGAAGGGCAGGGGGGGGAAACTTGTTATGTAAACAGAATCCTCCAACCAAGTGAAAACAATCGCATCCCAGGCGTCTCGGCACCTTGTGTTTGTCTCTGTGTGTTGTTTTTTTGAGGGGGGGTGAGATGATAATGTTGTTGGCTTTGCGCTAATGAAAAACATGAGATAGCAATGTTTCTGCTTAAAATAACTTGTTGTCCAAATACTAATTGGTAATTCTATCCATTTCCTTTGTGTTTGGAGAGAGAAAACTCTCACTGTTTCTGTAATGTTTTCCTTTTAAACCCTTGAAGGTGTAGCATTTGTCACATAATTCTTTGTTGTGGTTTAGTTCTTCTTTAATTGATATTTTGTTTATTAGACAGAAGTTTGTTGGCAAATATAGCAAACATTAAATAACTGCCCAATCCCTTTATAGTACCAGTTCAGCTCCTGGCTCCTTTCTAGCTATATATATCTCAGTTACGTTGTGTGTCTAAACAAGCCCTTACTAATGTGACTTATATATGATTATTATTAGGGGAATATACTGTATGATCCTGATCCTGCATCCAAGTAAATCAATTTTTTGGGTTGTTTGCCTGTAATCATCATCTGCATATGTTTTAAGTAAAGTTTCCTGAACATAAACATAAGTCTGAGCTCAAAATCCTCTAGATAAGTGGTCAATGTCACACTTACTTTGACTGATTGGACCTTGGCTGCACTGTCCCTCCTGTTCTGGCTGCCTTTAACTCAATGTGCCCCTCATTTATTTGACTGATACTTAATGGAGTGATAAACCTACCCCAGCTCTTGCCAGAGTTACCCAATAATATGTCAGACAATTAACTAGTTTGCTAGCTGTGCTACTAAATTTAATTTTAATTTAATATTACCCTATATATGCCAACATGTTATCAATGGTTTAAGCATGCTGAGAGCTGTAGTCCAACAACATTAGTGATTTTATGTCTGAGATTCTAGCTACCTGTATAGCAGAACATTCTGTCCCAGTGGCTGCACAGATCCTATCTGATCCCAATTGGAAGCAGCAGTCCTGTCCTGCTTTATGGCAGCTGAGATTCTAGCTATCTGTATAACAGAGCATTCTGTCCCAGTGGCTGCATAGATCCTATCTGATCCTCAATGGAAGCAGCAGTCTGGTCCTGCTTTATGGCAGGATTATACAGGGTTTATTTTTGGTTCACTTTAAAAAAACTGGCATTTGCAGATTTAGGCACCTGGCGATAAATCGCCTCTTCTTCGGGGCGACTTATGTCCCCGTACTGCCTCTCGCCGGATATAAACTAAATCGCCAGCGGGATGGCACTCGGAGCGATTCGTTTTCCGAAGTCCGAAGTTTCCTCGGGGAGATTAGTCGTCCCAAAGACCAGGGAATTTGTCGCTGGGCAACTAATCTCCCTGAATCTGAGTGTGCGTCTCTGCCTATATTAAGGTGACATTTGATATCAGGCGTTGGATATTCCTTGTGTGCTGGACACATTCCTCTTTCTGTCCCTCTCTATATTGCTGATACTGGACATCCCTCTTTGTATTTACATTGCGCAGCAAAGATTCTGGAGATGATGTTGTGCTCTCGCAGGAGAGTTTCCATGTTATATTTTTTCTTCCTTGTAATCTGTAGCAGAAGTCATTCCTAGTCTGGTAACAGCTGACAAATTGCTTTGGACACCTAATTTCACCGGTTACATATCACGGCCTTTATTTCTCATGATAGAAAAAAAATGTTCTATTTTGTAAACAATCATTGGGTTTGTACGGTTGGCTGGTTCCTAATATTGATGATATGGGAGCCCCTTGTCATATTTTCCATTTTCTCCCGTAAAAAGCTTAAACAATCTTTTATTTCTGTTCTGAATGTTCTATCAACTTATCCATTTAACATGAGAGCCTGTGATTACATGTAATTATTAGTCTCACTGAATCCTGTTTTGCCAACTGGGAATTGTTTTTTTGGCTAAGAATCAGCGGTATTGTTCAAATGCCACTCCACTTCTAGCGGAACAAATATGTTTTTGCAATATCGGTGTGTTTAGGCATTTATGCCAGCGTATGGGAGTATATATCACTGAGGGAGTTATTTATTAAAGCCCAAATGCCAAAAATTCAAAACATTTGAGGTTTTTTTTTCTATAAAATCTGAACTTTTAGTGGAAAAAATAGCTCAAATTGTTCGAGATTTATTATACCTGGAGGATGGAAAAAGTCAGAATCTGAAAATCTCATACCTAGCAAGGTTGTATATAAGTCAACGGGAGAGGTCCACATCCTATTTGGAAGTTTCTATAGTCTGCGCTGAAATTAACTTTTCGGGCAAAAATCTGAAAAACAGTTTTTTTTGGGAAAAGCCTGAAAAAAATCAAGCAATTTGGGAAAGGAATGCAAAAAAAGCTTCAATTCAATTTCAAATTGCAATTTTTTCGTGTTTGTCCCTGATCCGATTAAATCATGCTTTTTTAATAATAAATATGGTCAAATCGTGAATTCTAGTTTGGTCAGACCTTTTTTATTTGAATAGTCAGAACAATTCGGATTTTGATAAATAAGGTCCTTGGTGTTGTGGTTTCTGGCATTTCCACTTCAGTGTTCCTGCTCCTTATCTGGTCCTCTACTCATTGGTGCTCCCACTTACTAGGTCAAGTGATGTTCCTCTGGAGTATTATAGTGGTCCTTCTCTAAGAGCTTCTGCTTTCCTTCTGACTTGTCTTCTTCTTATACTACATCTTGAGAGCTAGAGCTCCTTTTTTCTGCTAGTAGGTGTTCCGCTCCCACCTACAGTAAGTTCCTCAGCCTGCTAGAAGATGCTTTTCTTTTGAATGAGTTCTGTTTCTTTTCTCAAATATATGCTCCTATTATAAATAAGTTCCTTGACCTGCTAGGGGTGTCCTTCCTCTGAATCAGTTCCTCATTCTTATAGTTAGTGTTCCTCTTCTGAATTAATTCCTCAGTCTGATAGTGGGTGTTCCTCTTCTGGATGAGTTCCTCAGCCTGATAGTGGGTTTTCCTCTTATGAATGAGTTCCTCAGCCTGATAGTGGGTGTTCCTCTTATGAATGAGTTCCTCAGCCTGATAGTGGGTGTTCCTCTTATGAATGAGTTCCTCAGCCTGATAATGGGTGTTCCTCTTCTGAATGAGTTCCTCAGTCTGATAGTGGGTGCTCCACTTCTGAATAAGTTTCTCCTTCCTTCCTTGTTAAAGTTTTTCTGAAAAAAAAAAGGTAAAAAAATGTGAGCCAATTATCGTGTGATGTTTTCTTGCCGCCAATTTAGATTTTAAAGAAATGCTGTTACACAGTAAACTATTTTTAAAAAATATTTTAATGCAAAAAGTGTTTCTAAAAACACTTTTTGGTGTGTTTAGCATTGAAATTGGTTCTTGTTTCTTAACTGTCTTTTTCCTGCTGCCAATTCCCATTTCTACCAACATTTTTATATATGGAATGCTCTAAAATGGTCTCTCTTTTCACTGTTTTCTAGTTGTCTTTTTCCTGCTGCCGATTCCCATTTATTTTTAGTTTTGGAGTTTTATAAAGGCCAATGTTTTGAAAACTTGAATATTAAAATTCAGCATCTTAAACCTAGTGAGTTCAGAAGTCAATAGGGATTGTATAAGCAAAATTCAACAAATTCTTCATTTGAGTTTTCGAAATGATTGCAAAATATGGCATTGACTTTGGATGTGATTATTGTTTTTTCACAATCTAGATTTTGAAATTCGAGTTTTTTTCAATAAATAAGTACACATTCAAGATTTCAAGTTTTTTTAAATTGCTCAAGAATTTGATTTTTAATAAATCTGTTTCTGAATTTTTATATTTTTATGTGACATGTTCCTGCTGTCCGTTTGAATTTCTATTTTTGTAAACAAATGACATTAAGAGAATTTCTTTTTTTTTTTTTTAAAAAAAAAAATGAAAATATTGAATGTATACTTATTGTTTTATGGATAAAAACTTGATTGTGTGAAAAAAAATTATTTGAATGCAATGAAATTGCACCTAAATTCAATGCCAAATTTCTCAAAATTTTTTCTCAAATTTTTCTTAATCTTGAAAAATTTTATTGAAAAATAGCTTGAATTTTGCTGATCCAACTCCTGTTGACTTCTCTGTGAACTCACCAGCTTATTTCATACTACATTTATATACTCAACTTTTCAACGTTTTGGCCTTAATAAATCTCCAAAATTCATCTTTCAGGAAACTCACATTAGAATTAGCGATTTTTGCAACAAAGCATTTTGGTCAAAACTCAAATGTTGATATAAATGAATATGCTATTAATATGTATAATAAATTTTTAAAAAACATTTGCGTTAAATCTTAAAAAAACAAGAGCTGGTTTCATCATGTTTAAGCTGAAATTCTCAAGTTTTATCTTGTGACATTTTTATACGCTGCTGATGCTGAACAAACTTTGCATTTTATGGTTTCATAAAGAGAGGGAGCAAAATGCATTTGGAGTCTTACCTTTTTATTGGCCACTTTATCAGTTGGCAGTTGTGCATCATAACCTTTCCAAGGACTTTGCCAAAGAAAGAATTTCAGCTATGCAAACTTCATGTTTACTTTCTACTAAAAATTTCTTTTTATAATAATTGTGTTTTTTATTATCTGATGTTTGGGAGATGGCGGAATTATATGGGAATAATTTCCTCACTGAAAAGGAGCGATTACTAAAAAATTTATGTTGGGTTTTTTTTTCTTTCTCTCAGTCTATAAAAGTTGCCTGTGAATAAAAGAACTTTGTTCATGTTTTATTGTTATTGTGGCCATTTCTGTAAATAGATATTATTCAGAAGAAATAAATTAACACATTTTCATTTACCGCCATAGAGCTACTCTGGGGTGGAGGAGTGGGGGGTGCCATAAAACCTTTGATGAACACTAAACTGCACAAGAGTCCATATGCCATTAATGGGGGGCAGCGCTGGGTGTTTTATCTCAGACTGTCAACCCTCTAATTACTCAGAGCTGCTCGGCTAACAAGTTTACGGCACGGGATGTTTCACTTTCTCCCACAATGAGGCAAACAATTATCTGGGAGAAAGTTGTTATAACAGAAAATTCTAGGAAAATGATAGCCCATGTAATTTACCCTTCGCTCATCTCAAAGGCCTGTGAGAGAACTGATTGCACTTTTTTTTGCAGTCATTAAAAAGAAATGATAACTAATGATAAAAAACAAAGTAATATTCTATCTATCTATCTATCTATCTATCTATCTATCTATCTATCTATCTATCTATCTATCTATCTATCTATCTATCTATTAATCAAACAATCATCTATCTCTCTATCATGTAAAGTATCTATCCAGGGGTGATCCTGGTCATTTTGCTGCCTGAGGCTTCCTTTTGCCGCTCACCTCTTCAGCACCAGAGGGGGTCGGGCGGTCCACGTCGCATTTTTGCCTCCCCTGGCAACCAGGGGGTGCTGCCGCCTGAGGAGGGTGCCTCAACTCGCCTCATTGGTGGAGCACCCCTGTATCTATCTATCTTCTATCTATCTATCATCTATCTCTCGCTATTTAGCTATCAATTAAAGAATCAATCATCTATCGCGTCATCTATCAACTTGTACTATGAGCTATCTTCCATAACCCTGCATTCTTTCACTTGCTAAACACCATCCAACCCCTTATTAACGCTATCTAATGTATCAGCCTGTACAACTGATTCAGGGAGTGAATTCCACATCTTCACAGCTCTCACTGTAAAAAACCCCTCCTGAATATTTAGGCAGAACCTATTTCTTCTAATCAGAATGGGTGACTGTGTCAGCTGGAAAGACCTACTGGTAAATAAAGCATTAGAGAGATTATTATATGATCCCCTTATATATTTATACATAGTTATCATATCACCCCTTAAACGCCTCTTCCCCAGTGTGAACATCCCCAATGTGGACAGTCTTTCCTAATAGCTAAGATTTTCCATACCTTTTACCAGCTTAGTTTTCCTTCTCTGTACCCTCTCTAATACAATAACGTCCTGTTTGAGTGATGGGGACCAAAACTGTACAGCATATTCTAGATGGGGCCTTACCAGTGCTCTATAAAGTGGAAGAATGACCCCCTCCTCCAGTGAATTAATGCCCCATTTAATACATCTCAAGAACTTATTTGCCCTTGATGCTGCTGACTGGCATTGCTTGCTACAGCCAAGTTTATCATCTACAAGGACTACAAGGTCCTTTTCCATAAGGGATTTGCCTAGTGCAGTCCCATTAAGGGTATACGTGGCTTGGATATTTTTACATCCCAGGTGCATGACTTTACATTTATCAACATTGAATCTCATTTGCCACTTAGCTGCCCAGAGTGCCAGTTTGTCAAGTTCTGGTCGACTTTGTAACCTTCAGCTCTTTCTCTTGTCCCCTTACAGAGCACGATGAATGTGGTGGAGGAGAGAGCAGCTGTGATGAGAATGCCATCTGCACAAATTCAGTTCGAGGGCACAGTTGTACCTGTAAGCCGGGATATGTCGGAAATGGGACCGTCTGCCGGGGTAGGTCTGGTCCCTTCTTACTGCCCTTTGTCAGAATAAAAGGGACAATAATCTTTGGTGTCTCCCACTATATGTTTGTCTGATTAAAATATCAGTTCAATTTCCTGGTGATTTTTGGTCATCCACGCCCTGTTCAATGGCAGTATAGGTATTCCGCTGTACTAAGCACAATTCAGCAGGAACAGCCCCCTAAATTTTTCATAGGCTGTACAGAGAGATCCCATAAAACTATGGCAGCATTGGTATTCCCCTGTAGGGATGTAGCGAACTGCCGTTAATGTGTTCGTGAACGCCGGCAAAAAAGCGAACAGTTCGCGAACTTCGAACGCTCGATAAAATCGTTCGATCGAACGATCGAAGGATTTTATTCGTACGATCGAAGGATTTTCGTTCGAATCGAACGATCGAAGCTATTCGATCGAATGATTTTAATTCAATCGAATGCTTATAATCGTTCGAACGAATGGAAATCGTTCGATTTTAGCGATTGAATGGTCGAATGGTCGAACGAAATTTTACTTCGAATCGAACGCGAACACCAATTGGCGAACGTCGCGCGACGTTCGCGAACATTCGGCGGACGCGAACAGTCGAAGTTCGCGCGAACTAGTTCGCCGGCGAACAGTTCGCTACATCCCTATTCCCCTGTACTAAGCACAATTCAGCAGGAACAGCCCCCTAAGTTTGCTCATAGTCTGTACAGAGTGATCCCATAAAAATATGGCAGCATAGGTATTCCCCTGTACTAAGCACAATTCAGCAGTAACAGCCCCCTTAATTGAGATCTACTTTATGATGTGGTCGGTTGTATGATACATTGCTTAAAAGTGTGACTGGCTATTTTGAAGGATGTATTGTTAAAGAATAGTGAAACACTTCACTAAAAGCCAATGCTGAGCAGAGAAAACACCATTCACAAAGCCAGCACTCAGTCCTCTAATCATTAGAGAGAAGAGCTCTTGTGAAGACTTTAGAAACCTGATTTTCATTCAACTTCACCTCTAGTTTCTATGAGTGATTTATTTTCACCTCGTATTTTTGTATGGAAAGCCGGGGGAGGATGACAGGCTTCAGAACCGGACTTTTCCAGCTTGCGCAATTAATGTCTCTGAGAAAGAATGTAAGCTTAATTCATTATGGGTGGGTCAATAAGAGACAATGTGCAAAAAAGCAGACACAAAGACACCCACGGATAAGCACCTTGATATTTACTGAGCAATGGAGTGCCCCCAGCTTTACTGACAGTTATGCATACAGTCAGGGCCGCCATTAGAAATCACGGGGCTTGGTCACCCTGGTGACCAAGCCCCGCCCAGACCCCGTCCACTCCACATCACATCACAATTATCCCCCACACACACAAGCTATGAAAAGCAGGGGCCCCCTTATAAGTTTAAAAAAACAAACATTGGCGCTAGGGCCCCCCATAAAGGTTTTTTTAAAAAAGCACTGGTGCCAGGGCTCCCCTTACAAGTGAAAAAAAATTGGGGCCCCAAAAATTATTTTTAAAAAAACATTGGCGCCAGGGCCCCTCTTACAAGTGAAAAAAAATTGGGGCCCCCAATTTTTTTTTTTTAAAAAAAAAAAAAAACATTGTATACATACATTTTTTGGGGCCCCAATTTTTTTTACAAGTAAAAAAAAATTGGGGCCCCAAAAAATATTTTTAAAAAAACATTGGTGCCAGGGCCCCCCTTACAAGTTAAAAAAAAATTTGGGCCCCAACAAAAATATTTTTTAAAAAAATATTGGCAACAGGGCCCCTATGTTATATGTATAAAGACAGCAGCCTCGTGTCTTAATATGGTCACAGAACCCCTCAGTAACTTCTTATCATTTACAGTAGGAGGTACATCATCGCTTATAATACATGAGTGATACTCAGAGTTTCCTTTATAACTCAGTAGGGATGCACCGAATCCACTATTTTGGATTTGGCCGAACCCCCCCGAATCCTTCGTGAAAGATTAGACCGAATCCTAATGTGCATATGCAAATTAGGTGTGGGAAGGGAAAAACATTTTTTCACGCGATTTCCCTCCCTGTCCCTAATTTGCATATGCAAATTTGAATTTGGTTCGGCCAGCAGAAGGATTTGACCGAATCCTGCTGAAAAAGGCAGAATCCCGAAACGAATCCTGGATTCGGTGCATCCCTATAACTCAGCCTGCAGTCATCTGCCTTAATATGGTCACAGAACCCCTCAGTGACTTCTAATATCCTTATCATTTAAAGTAGGGGGTACATTATCTCTTATAATACATGAGTGATACTCAGAGTTCCCTGTATAACTCAGCCTTGTGCCTTGTGCCTTTATATGGTCACAGAACCCCTCAGTGACTTCTAATATCCTTATCATTTACAGTAGGGGGTACATGATCCCTTATAATACATGAGTGATACTCAGAGTTCCCTTTATAACTCAGCCTGTAGCCTTGTGCCTTTATATGGTCACAGAACCCCTCAGTGACTTCTAATATCCTTATCATTTACATACAGTAGGGTGTACATTATCCCTTATAATACATGAGTGATACTCAGAGTTCCCTGTATAACTCAGCCTGCAGCCTTGTGCCTTTATATGGTCACAGAACCCCTCAGTGACTTTTAATATCCTTATAATTTACAGTATGGGGTACATTATCCCTTATAATACATGAGTGATACTCAGAGCTCCCTATATAACTCAGCCTTGTGCCTTCTGCCTTTATATGGTCACAGAACCCATCCAAATTCAGTTTTAACCCCAGGGCAATATCCCTCACCTGCCCCAACATGATACTTTTGTAGAGTTGTTTATGATTAGGTTCAACAGAACACACAGAAGTTCAGTACCCAATGTTCTGACCTGTGTCTCCTCTGACATTGTATTGCCATTGGGTCAAAGCACACTGTGCATAAAATGTTTGTTGGGTAAACTCTGCTCTAGATACAGGGGCAAATCTGGTGAAATAAAATAGATCTTCAAGCAAAACAGACAGTTCCCTTTTTTAAATTCAGCATCTCCCACCTATAGGTATACATACAAATACACAGTAAAACTCCTAGTAACATACCATCATCTTAGTTAGTTGGTAGAACTCCCAGAAAGCAGATGGCTGATTTTCAGTGCAATCATTTCTAGAGGCCATACTGAGATCACAGCAGAAATCTTTGACCCAGTTGGGCAGGAACAGAAGCAGAACATTAAGACCTGTTTTGTTTTCCTTCCATCACCCACGTCAGCCATTCCTTTAGATTTAGATAGAAAAAGGGTAGCACGGGGGGGGGGGGTGCCTTTAGTGATTTTGTGTACCAAATAAACAGGAAACTTACAAAAACATTTAAGGGAATGTAGTAAAAATCTACCCCAATGCCTCTCTCTCTGTATCTCACACCCAGAGTGATATATACTGTGTATACAACTGATTCAGAATAGGTAGCATCTCTGAGACATTCATGTCTACCTTCCCTTGGTCATTCTTCCTCTAGTCATGGTTACCCAAAATTGAGCAACTTTCCTTTCCCATTGTGTTTTCCACCAAATCTGCCCCATACAGTGTTGTATAGTTCATCAGGTCGTAAGGGTAATCCGAGCCACTGTTTTTTTTTAAAACATTCACAGTTTTGCATGGACTTGACTGTCTCTATAGCACTGGTTGGAGTTCAAGGTGCTGACATGTTATCCCACTATTTGCTGTCCTTGGTAATAAAATACCATTCCGCATACTGACTGCTGTCTACGGTACTGAAATTGTATTCAGGACATTGGCTGCTCTCTCTGGTACGAAAATTCTATTGACAATACTCTACATGGTACAGCAAAATCATTTAGGATACTGGCTGCTCTCCGTGGTACTCAAATGCATTCAGGATACTGACTGCGCTCCATGTTACTGAAATGCTATTCAAGATACTGGCTGCTCTCCATGGTATTGAAATGCATTTGAAATACTGGCTTCTCTCCGTGGTACTGGAATGCTATTCAGGATACTAGCTGTTCCCCGTGGTACTGAAATTCAATTCGGGATAGTGGCTCCTGTAGTGGATGCTCTCCATATTATCGAAATGCTATTCTAGATACTTTCTGCTCTCTATGGTACTTTAGGATGTCATTCAGGATACTGGCTGCTCCTTGTAGTACTAAAATGTCATTCTTGATACTGGCTGCTCTCCATGGTACTGAAATGTTTTCAGGATAAAGGCATCTGTCCTTGGTGTTAAAATGCCATTCCAGGAAACTAACTGCTTTCCTTGCTACTGAAATGCCATTCTAAGTAGTGACTGCTCTCCTTGGTACTGAATGCCGTTCTAGATAGTGGCTGCTTTCCCAGATACTGAAATTACATTCAGGATACTGACTACATTTTTTGGTATTGAAATTTTATTTCAAGGCATTGGCAGCTTTCCTTGGTACTAAAACTCCATTTAGGGTACTGGTAATTTTAACTGTAACTAAAAGGTGCTGGGGTATATTATGGAACTGCTCTTGAAATATTCATTTATTTGCAGGGAGATGCCCATGTCTACAGTATTAGTTGCTGTCTCTGGTTTTTAAATTTTATCTTAAGTTCCTTCTGTCTTGGTAATGAAATGCTATTCAGTAGACAGGCTGCTCACCCTGGTACCTAAAAGTACCAAACATAGTGATGGGGGTACCTGGTGCCCACCCATCCCAGTCAGCCAATCCAGCCCTGATTTTTTGTGGAATATATATACTGCTCTTCTGAAATGCCATTCAAGATGCTCTCTGTTGTCCTCTGTGCTGATGTGCTTCTCAGTGTACTGGCTGCTCTCCATGGTACTGAAATCCCCTTCAGGATACTCACTGCTTTGCTTGGTACGGAAGTATAATCTCAATGCACTGACTTCTGTCTTGGTACTGAAAATACATTTGGGTACTACTTAATTTACCTGTAACTAAAAGGCATTGTACACAGTATTGAGTAAAGGAGGTTGTGTGTAGCTGGTAATGTATTTTAATGGATTGATGCCATTTAACTAACATGAAAAAGCTTTACTAAGCTTTTAGGCTTCTTATTTGAGTCTGAGATGTAATATTTCTTATATTTCTAGTAGACGTGAGATCTTGGGGATAGGGAATAAATGGTTTGGAACAATGGCATGCACTTGAAATAGTTTTGTTGTAGCAATAATCTCTATTGGGGGATACATTATTGAACTCCCTGAACATTCTCTGTATATTTGTATTTATACATATGGGTAGGAGCTGCCATATTGTTTTGCTTATCACAGTACTGCATATAAACCATTACTATTAAATGAGTTATATTTGTTCATTGGTCCCTGTAGGACAGACAGTTATGAAGCTTTATGTTCATTATGTAAAAGTGTAGACTATTCTTTCACAGCAGAGGAGACATTGTGGTTGCAGTGGGTAAATGTACAGGGGAAGGAGAGACGAGGTTCAGTTATTAATCTAATGGAACGTCATGGCTCTTTGGAAGAGCGATGCTCAGATGCACAGTATTCTGGACGCAGCCGCAGGGTGCTCATATTTGGCAGAAAACTCATTCTGGTGCTTACAATTTAGATCTAACAAACTAATGATATTTTTCATTCCTACCCAGTTTCTTGTCAGGAACAAGGCCTCGGGGGGGGGGGGGTAGATTTAAAAAAAAAAAAATTTGAGAATGCACATTTATTTATTTATTTATTTTTTTAGCTTAATGTAATAATACGGCTCGCTCAGCAGCATCATATCAGGATTGTGAAATGCTATTAAGATACAGAGCGTAAGATGCCCAGTTCTATGAAAGGAACTGTTTGGAGCAAAGTGGGGGGATGAAC
This sequence comes from Xenopus petersii, assembly GCA_038501925.1. Lineage (NCBI taxonomy): Eukaryota > Metazoa > Chordata > Amphibia > Anura > Pipidae > Xenopus > Xenopus petersii. The sequence continues at coordinate 21,236,883 of CM076679.1, read as the reverse complement.
TGAATGAGTTTGATCAGAGGAGAAATTATAGAAAGGGTGGCCCCTGAAATTGCTGGGAAGATGTACCCTTCACCTGCGGGGAACGGAGGTTGGTATGGTTTCTGTTCTTCATTGTTCCTTTAATTAATATATGGGATCCCCCTTTCAATTCCATCCTTGGTAGGGCTCTGCTAACAATGAGCATTTTATTTCCTCTGGGTAAGGATTTCTTGCCCTAGACAGGCATTGTTGGAGTCTCGGCCATAAAGTACAACTATACTGCTGTTTATTGACAGAAAGGAAGTGGATAGTCAACTGACCGGAAGTAAGCTTCTGCATGCAAAGAGAAAAAAATAAACTGGGATTTATTTGAAACAAAACTGCCATTTTTGAGGTTCTTTATGGGATCATTGGATATTTCCAAGCACCCTCATAACGGTTTGACTTTGATAATAATGAGAAAATAAATTTTCCCAATAAATTGAACATCCCCCCTCCCCCGCATGTCACAAAATGACAAGGCGCAGTTCTCTGAACTGGGTTACCGGCTCCTGTCCGTTCTCTCAAGTCCTGCAGGTGAAATGTATGGATTTTGCTTTCCCATTTACAGTAAATGCATATTGAGCTTCACTTCGCCGGCTCGTCCCAAACCTCCAGTCCTAATCAGCCTTGTTGTTAGAGAGATGGGTTTTATCCTCTATATTGGATCTGCCGTCCCAAGAGTCTATTAAATGTAATGTTCTTCCATTCGTCCATCGATCCACAGCGCACAGATGATTCTTATTATATGGCAACACTGGTTTTAAGGTAGGGTAGTTAGAATATTAGCCTTGGGCCCTAGCATTAAAGGGCCTCTTTGGGTGCATAAATAAAAATTGTGTGCCCAGGACATTTCTTCTCTGTATATTTGTATTTATACATATGGGTAGGAGGTGCCATATACTGACTCCCTTAGACAGTGCTGTATAAGGTATAGCGTACTGTGTGCCCAGAACATTCCTTCTCTGTATATTTTTATTTATACATATGGGAGGAGGTGCCATGTTGATTCCCTTAGAGTCTAAGGGAATCAATATGGCACCTCCACCCATATGTATAAATACAAATATACAGAGAAGGAATGTTCTGGGCACACAATAAGCTATACCCTCATACTGTACTGTCTAAGGCTTAGACAGTACAGTAAGAGGGTGTAGCTTTTTGTGTGCCCAGAACATTCCTTCTCTGTATATTTGTATTTATACATATGGGTGGAGGTGCCATATTGATTCCCTTAGACAGTACAGTATGAGGGTATAGCTTATTGTGTGCCCAGAACATTCCTTCTCTGTATATTTGTATATTCCTTCTCTGTTTATTTGTATATTTATCCACAGGCAACTGAGGATGGTAGGCTATATATACTTATATATGTTAATGAAACTTAGGGTAGGATAAATAGGAGGTGAGAATTAAAGAGATTAAAACATTGACAAACCTTTAACATGAGAGTGCTGCAGCAGAAGCCCGGGGGGGGGGTAAGACAACAGGAAAGCAATATGTGTAGGTTTTTCCTACTGGCCAATCAATTCCCTAGTGCCGCTATTAGCTCCAGTGTGTTGACCAGGGGACAATCTATAATCCATCCGCTCTTTTAACTTCTTGTTTGTGATTCAGGCTTTGTGTCTCTTAATGTAATTAGCAGAGTTTTAAATGAGATTGGGAAATGCACTCACTTGGATTGGCTGGCGCAACAAAGAGACTGTGCGGTAAACTGAGTTAATGTGCGACACAGGCTGGCCAATCGATTGCAGCCCCCCGGCAGGAACAACAGGGGCCACAGCAGTATCACCAAACTATTTTTCACTGTGATGAAGGGGGATGTTTCTCTGCTGGTGCATTCACAGCTCCGATTAGCAAGGGATCTTATGATTGACTTTTATATGCAATTACCCAATGAGCAAAGCTCATTCTGCTAATAATATAAAATTCTAATTAAGATAAATTAAAATGCAGCTGCCGTGTATGCACCTCGTTTAATTATATATATAGTGTTATCCAAATTGTCAGATAATGTTTCATATCTAGAATGTTATTTCCTATGTGAATTGACTTCTTAAAGGGGAAGTATACCTTAATTTTCTACACATATATAGAGTCTGAAGAGCAGCACACTCATCCATAGAAAAAGGCAGAAAAGCCCAGGCACTGCCGCAAAAAGTAATATCAACATAAAGAACACGGAGAACTCATGGGACTTAGTTTATATGCAAAGCTTTAATGGTGTAAGTCAATGTTTCGGTCCTGCATAGAGGACCTTTCTTGACCTTAGGGGAAACAGCCCCTAAGTTTGCTCATAGTCTGTACAGAGAGATCCCATAAAACTATGGCAGCATAGGTATTCCCCTGTACTAAGCACAATTCAGCAGGAACAGCCCCCTAAGTTTGCTCATAGTCTGTACAGAGAGATCCCATAAAACGATGGCAGCATAGGTATTCCGCTGTACTAAGCACAATTCAGTAGGAACAGCCCCCTAAATTTGCTCATAGCCTGTACAGAGAGATCCCATAAAACTATGGCAGCATAGGTATTCCCCTGTGCTAAGCACAATTCAGCAGGAACAGCCCCTAAGGTTGTTCATAGTCTGTACAGAGAGATACCATAAAACTATGGCAGCAAAGGTATTCCCCTGTACTAAGCACAATTCATTATTATACTCTGAGGTTCAGGAGTGAGTGCCACAATTAACCTCCTTTCAACCAACAACAAGTTTTGTAAACTTGATTCATGTGTTTAATTATATTATTTTACCCTGTGTGTAATTAGCTGATGCAAGTCATTTCCAGCTTCCTGGTTATTTGGTTTATTCTGAGATTCTAATCTAAAAGCAAATGTGAACAGTAAATCCGATTTTACAACCAAGAAAATGTGATTTGTAAACCTCAGAGGTTTTGTGGTTCATTTACATTCAGCCCTGTAAAATCTATTTGGCAAGCTTCGCTGGGGTCTCTATCTTGAATAGTCAACAGGTCACTTAGGGACCAACTCACACTATACAGTCATACTACATGGCATTATAGAAATGAGTGCAGTCTGCATCAGAATTGATTCATAATCAGCCTTGTAGTATCAGCTTCTATGACAGATGTGACTTCACTTTCTGCTAATGGTTTGATGATCCCCCACGCTTCCTAAGCTTAGCTTCACAACAGAAGCCCACTGAGCATGTGCGGTGCCACTGACACACAAAGATGCCTAATAAGATCCAAGATGGGCTACTGCTGTGGACAGATGTATCGTGACTGTTATAGGGCTGCAGAACCTCTTGGCTTTTACAGTAAGTTCCGCATATTAAAGCTTAAGGCTTTAGTTCTCCTTTAAATCCTCTTTCCTGCCACTCTTTATTTCCCCTTTACAGTTATCACGTCGATCTTTTGAATAACTGAGAAAAAAATAAAAGCCAAGAAGAGGAAAAACACAGCAACAAGTTTAAAGAAATGAAACGGAAAGCATCTACAGTAAATATGTTGCCAACAAATTCTGCCAGCTGCATCTGACACACGAGGATCCAACGTTTCCAAGTTGCAGTTTGTTGCCTTTTAATTCAATAAGAGATTCCCCATTAATACGTTGCTGAGCGTTACTGTTAATTGCCCTGTCTTTCATTCTTGATGGGGCCTTTCAGATCCAACCGGTTGGATGAGTTAATGCGAACAACGGAGTTTCATAAGATTCATAAGATGTATTTCAGGAAACATCTGAAACTCCCATCTCGCTTATACTTTTGTCAGACGATCTTTCAGAACCAAGAGACCCGCAAAGCTAAATGAGCTGTCTCCGAGGGGAAATAATGGCGGCGTGTCAGATGTTCGCCTTGCTTAATTTTGCCCTAAGATATTTCACTTCGGGGAGATTTTACGCGGCGGCAGTGAGACGGGTGAGAATGTCTGTCAGATTCGGAATGTCAAGCAGTTTTGGAAAGTCACAAGGTGCTCAGTGCGGTTTTACAGCCGCCATGAAAGATCTGGAACGATAAAAATACTTTAATATTCAAAATATATGGAGGAGTTTTATCGGAGCGGAGTCGCTATGTGTTTCACTCTGTGACGATTCATAAAATAGATTTAAATGGATAATATCTGTGTTTATTCCCAAAAAGTTCTCATTTTCTAATGCAACGGAGAAGGGCAAAAGTTCATTCACAATGGTGCATTGCACAGGCAAAAATATCTGAATTCCAGATCAATAAGGCCCTTTCCTGTTCCAGCCTAATAATGCCCCATACAGAGAGCCCAGTCCACACTGATTGGGTTTGCTGAAATGGGAAGAACCTGACTGCACAGAGACAACAACCCAACTGAATCCCTGTGGGATGAATTGGAACCCTGACTGTGAGCCTGATCCCCACCATCAGTGCCCAACCTCACTAATGCTCTTGTGGCTGAATGAAAGCAACTCCCAGCAACAACTCCCAGTAACAATGTTTTAACATCTAGTGGGAAACTTCCCAGGAGCACAGAGGCAGTTATAGCACCAAAAGGAGAGGCACCCCAACTGAACCCCTGTGGGATGAATTGGAACCCCAAATGTAAGTCTGATCCCCAACATCAGTGCCCAACCTCACTAATGCTCTTGTGCGTGAATAGAAGCAACTCCCAGCAACAATGTTCTAACATCTAGTGGGTACCTTCCCCGAAGCACCAGAGCAGTTAAAGCAGCAAAGGGAGGGGCAACTTCATATTAACCCCCTTGGTTTGGTTTGAGTTACAGGCACCCTGTCCCTCCCCCGAAAAATATAAGAGCTTCCTTTAGGGGTGCAGAGACCCCTAAATACCATATGAACTCTGTTCTTCACCTCAATGTGTCTCAGCATATTTCTTATTACCCATTACCAAAATGCTGAAAGAATTTTCCAGAAGTTTTCCCTCCCCTAGCCCTGACAGTTCCCAGTTATTAATTTTTTATCATCAAGTCTGCTGTCAAGTCCCTAAATCACATGTGCCCATGCATATATTCTAACTAATCATCCCCCCCATTTTTCATCTCCTGTCCCTGAAGCCTTCGCCAACAAGATGGGTTTTTTTAAATATAAAAAAACAGGAGAATGGTGATACTAATTGAAATTCCACATTCTGTAATTGATTTTTCAAATCAACAAAGACAACGGCGAAACATCTGATTAATTGATCATCAAACGCCACAAATAATCCTAGATATTCTGCGAATGTATAAATCTCCTCAAGAGCCGTTGTCTCTATCACAGGGAAAGATGTTTCACTTAGAGAACATGAAGCTTTGAGTGGATCTTCTCGTTTGTCTTTAATGTTGCAAAAATGACATGAATTATGCTGTAAAAATGGAGTATTAACCATTCCACTGACATCTTCCAAATTGTTTGTGTGTATAATATATATATATATATATATATATATATATATATATATATATATATATATATATTTATTTATTTATTTATTTATTTATTTTTTTCTAATTTATGTACTGCTAATGACTTATAGTGGGTATCAGGATCTGTGCAGCCCCGGGGACAAAATGCTCCGTTATACAGATATAGTAGCTAGAATTTCAGCTGCTATAAATAAGGACAGGACTGCTGCTTCCAATGGGGATCAGATAGGATCTGTGCAGCCACTGGGACACAATGTTCTGTTATACGGGTAGCTAGAATTTCAGCTGCCATAAAGCAGGGCAGGACTGCTGCTTCCAATGGGGATCCAATAGGATCTGTGCAGCCACTGGGACAGAATGCCCTGTTACAAAGATAGCTAGAATATCAACCATAAAGCAGGGCAGAACTGCTGCTTCCAATGGGGATCAGATAGGATCTGTGCAGCCACTGGGACAGAATGCTCTGTTATACAGATAGCTAGAATCTCAGCTGCCATAAAGCAGGGCAGAACTGCTGCTTCCAATGGGGATCAGATAGGATCTGTGCAGCCGCTGGGACAGAATGCTCTGTTATACAGATAGCTAGAGTCTCAGCTGCCATAAAGCAGGGCAGTCTCCTAGATAATTGATGGCACTTGAAAAACCAAGTTTGTGTATCCTGCCTATCCTGTTACCCACCTAGACTGTACATTGAGAGGGACATTTAATTACAGAAGCCCCTCAATAATGGCCCCACATTCAGCTTCCCTTGTTTTGCATCTGTCGGAGTCGCCGTTGCATCTGTTGCATCTTGTCACTGGGAGGAAGGAGACAGCTGATAAATATGCCGCTAATAATACTGTCACTCAGTGACAGAGCCGTAATCTCGCTACTGAACAGCAGTTTCATGTCTCACAATAAACATCTTCCCATGAAAATTATCATTTTCTGACATGGACTGAGTTTAGAATGGATTTTATGTATCCTAAAGGGCAAGTGCAACTTGATATTGACTGAGCATTAGGAAACTATTATGGCGCTGGGGTGGGGGGTGAATCCTGTCCCTTCTTCAGGTTTTATTTAAAGGGGTGGTTCACTTTTAAGCTAACTTTTAATATGTAATAGAAAGGCCAAGTCTTCATTAAAATTTTTTTATAATTTTTAAAATAATTTGCCTTCTTCTTCTGACTCTTTCCAGCTTTGAAATGGGGGTCGCTGATCCCATCTAAAAGAACAAATGCTCTTTACAAATGTATTGTTATTGCTACTTTTTATTATTCATCTTTCTATTCAGTCCCTCTCATATTCATATTCTAGTCTCTTATTCCAATCAATGCATGGTTACTAGGGTAACTTGGACCCTAGCGATGAGATCCTTGCAATTGCAAACTGGAGAGCTGCTGAATAAAACCCCAAAAAACCCCAAATAGTGATGAGCGAAAAATTTGCAAAATTATTAGTCAAGAGGCGTAAACATTTTTTTTTTATGCATAACAATTTTTTAGGCGCCACAATTTTTCTCACTCCGAATGCATTAAAGTCAATGGGCGTTTTTTCTTATGGTGACTTTTTTGTCTCTGCGACAATTTCATCTTGTTTTTTTGCCGTGGCAAAAATTTTTTATGGTGGATTTTTGCCGCAGTTTTGCAAGGTTTCTAGATGGAAATATTCACTACCACAAATAATCCAAAAACAAAGACCAATTGCAAAATGTCTCAGAATATCCCTCTCTACAACATTGTAACGAGACCCTGAAGTTGACATTGTAAGGGGGTCCTGAAGATTATACATTGTAACGAGTTCCCGAAGCCGATACATTGTAACGAGTTCCCGAAGCAGATACATTGTAACGAGATCCTTTAGCCGATACATTGTACCGGGATCATAAAGCCGATACATTGTAACAGAATCATGTAGCCGATACATTGTACTGAGATCCTGAAGACAATACATTGTAACGAGATAGCCAATACATTTTACAGAGATCCTGAAGTCGATACATTGTAACGAGATCATAAAGCCGATATATTGTACGGAGATCCTGAAGCCTATACAATGTAATGGGCTACTGAAGCTGATACAATGTAAAGGGATACTGAAGCTGATACAGTGTAAGGGGTCCTGAAGCTGATACGTTGTAACAAGCAATAACAATGACACATGGGGAATGAATGGATGTTGGGAAGTTGCTCACATTGACAGATTCTTTGGGTGTGGTTCCCCTTTAAACTGAGGATTCAGTGAGGCTGGGGTGCAACGTGACAGGGCTGATCTATAGAGAATGAGGGTCTTTATCCACTAAATTGCTCTGTGTCACTTCCGCACAATGGGATGAACAGGTGCCATGAAATCCTTAATGCTAATGGTTTGTTGCTCTATACTGATGGCTGCACTTAAGTTATGATATCTGCCGCCAAGGGTAATTACCTGTCAGATAATGCTCTGGGGCGGAGCTAAGGCATAATTAAGAGGGCACTTTACGATTTAAATGGTTGCATCCTTAATGGAGCGTCAGTCTATTGCCGAGCACAGCAAACTTGTTAATCAAAATGGGCCGCTGTCCTGGAGTTCTCTCGGATGGGGTTGCCACGGCAACAGTGGTATCTTTAACCTCGTTGCCTGTAAAGATGTTCAGGAGAACAGTGAGAGAGTCGGCGCAGAGACTGACAAACTGGGAAATGGAGCCTGACAAGAGCATAATACTCCCCATGTTTATAGTTAAATGGGACTGACAGGTCTATTACCTGCCTACACTGGATCCTGGATTTGGGGTTTTTCTTCTATCTGTCATTTATCTGTCTGTCTGTCATCTATCTATCTGTCATTTATGTATGGTCTATCTCATCCATTTATCAATCAACATATGATCTCTCTGTTATTGGCAATAGAATGCTGATGCTGAGTCTGATTAACCTGGGATTATGTATCTGTATTGTATTAACAGAGGTTTGTTTCCACGAATAACACTGAGCCTCCAGGCCAGGCATTAATTAGTGTTATAATTGGCGAGGGCATCTGACGCAGATGAGAAGAAAATGTCCTTCAGCTGAAAGAAGAAATGATTCCGGGTTCCAGTTATAGGGAGAGAAAGTTTGCCGGTGCAACTCCTAGTAACCAGCATCTGAGTGAATACATTAGGATTTTTTATCATAGCGGGATACCCGAGAGACCAGTGTCGCTTTAATTTCCAGATAACAACCACTGTCTTAATGCTGTCACTTTCCCTTCCACCGGCAGATTGTCAGATTATTCCTAATACTTCTCTATGTGTGGCTTTTGTCTTAATCCCATGTCCCTCTTTATCATCCCATTTCATTCTCCCCATAATATTTAGTTTTTTTCTAACACCTTGTCAGCATTCTCTCTTTATTTTTTATATTTTCCCACAATACATTCACTTTTCCATGATTTGAGTGAATGCCATTAAGGAGGAGATTTGGGGTGAGTGCTTATTTGTGCCCTGGGTACCCCTGGAACTATAGCAGGGTGACTGTTACCCCAATGTTCCTATATATCTGTTACCTGTCTCTCTTGTGTTTCTGTCTCACTGGAATTTTTCAAAATTAATTTCGAAATCTTGTCTATTAATAATTCAGTTTCACCTCCTAAAACAGTGAAATGATTTCATAGAAATGCTGTCAGTTGGGGGGATCATGTTCCGAGCCCGGTATATTGATATCTGACTTACACATATCTATATCTATTCCATGCTCTATATGTGCAGTTCTGATTAGAGGACATGCTTAACGGCTGCAGAAACAGTTGAATGGGGGGATAAGAGAGCGGTTGGTTGAGTGTGTAATTACAGCCATGGGCAGGTTGGTGTAGATGGAGCCAACTCGTTGGCCGGCACTCATGAGATGAACTGTACACACACACACCAGTTGGTGCAGTCAAAATGATCTGTGTCCAAGAAGCAAAATTATAACACTCGCTGGAAGGTGCCATGATGCCTGTTCTAATCTGTAAATAAAGGAAAGGGGAATAGATTTATCCTACTGTGACACCGATTAGCAAAAGGCTATAGAAAATCTAATGGGGGGGGGGTAGTACAAGCTTTGGGGATAATTCATATATGGCCTGGTCTTGAAAAGACACTTTCCTTTATACAGAACCTTCTTTCTTGTAAGTGTTAACCCTGTTAACCCCTATTTTAATTGCCTGCCATTTCTCCTTGAATTTATTCTGTCGTTGCATCATCTCCCTGTGTTTAATAACGAACCCATTTAACCTTTCACACAGGCTTTAAATTGTTTCTGTGTCTTTTGTTTCATGACATGCATTTGCCATGCAGTGATATATTGTGGATGTGCAGGGTGGTTGTGTGCGCCCCTCTTCCATTAACCTTTTCTATTTCTTCCTCTCAGTCATCTGCGCATATGAATAATATCAGTATGTATTAACTTGTGTGTGTTTAAGCCATCATATACATACCTTAAACCATTCTCTAAATGCTGGCGCACCCCTTATTCAATATTGTACCAGCATCTAGTACTTGGGTTGTGCGACTACCATCTTGCTGCCTGTTCGTGGTAACACACCAGAACACATGGTAAAATAAATACAGTGTTAATTTAATCTATAAAACCCCACAACACACAGCAGATTGAATACAGTGCCAATCCCATGTATAATACCACAGAATCCACAGCAGGATAAATAAAGGGCCAATTCCATGTATAATACCCCAGAAGCCACAGCAGGATAAATAAAGGGCCAATTCAATGTATAATACCCCAGAACACATAGCGAGATACATACAGTGCCAATCCCATGTATAATACCCCAGAACCCACAGCCGGATAAATACAGTGCCGATTTCATGTATAATACCCCAGAACCCACAGCAGGATAAATAAAGGGCCAATTCCATGTATAATACCCCAGAACAAATTGCGAGATAAATAGGGTGACAATTCCATGTATAATACCCCGGAACCCACCGAGGGATAAATACAGTGCCAATTCCATATATAATACCCCAGAAGCCACAGCAGGATAAATAATGGGCCAATTCCATGTATAATACCCCAGAACACATAGCGAGATAAATACAGTGCCAATCCCATGTATAATACCCCAGAACCCACAGCAGGATAAATACAGTGGCAATTCCATGTATAATACCCCAGAAGCCACAACAGGATAAATAAAGCGCCAATTCCATGTATAATACCCCGGAACCCATAGCGGGATAAATACAGTGTTAATCCAATAAAAACCCAAAACATGTCAGGATAAATACAGCACCAATTATGTGGATAATACTGTGTAACACACATTGCGTTAACATTGTCGTGCGTCAAAATAAATTTGATGCCCATTGACAATGCATTTCGAAATTTTTTAGCCGGGACACATTCGCCCATCACTAATAGGAAATCTTGATAACTTGACAGATTTAACAGTCCATACATGCCTGTGATCATGAGTCCTTATATTCCAATTTATCTCCATTCCACCGTGGGGTTAAACAGGCCCGGATTTGCGGCAAGGCCGCATAGGCCCGGGCCTAGGGCGGCAAAAAAATAGGGGCGGCATGCCGCCCAGCCGCATTATGGGGACGCATGCGTCCCCATTCAATTACAGCAGCTGCGCTGGCGTTTTTTCGCCGGCGTGCTGGGAAGGGGGGGTGAGGTGGGCGCTAGGACCGCGCGGCCACCTAGTCGGACCGCGCGGCCTAGGGGCGCCCCTCATTGAAATCCGGTGCTGGGGTTAAATCAGCTACTGACATACAGTATATAGATAATAAAAGCACCGGCAGATACAAAGGATTTCTAAGTCTCTTTCTTTGATACCAATTCATTTTGTGGCAAGAATTTCATCAATAAATATTGACTGAATCCTCAACCCAATCGCTTGTGTAACACGATGTTCCTTTCTTCATAATGACTTCTGTACAAAAGGAACAGCAACTTTTATACTGATATTTAACATCAAAGCCAAATGGGGAGTCTTAAGTGTAGCTTTCCTGTTTTAATTGCTTGGGCTGTAATGGACAGCTCTAATAACAGCAATGATTTATTTCTTATCTTTATAATTAAATATAATTAGCATTATTCACAGAGGTCTAAAGACTGTCATGTAGAGCTTACAAACTGGTGCACAGCAGCTCCCTCCCATATGTATAAATACAAATATACAGAGAAGGAATGTTCTGGGCACACAATAAGCTATACCCTCATACTGTACTGTCAATATTGCACCTCCCTCCTCCCATATGTATAAATACAAATATACAGAGAAGGAATGTTCTGTGCATATGAAGACCTATATTTATATTTATTTAAGAGTAAATCACACAATGCACCTTTTTGTTTGGGGGACGTTGGCAGGTGCCTATTCACTCAGCTGGAGAGATGTGACTGTTTTGCAGACATTATATTGTAAAGTGTTTTGCATTCTTGGAACCAATATAAATTACATTGAATCCCAGTGGACTGCATGTGTTATATGGGGCTACAGCAGGCAATTCTATTCCTCTGTGAAACAGATTTATTGCACACGGTAGATACACGGAAGTTGCCGTGTTACAATCCATTTGCTGTTCCTCCCCTGCTATCCTCCAGAGATTTCAGGGACCTTGATTTAGTGTCCTAGCTGTTTTCCCCACTCTGGGATTACTTTCCATTTCAAAATGGTGGGAGAATCTCAAATCTGTCACCGGCCAATCAGGAAGGCACAGCAGCCCCCGCGGTGGCGAGTTCTGACTCTCGGCGAGATAACTTTTGTAGCGGGTCCTGCTATTCTCGTATCACTCCCTTGTAGCGTATCATTTGCACACATTTCCTTTATTTGCATTAGTCAGAATGTTTGTGACAAAACTACTGGTGTGTAAATCAGAGAAGCACAGTCGGAGCACACAGTTAACTGAAGCAGGAGAGACAATTTCTCTTTCAGCCCAAGTTACACAACAGCTGTGTGTCTGACTTCTACTCAATTCAATCCCCTGTGTTCTAGGTCTACAAAACACAAGTCGGCAAGGGGCAAAGTAGAAAGAAACAGATGCATTGTGCTCAGTTTTGTGTCAGGCAAAATGAGCCTTAGTGGAGCCCAGGCCTCGAGTCTATATGACGAATCATTTAGCCACATTAATTAATTAACCTAAAAATGTTGTAAAAGAAGCAAATCAGAATAAAAAGTATTGACATAGTGACCCCAATAGCATGGCCATTCTGATTTCTTGTTATGAAGACAGATAATGGTCAGTGAAGGAGCTTTCAAGTATTCTATTGGGCACCTCCTCCAAACTATGGTAGCTGTGGTAGTCTTACATGTTCCCTAATCCCACCCTCTTTTTCTTTGGCCGATATCAACTTGCTAGATATTCATCTGTTGGGTTTGTGAAAGATGTGGGTCACCTTACCTTGGGATAAGACGCTGTAGGTCAAGCAAAACCTTGAGCGTGTTCAGTCAGTATAGACCATCCTAGTTTAGTACCATTATCTCTTTAGTTTCTTTAACTTATTTCCTATCTTGCCAGCCAATTCAGTGGGGCTCATTTATAAACAGTGGGAACATTTGCACCTGGGGCAACCAATCAGATGCTTGCTTTCAGTGCTTAGTCTGCAGATAGTAGAAAAAAAGCTAATCACTGATTTGTTGCTATGGGTTACTATCTAGGTGCAAATTTGCCCCCTGTTTATAAATGAGCCCCAAAAATGACCATTGTCAAAATGACCATTGTCAAAATGACCATTGTCAAAATGACCATTGTCAGACATTGGAAAGCTTTGGCCATTGTCATTTCTCATTATCAAGATGGATAATGATCAGTGAAGGAGCTTTCAAGTATTCTATCGGGCCCCTTCTCCGATGGTAGTCGTGGTAGTCCTACATGTTCCCTAATCACTGAGATCCCACTCTCTTTTGCTTTGGTCAACATCAACCTGTTCGATAACCATCTGTTGGGTTTGGGAGAGATGTGGGTCATCCTACCTTGGCTGAGACCCTGTAGGTCAAGCAAAACCTTGAGCATTTTCAGCCAATGTAGACTATCCTAGTTTAGTACCATTATCTTTTTCGTTTTTTTTCTTTAACTTCTTTATTATCTTCCCAGTCATTTTGATGACATTTATCTTTGAAGCTTGTATTCCAACTTCCAACTTGATCAAAGGACAACTGTATAATTGACATCTCCCATGAGACTCCATGAGTCTCCGTTGTTTAATAATTGCTGAACAAGATGTCAAAGGAGACCTCCTTCCCTCCTCCTCACCCATTACTCTTTCACACTCCCACATGAGGACTTTTCATGTGCTGCCCCCATTCCCTTGAATTGCCTCCCCGTTAGACTCTCCAGACCAGGGGTCCCCAAACCATTTTTAACTTGTGAGCCACAATCAATTGTAAAAAGAGCAACACAAGAATGAAAAAGGGGGTGATGCCAAATAAGGGCTGTGATTGGCTATTTGATAGTCCCTATGTAGACCGGCAGCCTACAGGAAGGTGTTTTTGGTGACTGTTTTTAATGCAACCAAAACTTGTCCTCAAACCAGGAATTCAAAAATAGCACATGCTTTGAGGCCACTGGGAGCAACATCCTTGGGGTTGGTAAACAATATGTTGTACCAGAGAAACTGGTTCAGAATCATTGCTCCAAACCTTCAAACATTCACAAAAATCTCCCCTCTTTACCCAAAGTTATAATCTAAGCCCTCATCAACTCTATGACCTTCATATCCCTTTATGCCCTCATATTCATTAATTACAGGCTTTCTAAGCACCGAGCATTGATATCTGTCACAATCTTTTTGGGTTGAGAGTATTCCTTTAAGACACTGGTTTGATTTTCCTCTTTTGACCTAGTTTCTTCCAGTCGTTTTGCCTCCTCACTAAATATATATATATATCCAGTTGCTCAGAATGGCAAATGGTTCCATTATTCGTTTGCTTTGTGCGGGGAACTGCTTATTCCCAGAAACCCCTGGACATGCCAGTAAAAACGTCCCTTTTGTCGAGAATTGCGAGCACACGGAGCGAAGATTCTATCATAAAAATTCAAGTCACAAAATATTACAATTGGAGAATGGGAGGGTTGCAATAAATCACAGAGAGGGGACACAAACCTTGGGCTTTCAAGTGAGAGTATAAAAATCTGCGGGAGAAAATATGTTACGTGTGAAATCAGAGGAAGGGCACCTGGCTGTCAGCAGCTCCAACCCAGACCTTTTTTCTTTCTAAATGTGACTCCACTTATAAAAAAAAGGATATTTTTGCATTTCTGCCATCAAATCTCCCAGGGTCTAAAATAAATCTGACAGCTGTTGACAACACTGAGAGGCCGGCAGTTGTTAAAAGAGCTAATGTGTGTTTTTCCCTCAGCCTTGATGTGACTTCTGGTTTCTTGACAAGAATAGAGTTCTTCACTCTTGAGCAGAACTTTCTACCACCAGAATATTACTCACCTGAACATCGGGCTTTTCCCAAAGTGATGATATACCAACGACTGTCTCCCAAGGTGTCCCATAAAGTCCTCTCTCTTTCCCTGGAATAAAAGGCCTTAATTACACCAGAGGTTCTTTCTGGAGGGAAAAGTTCTTCCATTCCATTTAGTGGTGGAACTATAAGATCCTCATAGCAACATTTGTGTAAGGGACCCCAAACCTTGAAGATGATCCCACTCAGTGGATGTAACCCCAACCTGGTAATTATGATCTGTATTTCACACATGTAGTCAGGAACTCCACTGGCCCCTTTATACTCCTGCACCCCCCAAACCTTGGGGATAATGATCTGTTTCTCACACATACATTGTTATTGTAGCCAGGAACCCCATTGTCCTATTTATACTCCCACCCCATGCTTTGGGGAAAATGATCAGTGAGGGACCCCACCAAATTCTCTGTATTTCTTGCCCCACCATTTACCCAAACCCTGTAAGGGTTTATGGGATCTGTTATCCGGATGCCCATTATGCAGAAAGCTCTGAATTACAGGAAGGCCACTTCCATTAGACTCCATTCTAATCAAATAATCCAATTTTTAAAATATGATTGTCTTTTTCTCTATAATAATAAAACATTAGCTTGTATTTGATGCAAACGAAGATATTAATCCTTATTGGAGGCAAAATAAACCTGTTGGGTTTAATAAATGTTTAAATGATACTTAATATATTTAATGTATGGAGATCCAAATTATAGGAAGACCCCGTATCCGGAAAACCCCAGGTCCTGAGCATTCTGGGTTACAGGTCATCTGTACTGCAATTTAAGTTGACTGTAATCAATAGTTCCTTTTAGAGAAATCAATTTAAGGATTATCCTGTTCTCCAAGTATTTTTAATTGGAGTTGACAATTATTTTTTAACCTAATTAATTATTGTCCCTCCTATAAATATAATTTAAGATGGTGGTAGATGAGCAATTCACTAAGAATTCATCAAGTTGTCCTCCTTGCATTTGCATTGGTCGTAGAAGAGTTTCTATGGGCAGTCCATAACCAAATGAGCAGAACCTCAATGATTCTTCTTCTGAAGGGTTTCATAACTGCCACTTGACTTCCCCAACGAAATACTGGTGGATCAATATACTTACATATCAATCACATAGGGGGATCCAATAGTCAGCTGTCAGAAGCATAAATCCCCCGCTTTTAGTCTTGACCCAATCATTGAATACTTCATGACATTTTACTGTGGGTGCAGAGTGACTTTATCGGCAAGCAAGTGTCACAGAATTTCTAAAGCTATCACACGTCGGCAGCTCCAGAGCATTCTACTCTCATTCTTTATAGATGGAGGAGAGCTTCTAAAAGCACATTTTTGCATCTTGGTCTTCTAAATTCCCAGGGCTTAACGCGCAGCTGACAGACGTTTGCTGACAGCCTTCAGATCACTGCACTCGCTTTATGACAACCTAATGCATTTTTATCATAAGCAGCTCCTTAACTCCTTGTGTCAGGAGAAGAATTGAAGTTCCTAAGAAGCCTTGCGACCTGCAAATAACCTTTTTTATCCCATACCCTGAGCCACGTGTGCCTTGACATCCCACTAACCTGCACCGGCTTCCACTCTTGATATATTTTACTGGAGCTACTTAAGAATGGAGTATGGAACCCAATTGGGTTGATGAGTTCTTATGGGAAAGGATCTACTCAATGATAAGTTCATTCAGCAACTCAGTTTTTCACATGGATACTGATATATAGCTGTTTTTTAGTGTAATTCCACAATAATGTTGTGAAGACTTCTATAGGCTTCTGTATTAAAAGTCTTTAATCTCAAAGTTGTTTTAAAAAAACGGTCAATGCTCTTTAAACATTTTGATTCATGAGGTTCCATCTCTTCTGTTCAGGAGGCTCCATTCAATCTGACTTTGGATCCCGTGGGGGCAACTGGCATGTTTAAATAACAGCTGCGCCACTACAAATGATCTGTTTTTAATGTTGATGTTTCCACAATGATCTCACCAAGCTGGTTATAATTAAAATATATGGCTTGCCCGCTCTCTCCCTCTCTCTCTGCGTATATATAGATTTATGCAGTGATGTAGTTAAGTATTGGCAGAATCATGTGATTTAACCCTTTATAAGCATATATGAGTCTACATTCTCCTTTACTTATATAGGGATTGCCTATTTCCCTGTGCATATTCATCATTCGTATTGATCCCTGGCCAGTGGAGCTTCATCATCATCATCATCATCATCATTATTTATTTATATAGCGCTGTCAAGATACGCAGTGCTTTACAATCGATGGTTCCTGTCACGCACACTGTTGATCAGGAGCAAATTACTCTTCCAGTGTGCATTTGGACTGTGGGAGGGATATCCGAAAACCCTGAGAAAACCTACTAACTCTGGTTGGAATAGAACCCAGGATAAAAGCTACAAGGCAGCAGGACTAACCAATATGCCATCATGCCGACATATCAAGGTGTTTAAAACCACACCCCAGTGCCCTATTAATCTCTCTAGTATAATACTGAAGATAGCCTGTATATTTAAGGCTCTGGCTAGAAATGCTGTATTTTATATGCTGTACCGACATAGAGGTTTAGCAGCCCTATAACAGTTATGATCCAGGCCTTCAAACTTGTCCCAAGCAGCTCCTCATTTTGGATCGTGTGAGTCAGTGGCACTGCACATGCTCAGTGGGCAGCTGTTGGGAAGCCAAGCTTTGGCAGCACAGGATATCATCAAACCTATAGCAGAACGTTAGGTTCATCTGTTGTAGAAGCTAAATGCTACAGGGCTGATTATGATGCAGGCTGCACTGAGTTCTATACTGCCATATAATGTGACTGAATTAATTGTACTGCCTTGTATTGTGCCTGTTATATTGTATATACACTGTATATTGGGAGTGGGTTCCTAAGCTCAGGTTGGTGACAGCAGCCTCTGTAACTGATAGGGTATTGGACAGACAACTGTCTTCCTGTCAGAGAAAGAGAGAGACCCATATAGGGGTGCCCTAGATTTTAGTGCATTCACATGACAGAATCATTTTCCATAATGCACCTCTACAAATACCTATGTGCCCCTTGGTAGAAATCCTATAGGGAATCAGGAGAAATAGAACGTTCCCATAAGATTAAAGCGGAATGGATGCAGTTGAGTTTTGGTTACAGTCATGGGTATCTCAGCTTTCACAATGGTGACCGTGAGAAAGCTGAATCTGTTACTATTGGGCAAGGGCCACAAATAACCTAGCACATATTAAGACCAGTGCATGAGTCTGCAATTGTGCCGCTGCACCCCAACAAACCCCAAATAATGTTTATTCAGAGGCCGCAATCCATGGAGAGCAGAAAGGGGCATCATATATCTCCTGTCTCGTTACAGTATCAATAGCCCACTCATCTCGTCAATAGAAACATCCAATAAAGAAAGCGTTAAGCTACAGAATAAATAAGAACACAAAGATGAATAGGGGCTTGGGAAGCAACAATGGAGGGGCAGTTCCTACAGTTATTTCTGAGCACCAAGTGGATGAGGTGCCATAAATAAGCCAACTGTAATTAATTCTGCTGTTCACAAAGTAACTTGGAGGGAGGAAAATAATGGATATACAGTAATTCTTCTGATTTCTTGTATGTTCGACAGCCCCTGAGTATTAACCCTAAAATCTCTGCATGTATATTAAATTGGCTCCTTTATCTCTCTTGCAGCTTTTTGTGCAGAAGGGTGCCGGTATGGCGGAACTTGTGTAGCGCCCAACAAATGCCTCTGCCCATCTGGATTCACTGGGAGCCTCTGCGAAAAAGGTAACATTGAAAGGAGTCTTTAGTGGGTGGGGGCATAACATGAGGCAAATGTTTGTACATGTGTTCCTTGCTGGCCTTTGGTGAATAAAGACCCCCATCCCCATGGGTCAACAATGTCTTCATCATATGGTTATGTCTAATGAAATACTCTAAAAAAGGGGGCAACAAAATATGGGGATGTAAGTATGGACACCCCTTCATCTCATTCCATACCCAAGGGGTTGATATGAAGTTGCCCCTCCCATTGCTGTATAACTGTTCCGGTGCTTCTGGGAAAGTTCCCACTATATGTTGGAACATTGCTGCTGGGAGTTGATTCGATTTAGCCACAAGAGCATTAGTGAGGTTGGACACTGATATTGGGGATCAGGCTCAAAGTCGGGGTTCCATCCCACAGGGGTTCAGTTGGGTTACCCCTCTTTGGTGGTTCTGGGAAAGTTCCCACTAGATGTTGGAACATTGTTGGGAGTTGCTTCCATTCAGCAACAGTGGTATGGGCACTGAAGTTCCATCCCATAGGGGTTCATCTAGGTTGTGGGCTCTGTGCAGTCAGGTTCTTTCCATCTCAGCGAACTCATTCTGTAGGGACCTGGCTGTGTGCATGAAGCATTATTGTGCTGGAAAAAACAGGGCCTAGTACAAAAGAAGATTTTGGTCATACTCAACCTTCCAGTTAGTTTCTGATGCAAGCCCTCATGCAACCACATTGAGTTAGATATTGGTCTCTTTAAATACTGGAACAACATGTTAGAATTCTAATCGCTACGTGTTGGAAGGGCCACTGAGCATTAGTAATGCTGATAATTAGTTTCCTTGCCTACAGTTGAATTCCTGCTAATTAATTGATTTTGACTGTTTGGCCTTGTCTTTGTCATTGGCATGTTTTAGTGTGAAACTCTCCATAAAGTACTGATCACTATGTACTTCATGGCTGTTATCTGAGACCCAACCTGCAGGGAGTTACACTGAGTTGCACAGACGACATTGAATCTATCAACTCATTAGGGGCTTTAGTCTAACTGCAATATCAACTGTTTGTGTCTTTGGCTTGCATTGTAGCCACCTTGTACATTCTATTCTGCCAGGTAAACCAGATATATAGGGGCAGAATTGCCCTGTACATTCTATTCTGCCAGGCAAAGTGGATATATAGTGGTGCAATTGCTCTGTACATTCAATTCTGCCAGGCAAAGTGGATATATAGGGGCACAATTGTCCTGTACATTCTATTTTGCCAGGCAAAGTGGATATATAAGGGCACAATTACCCTGGACATTATATTCTGCCAGGCAATATGGATATATAGGGGCACAATTGCCCTGCACATTCTATTCTGCCAGGCAAAGTGGATATATAGGGGCGCAGTTGCCCTGTACATTATATTCTGCTAGGCAAAGTCAGGGGCGTAACTATAGAGGAGGCAAACCCTGCGGCTGCAGGGGGCCCAGGAGGTATAGGGGGCCCCATGAGGCTCAAATTCATATACAATTTCAATACATTTTGGTAAAACAGGACAACCTCTGGATATGTTTGGGGCCCTAAAATTAATTTGCTGTGGGGCCCAGTAACATCTAGTTACGCCACTGGGCAAAGTGAATATATAGGGGCGCAATTGCCCTGTACATTCTATTCTGCCGGGCAAAAGTGGATTTATAGGGACGCAGTTGCCCTGTATATTATATAATGCCAGGCAAAGTGGATATATAAGGGCACAATTACCCTGTACATTCTATTCTGCCGGGCAAAGAGGATATATAGGGGCACAATTGCTCTGTCCATTATATTCTGCCAGTCAAAGTGGATATATAGGGGCACAATTGCCCTGTACATTGCACCCCATTCCTTCCAGGCTGATTTGCAAATCCACAAATTATTGAAAAACCCAGTGTTCCATTTAATTAAAGCCAATAAAACATATCAGCTCATTAGGTTTCAGATTGTATTCAGGAGCGTCAGCATCTTTTGCATAAATATTCGGTTGTACTAAATTGATCTGATGTCATACAAATACCTGATTCTAATTACTTGTCACTTCTTCCTATAGGGCTCATGCTGCAATTAATATGATTTAATGTGATTTTTCTTTTCTCTTCCCATCTGCTGTTAATTCTTATTACTTCTTACTTGTATATATAAATATATTTAATTTGCTCCTTCTTTTAATAAGTTTGGTAGGATCTATACAGGAAAAGGGAAAGAACAACAATGGGTGATTTATGTAAATGTTGCTAATGAGCAATTCTCATGCATCTGCAGACTACACTTCCTTCAGTGCAGTGGTACAACCACATTTTTTCCCTAGGAACTGGAGTTTGCTGGCAGTGCCAGTCAAAGTTCTGTTGGCAACCAAGGCCACCCCTTGCCAACCAGTCACTCACAACCCTGAGCCTTACCTAGAAAACCCCAGTTCCCAAGCATTCCAGATAACAGATCCCATATCCTTACTCATGTGTAGTAATGCTCTTCTAGTAATTATGTGTCTTTATATAATAACAGACAAGCAGATAGGAAGAAGAAGAGATGGCTGCTGAAAGGGTTAATTAAAAGAATATATCTTTTCTATGTAAGTGGTAAAACATAGCTATTTTTAATATACATTGTTCCATTGTCTAATTATGTCCTTAAGAAAAATTAACGCAGGCATCAAACTGACAAGTGATACAGGTCCCTTCTGATTTAATTAAAATACACGGAAAGCTGCTTGTGATTATTTTTGGACCCATCAACAGGAAAAAGAAATGAATTGCCCTTAAGTGAAAATGTTCTGTCTATAAGTCAAACTACCGTATATACTCGTGTATAAGCCGACCCGTGTATAAGCCGAGGTACCTAATTTTACCTACAAAAACTGGGAAAACTTATTGACTCGAGTATAAGCCTAGGGTGAGAAATGCAGCAGCTACTGGTAAGATTCCCAAAATTTGGCTCTTCTAGCTCAGAGAGCACAATTGTGCCTCTCTGGGCTAGATCTACCTATTCCAGGTAGATCAATGATCTAATGAGCAGTGATAGATCCTCACTCAACAAAGTATCTCCTGTTGTAGTAGCATTCCATACAGAACATGTCAAAATAATATACAGTAAGTATATTATTTTGACATGTTCTGTATGGAATGCTACTGCAACAGACCACTTTATACTGCACACACCTGCCTTCCTGCTGCCTCTGTATCTGTAACAGTTCCTTTTATGGTTCTCATTATGCGGTCAGAGGGTTACTGATGGAGCTGCTGACGAAGGGAACTAAAGTAGTTCTTTATGCAATACTACCCCGGGTACCGGAAATAAACAACTTGTTTTAGACAACACATCAGTTTCCTGACATTAATTATTCCTTCTACAGAACCAATAATCGTCACGTGATAAAGTAACCCAGTAAAGGTTCCGTGCCACATAACTTAGTATACTCACGATTCGCTTCCGATTCCCACGATAACCTTGCACATTCTCCAGAATAGACGGGTGCTAACCTCACACATTCTTCCGGTTAGCATGGAACTAAAACTAATACCGTACTTCAGTGCATCGAACATAGGAAGAAAACGCTAGTAGGTTTGCGCACAGTCATGACATCACCAGCTTGGGGGCAGGGCAACTTTTCAACCTTGTTCCGGCTCTGCCGGTTCTTGTGGGAGACATCGCTCAGTAGTCTGCGTGCATGTGGTGGGCAGTGTGGCTGCAGCTAGTGGTGCAGGTAACGTCCCGTGTCATAGCGTTGCTTCATCATGCGCCGGCTGACTTGGCCAATCCTTATGTGCGCAGCCTGCGCAAGCATGGACTGTATATACATTGAGACAGACCATGTTAAAAAATAAATGGCAATGTTTGTACTGGGGTTCCAGGCAGCCAAGGTGCGGGCCCCCATTGTCCCCAATCAGCCCAATCTGCCTAAGGCCGGCCCTGCGTGTGCGCAGAGAGAAGGCAGCAGGAGAGGGCGTGGATGTGAGAGGCAGGATAGCATTAGCCCGTCTGCTGATAATTCTGCGCATTGGCTTTATCGCTCGCTTGCAGGAACTGACTCGAGTATAAGCCGAGGTAGACTTTTTCAGCACATTTTTGGTGATGAAAAACTCGGCTTATACTCGAGTATATACGGTATGTATCCTTCCTTAAATAGAAAGTAAACATTAAAAGCATACTTACTTTAACTGACAATATTTCTTTCTTTTAGACAGTACAGTATGAGGGTATAGCTAATTGTGTGCCCAGAACATTCCTTCTCTGTATATTTGTATTTATACATATGGGTAGGCGGTGCTATATTGATTCCCTTAGACAGTACAGTATGAGGGTATAGCTTATTGTGTGCCCAGAACATTCCTTCTCTGTATATTTGTATTTATACATATGGGAGGAGGTGTCATATTGATTCCCTTAGACAGTACAGTATGAGGGTATAGCTTATTGTGTGCCCCGAACATTCCTTCTCTGTATATTTGTATTTATACATATGGGAGGAGGTAGGTGCCATATTGTTTCCCTTAGACAGTACAGTATGAGGGTATGGCTTATTGTGTGCCCAGAACATTCCTTCTCTGTATATTTGTATTTATACATATGGGAGGAGGGAACTTTTTTTATTAGATTAATACAAAATACAGATTAAAACAAGCATAATAAGAAAATAACAGATTTATCCTACTAAATGCAGAACAAATGCACAGACATCATGAGCAATTACAAATATTAAATTAACACACATTTGCTACTTTGTCTCATATCATAGAAAAACAAAAATAAACTTCTCTATACAGTAACAGTTACTGCTTTCCCAGTGATTTCTCACATCACATGAACCTTAAAGGAGAAGGAAAGGCTTTGTGCAATTGGGGGTGTCAAATGTTAGGCACCACCAAGTGATTGTAATAACTTAACTGAAACCCTGGGCCGGTGCTCCTATCAGCAGAAAACTGCACTGCCCCGGGCTTATACCAGTGATCACCAAAGAGTTATCTCCCCTTCCCCACTGCATCTCTACACTTGGATCCCTCTAATTTCCTGAAAACCTCCATCTTCTTCCAGTGACAGTTAATCTCCTTTCACCTCTCCTTGCTCCATCTCTGTGGAAATTTTCTCTTTTCCTCTTCTTGCCCTGATCTTCAGTTATTGCCCCTTCCTGGGGTTGTGGATTATTGGCATAACTTTCCTTTCCCTTTAACGTCTTGTTGCTCCTGATCTTCCTTCTTTATTTCCCTTTACTCCCCCTTTTCTTTTGCATTTTGACTTTCCTGTTCCTCCCTTTCCATCCTTCTCATCTCCTCCTCCTCCTCTGCCACTTCCCCCCAACTCTTTCCCTCGTTCAGCACATATCTGTTGGACACCTTAATGATGTAAAAAAATGACTGAACCCTGCTTTATTCCCTGCCTTTCCTACCACCTTCCACACCTCTTGCTTCTTCCCACTTGCCTTGACTTTAGGGTGCATTCTCTTGGGTGGACTGTCTGCTCTCCCTTTCTGAGTTTCCTCCTATACTCACTATCTTCTTCCCTCAAATCTCCTGCTTCTGCATCATTACCTGATTCCATTGGCTCCTACACCCTTTCCTGCTCTGTTACAGGCTCCTCTATTAACTGAAAGAGTTCCTCCTCCACTCGTGGGCAAGCCTGGTGATCTGGGCATCTGGGCATTCACGGTGTGTGTTGCCCAAGGTCCCGCCAGGTTACACCGGGTCTTGCTGCACTCTTTGCTGACATGTCCTCGGGCCCCACACAGCGCATACACTTTGTTTTCACAGTCACTGGCTAGATGGTGTTTTGAGCTGCAATTAAAAGCACTGGCGAGGTTGCCCAGGGTAAAAACAGGAGCCTCTCTTCTTGCCTATGAAGAAAAAGTTGGGGAAATGTGTAGGGACATTATTCTGCACCTCCAACTTTTCATTGTTATTTAATAAAAGTAAGTGGGGACAGCACCCTGCACTGCCTCCTCAACCAGACCATAATATCCTCTGGGGGATAGATTCCCTAAGATTCCCTTCGACAGTACTATATAAGGGTATAGCTTATTGTGTATCCAGAGCATTCCTTCTCTGTGGGGTTTACAACCTATGAAGTGGGGTACAGTGGATGCGGGGTACCCCGGCCAACAGGCCCGGATTTGTGGAAAGGCCACCTAGGCCCGGGCCTAGCGTGGCAGGATTTTAGAGGGCGGGCATGCTGCCTAACCACACCCACATTGGTTCAAAAACACTGGGGATGCGCTGGAGATACAATCATTTTTAAAATTTCCCGTGCACCAATCCCCATAGCTCCAGTCCAGATGAAAATTTGCATGAATAAAGGGGAGGGGACAGGGGCGACGAATGGCAGCAGGCCTAGGGGTTCCCACTATGTAAATCCGGCCCTGCCGACCAAAGGTTATGGTGCTTTAGTTTTGGGATGAGGCAGGTGTTGTCCTTCTTGTTTGCAGGGCCATTGGGCTGAACCATGGGATGAAACTATATTCTCAGAATGATATATTCTGGAACCTTAGCAGGGTGGTTCCTGGGACAGAATCTT
Organism: Xenopus petersii; assembly: GCA_038501925.1. Lineage (NCBI taxonomy): Eukaryota > Metazoa > Chordata > Amphibia > Anura > Pipidae > Xenopus > Xenopus petersii. The sequence continues at coordinate 21,211,830 of CM076679.1, read as the reverse complement.
CTAAGGTTGCATAGCTTTGTATGATTTGGATCCTGATTAAACCTCTGACCACACAGTGGGGCATAAAACCCAACAATGCTTGAAAAGGAATGAATTCCTATGGCACCATGACGGAGGCTACACTCTAGAACTAATACTCTAGAATACACTTAGCAGAACCTAGAACATTTTGCTTGAGTCCCTATGGGGTTCTGAGCCTATATATCTCCCGTTCAAGTACCCAGCTTTACCCATTTTATGGTCCAGCTGAATATTTTTTTTAGTTGGAAAGTGTCCCATCGGCTGGAGAGGGAGTCACTGGGATATGATGAGCTCTCATTTTCTTGCAGATCCTCAAGATATCGGCCAAAGAAAAGAGACTTTATGAAGTTCAGGGGGAGTGGAGAGCACCTTATATACTCCAGTCATTATTTATGCTCTTCATTCCACCCCTGAAGGTACCATTGGAAGGGACGAGCGCAGGTTTACCATAAATATTTGTGTAGTTAACCCCCACGTTGTCCAAACTCCCTCTGACCCAATTGCAATGCAGCAAAAAGCCAACCGGCTGCTCTCAACCATGAAAAGGCCCATGTATTATTCAGCATGCCAATGCTAACTCTCTGGCAAAGGAAACTTCTAGTTTCTTGTGTTTATACCCGCTCACTGATGGAGTTCATTCTTCATGTTGAGAGGGTGCAGCGCCAACTTCAGGATGGAATCGCCCTACAAATTCATTGTCCTGGGATGTCCCACCTGCAGGTCTTTGGCTGAAGTTCCCAACAACCTCTTGGTAGCTGCATGCTGGGAGTTGTTACTGTGGTGCCAGTTTATCTGGAACCCCCTACTAAAGCCAGAGAATCAACCTGTGGTACTTTCATGGGGAGCACAGGGGTACCATTTTTGTTCTTGAAAGTGCCTCATTCCACCCCTCAGCTCCATAAAGTAGATGCTCTTTAACTTAAAGGAACAGTGACATCAACAAATTTTTTACAAAAATTCGTTAGAATACATGAAAAAAAACCACCAAGACAAATTAAAATTTTAAATTGCAAAGCCTTTATTAAGAAATAACTTACCGAAACTCCACTTCCGCTCCTCTTTAGAAGAGGCGACATGGTGACCATCCTTAGTGCAGCCCTGGATTTCTCCTGCCTGGCCTGCTCCCATAGTCTACTGACAGCAGAAAAAGCTGCCCGGCTGGATGAAGAGCTGAAGTGCCCGGTGTGCAGCTCCTTCTACAGGGAGCTCATTATCCTCCCCTGCTCCCACAGCCTAACCCTATCCTGTGTGCCCGGAAAATCCTTCTGCAGACCCCGGACTCCCCGCAGAGCCGGCGCGCCTCAGGGGAAGATCTTGCGGGGACTCAACCTCCTACTCACCCGGCAGGCGATGCTTAGCGAGAGTGGCAGCGCAGGCGGTAGGGCTCACATACATCACACTGCTCGCCTCCTTGGGACTTCACGCACAACTGACACCTCAGGGCGGCCACCTAGGAAAAAGCTGCTACGGGCCACAAATATCCTGGTTGGAGACCCCTGCTCTAAGCCAAATAAAGATGCTCCTTCATTCACTTATCCACACATTCTCACTGCGTCTTGCTCTTGCTACCTTGTTCTTCTAGCCACTAGCCAGTATCCCCTAAACCTACTCCTGGATTCCCCCCTTAGTGTCTGCCCAGCCATCCTTTAGTATTCCCCTTAGTACCCCTCTCCCCCAGCCGATTGCTGAGTTCACTGTCCTGCCCTGGGCACATCTGTCACCAGCCTCTCTGCTAGGCTTCTTAGCTGACAACTTCACTTCATGTAACAGTACATGTATCCCTTAATATCTTGGAATTAAAAGAAAATAAATAATGAATGTAAATTACTAAGTGCTAAGAATAGCAATCTCGTCAGTTTTACATTCACTTGTTTTAAAGGTTTACTTATCCTTTAATAAGGCACCCCTAGTGATTTTACCTTGGTGGTATTGGAATAAACAATGCTCAACTGCAGCTCCCATTATGCTCTAATTCTAGACAACATTTTTAGAGAGTGCTGGGAGTTGTAGACCATCAAAGTTTGGGTAAACCATGGTTACATTGTGTGCTTAACCAAACCTTTTAGTTATCAATTGTATGCAGGGTCTACAATTCCTTTTAATGGTTTTATTGGGTGCTCTGTTAGTGGCTGTAGTTCTGCCTTGTTTTTAATACTTGGTATCTGGGCTTCATGGACAGGTCCATCTGTCTTTTACTTGCAGTCAGCTCAGCAACCAGATCACTGGGGGGATCCATGCAGTCTGTTCCTGTGAGGACCTCATACACAGAGATATGAAATCATCCTATGGGCAGAACTGATGTGGTTGTGCTATACTTTAGTAATGAACAAGTAACGCCACCATAATAAAGAGATGAATTAGGGAGTCCAGTGTCTTTTGCTCAGAGCCTGATTGATAATTAATTACTATAAAACAAACATTGCTTAGAAAAACATTATAATCTGGTTCTGTCTTGATTCAGAGCGCGAAAGGCATTGTTTTGCCTCTGGAAAAAAAAACGTGTTCTGTCTCTCTCATTGACCTGGAGTGAGTGTTCCATTGGGCATTGCAGGTGCAGAGCTTGACTCAAAGGAGAAATTTGGGCAGATGTAAAGGCTTCACAGTCCTATTGATACACTGGAGTTTTTAGGTTCTGTCGGCTTAAGTGCGGAGATGAACATCAATGCCCCCTGCCTTGCCATAATATCTGTGGCTGGAGAGTAGTGATGGGCGAATTTATTCGCCAGGCATGGATTTGCGGCGAATTTCCAGATTCTGCTGACGCCAAATGTTTTCGCAAAACTGCAGTGAAAATTCACTGTGGGAAAATTCACTGCAACAAAAACAAAATAATCCAGAAATTTGGTCAACGGTTGGATCATTAGACTGGCCCGAACCAGTACAAGGGGTAGACAGATTGGCTATGTGCCTTGTACTTCTTGTGTCGACCCCTAGTTCTGGCCCTCAATAGAATGGTGCCACCCCCAGTAGATAAATTATTTAATATGGACTGATAAAATGTAAGTGCCTATCGAATTCTACCCTCTCATGGGACCCCCCAGTTTCAATTCTATACAGACCTAGTCATAGTTACTGTATCCACATACCTCCCAACTGTCCCCTTTGTCACGGGACTATCCCATTTTTCACTGCACTGTCCCGTTTTTTCGACGGATAGTCCCGATTTTGACATTTAACCCACAGTCCCGGATTATTACTGGAATGTCCCGACTTTCTCTTTGATCTTTAAACGGCCAGAAAAAGATAGAACGGTTTTAAAACGTAATTGGCTTTTGCCAGAGAGCCCAGAATACATGGCAGATGCACTTGTAAATAATTTTTGTTAAATAAAATGTGTTACACTTTAAGATAAGCAAATAAAAAAATGTAACAATTTAAGATAAGCAGGTCTCTTGGGGAAGCTCTGACTTGCAGCTTAAAGGGCATTTTCATCTTCTTTAGCAAAACTGTTAAAAACCTGAACCTAAAACCCCTAGAAATGTGATCCAACTTTCCATAAACTGCCATTTCCATAATCCTGGAAATAGAGGAAGCAAATTAATAAACCAATATTATTTCAATGCGCCGCTGTGCTGCATTTCAAGTGAATAATGAATTCTGACAGTCATATTAACCTGCATTAGCCAGACCCGATTATACAGAATCACGTGGTTACAGCGCCACCAAGTTCCCCCGTCCATTATACCATGTGATATACAGTACATCTATCCCCGTCATTGGCTAAAACTCACCCCTCCCACCCAAACAAAAGCAAATAAAAAATGTTTATATTTCTGTTAATAAAAACATATTTTTTTTATCATTGGGAATTAAAATGTAAATGTGTTTCTTGTGACAAACTCCAGGAACTTCTTAACCGCAAGGCTTTATGGTGCCGACGGAGAATCGCCATCAAATCGCAAATAAACCTTTTCTCCGGGAACTGTTAACGTTATTTGCATGGATCCTTCAGCATGTATTGGGATATAGGAGTTTAAAGGGGAAGTTTAGTTTTCTTATCATTATTGTAACAGTAAAGGTGCACTTTCAGTTCTATCCACCCAAATATTAAAGAATTAGAGAATTCTCTTGCATCTGTAATTAAAGGAGAACTAAACCTCAACAGAGGATCTGACTAGAAATGCTATACCTTATGTTTTAGGTTCTGCACCAGCTCATTGTGCTTCCCCCCAATTAGGATCTGTGCCCAAAAATGTTCTGTTATACAGATAGCTAGAATCTCAGTCATTAAGCAGGGCAGGACTGCTGCTTCCAATGTTGATCAGATAGTATCTGTGCAGCTACTGGGACAGAATGCTGTGTTATACAGATAGCTAGAATCTCAGCTGCCATAAAGCAGGTCAGGACTGCTGCTTACAATGGGGATCAGACAGTATGCAATGAGTTGATGCTTTTCTCTTAAGATGTTTTGGTTCTTTGTGTTGGATTCTATTCAGTAGAATGATTTGCTGTCTGACTGCTGTATACAGTAGGTGTGTAACAGACACATCACCTTACTGGATAATGAAGGCAGCAGAATATTTATTATAGGAACCTCTGTGGCCAAAGAGTAAAATAAGTAAATAAAAGAGAGAGCAGATGACACGTTGGTCGGAGCCGACACTGCAGTCTGGACTAATTTCACAGTCTGTCAAAGAGCATTAGAGAATGACATTTCTTTCCCATTATCCTCAAGAATGTGAAACCCAAGCAGCAATGCTGCAGCGGCAGACAGGGCTAATTCCCTGCACTTCAGGTGTGTTTCTCCTTTTGCACCAGAGCCGCAACTGACAGTGTTAAAAATGCTGCCTGAGCCGGGTCTGATTTAACACTTTTTCATATAAAAGTAGGAGAGGAGCCGCTTGGCACAAGACGTAAAGTCCTGATGGTTTGTGAGGCTTTTTGTCACCTTGTGATTTATTAAGAACCTCAAACCATAAAGAGCAGTGGGGAAAAAATGGCAAAATCTGTGCGTCGGAGGGAAAAGACAGATAAGGTAATTCCATTCAAGTGACAGAATCGTTATAATTTAGAGCTAACTATCTGCTAGGGAAATAGATGGACCCCACGTACCATAACATCTATGTGCTGTGGCAGAAAAGGGGCACCAGTCTCTGTATAAGATATCTGACCCCCAGATGTAAAATGCATGGATGGTATTTATAGGCTTAAAGTACACAATATAAAGAGATCTAAAAGGCATAACTAAGGGCAAGTTAATCCCATTTGAATTAGCTTCCCCACAAAGAGATACATTAATCCAAGCAGTCTCTGATTGGCTGGCTAACTGCTTCGGGACTGCTCTCTTTCCCATGTCCAGATGAGAGTGGGGGTTGCACCCTACTTAGAATTTTTGGCCTTAGGGGCCCCTGACCACTTTCTCATTAAAGCATAACGACAGGAAGGAACAGGGGATGCTCCACCTCCTCTCAATGGAGCCCACTATGCTGCCGAGGGAATACTGCCAAGGACCCATGAGTGCTGCCATAAAGAGGATGAGGGTGAGAGAGGAGGGTCCTGGCATGAAATAATCCTGCCAATTGCAGTGCCTTGATTTGCTGTAGAAAGTCCCACATACACCAGCCATTGAATCCAATCCAGTCCAGCTGCTACACTGCAACTGCCTTCCCTGACTGCCAGGCAACCCTCTGCATGCGTGATATGGGGGCTGCAGTGCAATATTAGAAAATAGGAAAAAAGTAATATGTATCAGTGTTTTTGGCTGCTGAGTGTGGGAATACATACAACAGCTCTATACAGTATTGATATCAATAGACAGACCGATAGATGATTGATAGATGTACAGATAACATATAGAGATAGATGATATATAATATAAAGATATCAAGAAATAGGTATAAATAAATCATAGATTGACACATAGATGACATAGATAGACAGCTTGAAACATAGATACATAGACAGATGATAGATAGATAGATAGATAGATAGATAGATAGATAGATAGATAGATAGATAGATAGATAGATAGATAGATAGATAGATAGATGATAGATAGATGATAGATAGATGATAGAATGAGACAGATGGATAGAGAGATAGATAGACAGACAGACAGACAGATAGCTACAGGGTCGGACTGGTGGGTGCAGGACCCACCAGGGCTTCTGCTCCTGGGGGTCCTCACCCTCAACGGGGACACGCCCTCCCCCTCCAATGAGAGCATGTAAATTAAACCTACCTTCAGCGGGTAGGGGAACAGCGGCCTGGGGAGGGCCAGCAAGGATCAGGTCAGGGTGGTGGGCTCACCAGGGCCAGGGTCCACCGGATTTTTTCCCAGTCCAACCCTGGATAGATAGATAGAGACATATGTATAGATAGATAGATAGATAGATAGATCGATAGATACAGGGGCGTAACTATAGAGGAAGCAGACCCTGCGGCTGCAGGAGGGCCCAGGAGGTATAGGGGCCCCATGAGTCCTAATTCATATAAAATTTCAATAAATATTGGAGAAACAAGTCAACCCCAAAACATTTTGGGGGCCTGAAAAATAATTTGCTGTGGGGCCCAGTAATATCTAGTTACGCCACTGGATAGATAGATAGATAGATAGATAGATAGATAGATAGATAGATAGATAGATAGATAGATAGAGACAGACGTATAGATGGAGAGAGATATAGCAGATGGATAGAGACAGACAGACAGAGACATGGATAGATATAAATAAATGGATAGAGAAAGATTGCCTTCCTTTGGATCAACTAGCAGTTTAGGTTATACAGTATTTAGACTTTAAAGGGTTGAACTTGATGGACGCGTCTCTTTTTTCTACCTAACTTGCGCTTCATGTGCCGAAACTGAATCAACTCATCACTAAACCGCCTTGTCTTCCCTTTCAGATTTCCTCTTCTTCTGTTCTGAAGTTTTATGGGAAATCTATGGAGTTTTATTGGATAGCCCAGCCACAACCCCTCCTGCACCTACTGCAGCTACTACTTGGCCCATGTGGCCTCCATGCCCCCCCTACAACTCTCTGTTCTCAGCTTGCACCCCCAGTAACGTAACTTGGTGGGGGCGGGCCCTGGTGCGGGCCGTGCAGACGGGACCGCCCCCACCCTCGTCTGCGCGATGTATCTTCCGGGGGGGCCCTGCGGGGTGCGGGCCCTGGCCCATTTGCCCCCCCTGCTCCCCCGGTAGTTACGCCCCTGTGCACCCCCCTTCCTATTGTGCCCAATTCATGCACCTCTCCTACTGATACTTCTTGCCCTGGCAACAGCATCTATCTCTAACTATCATCTATATATCTCTCTATAAATCATCTCTCCCTATCTATCTATCTATCTATCTATCTATCTATCTATCTATCTATCTATCTATCTATCTATCTATCTATCTATCTATCTATCATCATCATCATCTATCATTCTCTCTCTCTCTCTCTCTCTCGCTCTCGCTCTCTCTCTCTCTCTCTCTCTCTCTCTCTCTCTCTCTATATATAGATATATATATATCGCTATCTATCATCTATTTTATTGGTAGGACCAAATACATTAAGCATCGCCAAAGCAGGTAGAGGGGTGAAATGGGTGGGGTTAGGGGGGTCAGTTTATGAGAATAGGGGAAAGTCCGGTTGCTCACAGTATATGACAGTCTCTTACATATTGTGCAGCTATTGTTACTGTCAGTGTCTCTTCTCCCAGTAGGTTGTGGAGTTTCATCTGTTATCTATGTGAAGTTTGGGATGTGACTGGAGAATTTCCAGATATGTCCCTCTGTGCTGAGTATTTGGGGCAGTGTAGCAGGAAGTGAGCCTCATCCTCCACTGCCTCCTGGTCACATCGCTGGCACAGTCTGTTTTCCCTGGGCCTGTAGATATCTCTGTGCCTTTCAAGTTTAAACTCCAAGTTGTGGGCACTCAGTCTGTACTTACTCAGGATCTATCTGTCTTTGGGGTTCTGTAGCCTTTCCAGATATGGGGCCAGTCTGTACTATCTATCTATCTATCTATCTATCTATCTATCTATCTATCTATCTATCTATCTATCTATCTATCTATCTATCTATCTATCTATCTATCTATCTATCTATCTATCTATCTATTGATCCATCCATCTTATATTATCTCTGTCTGTCTGTCTATGTTTCTGTGTGTGTAGTATTTATAATCGTGCTTGCCTTGCAGTGCACTGAGCAATATCACAATAAAAAAAGCAAATGCTCCTTTTTGCCACCTCTAAAGCACAAATAAAACAATTTTATTGCGAGTATTACAGTGTCCCCAGGGCTGATGTGAATTAATTTCATATCTAGAATTTCCATTTCTGGCGACTGTGTTTCCTGTATATGTTAGATAGCGATTTCACTGCCTCCAGGGACAATCTTTGAGCTAAATAGGACACGGCAACATTTGAAGGAATTCCCGGGTCTCCTCCTCTAAATAAAACAAAAAGTCCTGCAGTGAAATCCTCAATGTGTCTAAATTAGGCATTTTGGGCTTAACGTCATCTTTCAAGTGGTTGATACCTGAATTTACAGCTGGACATGCCCTCTTGGGTTTCAGTGTTACTTTTCAGGTGTCTGAACTTGGGGAGCTGACTCAATGGGTCTGGGGAGCAGATGTAAGGTTATTTAGGGTGACATTTGTGCTGCATTTTCTAGATTCCTTCTAGAACCAGCGTGAAGGCCAATTGGGGTGACTGTTACCCCAATGTTTCTATACATCTGTAACCTTGTAATGAGCTAAGGTGGCCCAGCCTGAAGACCAGTTAGGGGGAGATTTGGGGTGAGTGCTTATTTGTGCCTTGCGTACCACTGTTGTGATTGGAGGGGCTTCCATGCTGCAAAGCCCTTGGGAAACTGCTTTTCACTACAAAATTCACTTGACAAAAATAATTCCGTAAAGCAGTGCCGATTCTACTTACAGCGCCGCCTGAGGCGGCTCCTCCAATGCCGCCCCTCCCTCGCCGGCAGGAACACTAATGCGAAGAGCGTAATTGCGCTCTCTCGCAATAGTAAAGCCGAATTTCCGGTTTAAAAACCGGAAATTCTTCTCTTAAAGGTACCAGGAGCGGCTTTTTGCCGCCCCTGGAAACCTCTCCTGCGTTGCCGCCTGAGGCGAGTTTCTCAACTCGCCTCATTGGCGGCGCGCCCCTGCCGTAAAGGATATTCGGAAGCCAAAGGGGAAAGGCAATATATATTTTCCTCATTACTAATTATGTCTCCCCGATGTCACGTTGTCTTTTGACTTATAGAAAAGCATTGAATATTGTGAAAGAGAAGCAGCTTGGGGTCACTGCTCATAATACAAAACAATTGCACCTTTTATTTGGTCACATATTGTGTGGGCGCCATGCTGGGAATCAGGTGGAGAGAGAACAAACATATTTCATCAGAAAATGTTGTGTGTCTCCTGAAGCCTTTCACGTGTTATGCTTTTCGGAATTTTCTTTATTTTATTTTATGTTAATCTCCAGGTCAGGAGGCAGAATGTGTTTTTTAAATATTTTCCAAGAAAAAAAGAAACCCAGCTATTGTGATATTTATTGTTTGGAAGGCATTATGCGCAGGTCTGGTGTGGGGAGATAAGACTTTGGGTTCAGATTCTGAAACTCCGAAAGCAGAATTCCCAGTGACCTAAGGCAAATCTTATTTGGGCTGATTATGTTCCAAGTCCTAAAATAAGAATTGATTTTGGGAGATGTTGGAGCGATTTCCTTGTTATTTAAAGGCAACAATAGATTAATAGGAATTATATGTGGCGGCTTGAATGAGAATTGAATTTCCCCCTTTTCAAAACTCATCTTACTCCGACACTTACAATAAAATACCACCATTATCTGACTGTGCCTATGGCACTATTATTTAGCTCGCAAGCACGGCAATGCATCGACCGTGCCGGAAATATTCCAATCACGCCTCTCCGGAACCTCACAGCCCGACTCAGCAATAATATTGTAGCCGGTAATATTCTACATGGGTAATATGAAGCAGGTGCAGCTTGGTTTTACATGGTATTTATAGTTATATGCTGATATTAATATAGGTCCAGATTTATTGGCATTCAATGGGACACTTGGACCTAGAGATTAGTGACCAACCTGAGGCACCCCCATGGAACATTTAATGCTGAGCCCCCAATCAGTGGCGTAACTAAATATTACTGGGCCCCACAGCAAATTATTTTTCAGGCCCTCTAAAATATTTAGAGGTTGACTTATTTTACCAGTATTTTTGGAAACTGTATAAGAATTAGGCCCCTTTGCAGCCGCAGGGTCTGTTTCCTCTACAGTTACACCCCTACTCCCAATTGTCTCTGGAAGCAACATCTCCCCTATCTGTAGGGTCATGGGGATTTATGGGGTATCAGAGGCAAACTAACCTCCATGTGCACATTGGCTGGAGTGGTGTAAAGGCAGTGCCATTGGATTCTGGAGCAGTGGGAATATGCTCTCTGAATGGATAAATAGCATTTAATAGTCTTGCAGTGTGATGGAAAAGTCTGAGTTGGGCAGATACCAGGAGAACCCTACCTGCCTGAATGTAAAATGCCTATTAATGGAAGAGGAATAATGGACTGGAGCTGTTTCCATGATTTGGAGGACCTTAAGGCTACAGGATACAATGACAATTTTGTGCTTCCTACATTGTGGAACAGATTGGGGGCATTCCTGTTCCAACACAATAATTTCAGAGCCAGATGTGTACAGAATGGGGTTGCTGAGATGGGAAGAACCCCTGTGGGATAAATTGGAACCCCCACTGTTAGCCTGATCCCCAACATCAGTACCTGACCTCACTAAGGCTCTTGTGGCTGAATGGATGCAACTCCAGTGCTACGCAATATGTTGGCGCTATATAAATACATGTTAATAATAATAATAATAATAACTCCCAGCAACAATGTTCCAACATCTAGTTTGAATCTTCCCAGAAGCACCAGGGCATTTATAGCAGCAAAAGGAGAGGCAACTCAATTAAACTCCCGGCTGTGATCCTGATACCCAACATCAGTGCCCAAACTTACTAATGCTCTTGTGGCTGAATGGAGGCAGCTGCCAGCAACAACTCCCAGCAACAATGTTCCAACATTTAGAGGGAACCTTCCCAGAAACACTGGGGCTGTTATACCAGCAAAAGGAGAGGCAACTCAATTGAACCCCTGTGGGATGGAACCCCGACTATTAGTCTGATCCCCACAATCAGTGCCCAACCTTTTGTGGCTGAATGGAAACAACTCCCAGCAACAATGTTCCAATATCTAGTGGGAAGGAACCTTCTCAGAAGAGATGGGGCAGTTATAGCAGCAAAGGGAGGGGCAACTTCATATTAACCCCCCTTTGTTTTGGAATGAGATGTTGGGGGACAGGTGTCCCCATCCTTTTGATCATATAGTATATCTGTATAAATTTACTTCAGCAATTCTGCACCTGAAGCAACCGACTCGTGGAGACTGCTGGTTCAGGTCAAGCACAGAGAACCAAATGCAGCTCCAGTTAACTGTGAAATACAAGGGCCATAAAAAAACATATTTATTCCAAATGTCTTCCGAGCCAAGGAAAGCTCCCACTGAGGGAAATAAATGCTCAATAAGCCTAATTCAGTCAGAATCCCCTCTGTGTCTGCACAGAGACACAGAGCCACTTCTGGTGGGAGTCAGGGGCTGGAGATGAATTCAAGAGACCTCCTTATCATGAATGGAGAGGCCGAGTGTAATTTCAGCGTGAAATGGTTTGTCCATAAAACATACTGTATACATTCCGAATGTCTCCTGGATGAGTATGGATTCTGTTCCACCACATTTGGTTTTGTCACTGTTTTTCCAAAGATTTGCATATTTTGGGCATATTCTGCTTTGTATTATGTCTTTTTTAGGGATGACTTGGCACTAGCAGCCACTTGGAAAGTCCTGTAATGTGTAATGTTCTTGTAATACTTGTTCTGGGCACTGATTTTCGGCTTTGCTCTCTGAATTCCTTAACAACAAAACTCCAAGACCCAATGGCATTTTTTCTGACTAGCTTTCAATGCTCCAGTACATAGAGCTACATTTGCCTCACAACTGAGTTTAGTTCTTAAATTATCCTTGCAGCAACTGGATAAGTGGGGGTTTTAGGGTTCATTTATTTTCCTTTTATTTTCTTTTTGCTCCAAGAATTCCCTTCTTTACTGACACCCCCCTTTGCTCTCTGAATTCCTTAACAACAAAACTCCAAGACCCAATGGCATTTTTTCTGACTAGCTTTCAATGATCCAGTACATAGAGCTACATTTGCCTCACAAACTGAGTTTAGTTCTTAAATTATCCTTGCAGCAACTGGATTAGTGGGGGTTTTAGTGTTCATTTATTTTCCTTTTGCTCCAAGAATTCCCTTCTTTACTGACCCCCCCCCCCCCCAAACTATGGTTCTGGGGCAATGCACCATTCGGATTCACTTTCTTCTTAACGCCATAATCGCAGCCTCAAAACATACAAATGTTCTTGCAATGGAATTTTTGACTCTCTGCAGATGGATTAATTTGTCCTTTAATTCTCCCAGTAACAATTTGCAGCCTGAGTCCATATCTAACAATAAGTCTGGATCAGTTCCATAGCCCATAACTGCCAGCTGTGCTTTATTCCATTTGGCTGGGGCAGTTTGGATACTGACCATTTAAGAGATGAGTGTTTTTGGCTCTGTGTTGGTCTGCGTAGGAAGATATGTAAATCCTGCACAGATTATTAACATGGACTGCTCTGAATTCCAGGCCTGAACCCCCTGTAATATCAGTAACTGATTCATTGTATCAATGCATTCACTGCATCTGCTGTATGTTTCCTTTATTCAGCCAACTCCCTGCAAAGTGTCAAGGGCTATCTTCCTAGGGTGGCAAAGAGCTGGGTTGACTGTTACCCCAATGTTTCTATATATCTGTAACTTTGTTATGAGCTTAGGGGGCCAAGCCAGAAGGTCAGTTAGGGGGAGATTTGGGGTGAGTGTTTATTTGTGCCCTGGGTACCCCTGTAACTATAGCAGGATGACTGTTACCCCAAAGTTTCTATATATCTGTAACCTTGTTATGAACTAAGGAGGCCCAGTCTGGAAGCCAGTTAGGGGGAGATTTGGGGTGAGTGCTTATTTGTGCCCTGGGTACCCCTGGAACTATAGCAGGGTGACTGTTACCCCAATGTTTCTATATATTTATATGTAAGTTACGTATGTGTAAGTTATGTGCGCACTGACCTGTACTTAGGTTACTAATAGAAAGAACAAGTTGAAGAGATACATACATATATTTATATATATATATTGGAATACAGTTATTTAAACTAATTATTACCACATATTCGTTCACTGCAAAGCAGGAGAGGCGCTGAGCTAATTTAATGAGAGAATGAAGACGGCAGCAAGTTCTTTTATATGTGAAAGTCAAGAAAGTGGTACAATTAGCCGGGAGAAATGTAAGAGGGGCTTCAAAGGGAAAACTGTGCTGTTACACAGACTCACTTAACCTGAGATCAAGAGAGAAGGGGCCATGTTGGAAATGCAGATAAAAATTGGTTTTACATAAAAACCCAGATTGTAAGTAAAAGACAAATCTGTTACATAGCCAAGCCAACCAGCAGAGTTAACTTATAAGGGGGACACGGATGGGACATTGTTATTATTATAACAGTATGGCGGCTCCTATTCTTATGTCTTCAGTCTACTCCTCTTCTTCGGGGCGACTGCCTTCCTGCCGGCTAGAATGAAAATCGCTGGCAGGATGCCACTCGGAGCGCTTCATTTTCCGAAGTTACCTCATGAGAAAACTCCGGGCGACTTCGGAAAACTAAGTGACCCGAGTGCCATCCCACAGGCCATATACACAGGCCATATACACAGATGACTAATCTCCCTGAATCACAGCACGTGTCTCTGCCCTCAGAGCCAATAGCAGCAGGATTGAAGGAGTTTAACAAGATAAAGGAACAAAGACAGTCACAGGTTACACGTGAGACTATTAGAATATATTAGTTCTAATAGTGACCATTAAAGGAAAAGCTACGTATTATTATTAACATGTATTTATATAGCGCCACATATTGCGTAGCACTAGGCATTTTATTGCCAATAGATTAGCGTCAATAGTGCAAGCTAGAATGCTATATTTATTCTGTAGAATGGTTTACCATATCTGAGTAAAAAGCTCTAGAAGCTCTCTGTTTGTTTAGGATAGCAGCTGCAGTATTAGCTTGGTGTGACATCACTTCCTGCCTGAGTCTCTCCCTTCTCACTTATAGCTCTGGGCTCAGATTACAGCAAAGAAGGGGAGGAGAAGAGGAGCAAACTGAGCATGCTCATGCCCAGGGCAAGGAGGTTTAAGCTGAAGGCAGGAAGTCTGATACAGAATCCCATGTGTACACAATAGAAGGAAAGAAAATGCTGTGTTTCTTTGGCAGAGGACTTAGAGCAGCACTACTTTGAGGGTTCAGTGTAACTGTAATTGTGTCTGTCCCTTTCTCTGCACTGCTGCCTCTGACTTCAGCTCCCCTATGGTATCTGCTTGCTGTTTTAGCTGTGCCTAAACTGTCTAGCCTATACCAGCATAGGTATTCCCCTGTATTAAGCACAATTCAGCAGGAACCGCCCCCTAAGTTACAGAGAGATATCATAAAAGCATAACATGATAGGTATTCCTATTTTCAGAAAATTCGCCTTATGTGAGGTTCCCATGAGCTTTTATTGAATGGATTTAGTGACCCAACATTCGAGTTCTCAGACTGGCAATATAATAATCTCATAAAAGAAACATTGCTGGGCCCCACTGGATAGAATCATTCTGATCATGTTTGAGCTCCTGAGATGTTTAGACTAGTAAATGGCAAAGGAGAAAATGCAGAATTGATAAATATCAGGAAAACCTTGTTCTGCTGAGATTTTGACCTTTGATAAATCTGCAGTGGATTTTGCTTTGTGGCAGATGTAGCAATATGCACCCTATTGCCTGCTTATTTTCTACACTGAGCTGTATTGCTGGCCAGTGGCATCGGAGACTCTAGCAAGAAGATAGGGAATACTTTCACTTCAATTTCACCTTGATCTGGCATGGCAGTATGAAATAAAATGTTATCTGAGAGCTCAGTAATATATAATAATATGAGTGCCATCTCGCTAGTGCTGGAAATCAGAGGCTCCAGCTCATCTGTCAGATCAGCCCCCTTATGTACTGAGTGAGGGGGGGCAGCCAACTGTCCGAATTGGATCACAGTAACCAAATGCAGGTCTGGGGAAATGAGCTGGTTTGGAGCATCTCATCATGAAAGAAAGGGACCCCATTATGCCCTGTCTGAACACAATTATATGTGAGGTCTTGCCGAAGATTGGGGTCACTACAATTTGAAGGAATCCGCCATCTGTTCTAGTTCCAACCATTTCCTGAGCCACATATTCACAGCCCTGCTATGTCAACTGCCATTAGAGTATTCTAGTCCCACCTACTGCTGGAGTTACCACCTTCCTGTCCTTCCCCCCCCTTAAATTGCCATCAGTTTTCTTGTCCCACCCACAGCATAAATCACTCCTTGCCCCTCCCCCTGTAAATTTCCATCAGAGTGTTCTAATCCCACCCCCTTCTTGAGTTACAGATTTCAGCTCCTCCCCCTGTAATTTTCCATTGCTGTGTTCTACACCCATCCACTGCTTGAGTTACAGACTCCCTTCCCCTGTAAGCTTTCATCAGAGTTTTCTTATCCCACCCCCTTCTTGAGTTACAGATTTCAGCTCCTCCCCCTGTAATTTTCCATTGCTGTGTTCTACACCCACCCACTGCTTGAGTTACAGACTCCCTTCCCCTGTAAGCTTTCATCAGAGTTTTCTTATCCCACCCCCTTCTTGAATTACAGATTTCAGCTCCTCCCCCTGTAATTTTCCATTGCTGTGTTCAACACCCACCCACTGCTTGAGTTACAGACTCCCTTCCCCTGTAAGCTTTCATCAGAGTTTTCTAATCCCACCCATTGCTTGAGTTACAGACCCCCAGCCCCACTCTCTGTAGGCATTCATGAGAGTGTTCTAGTCCCACCCACAGGAGAACTAAACCCTAAAAATGAATGTGGCTAAAAATGCCCTATTTTATATAATGAACTTTTTGCACCAACTAAAGTTTCAGCTTCTCAATAGCAGCAATGATCCAGGACCTCCAACTTGTCACAAGGGTCCATTGTTGAGAAGCTAAACTTAGGGGTCATTGCAAATTATCCATCAGAAAATGAGGTTGGTCTATAATATAAGCTGATGCTACAGGGCTGATTATTAAAACATGATGCTAATTGCACTGATTTATGTGCTGCCATTTAGTTATTATATGTACTAATTACTAATCAGCCTTATATTGTGACATTTTTATTCTATGTGTTCTGTATATTGTGAGTGGGTCCCTAAGCTCAGTAAGTGACAGCAGCACAGAGCATGTGCAGTGAATCAGCAGAAAAGAAGATGGGGGGCTACTGGGGCATCTTTGGAGACACAGATCTTTACTGCTAAAGGGCTGTGGTTGCCTTGGGTTTGTATTGAAGCCCAAAACATAATGTACAACATTTTTAGCCTACTTCTTTAATTAAGCTTTACTACTCCTTTAAGTCTCAGACCCCCCAGCCTCTCCCCTTGTAAGCCTCCATCAGAGTGTTCTAGTCCCACCCACTGCCCCAGCCCCACCATCTCTAAGCATCCATGAGAGTATTCTAATCCCACCCACTGCTTGAGTCCCTGCCCCTCCCACTGGAAGTTTTCATTAGAGTGTTCTAGTCCCACCCACTGTTTGAGTTACAGACTCCTGACTCCACCCTATTTAAACTTCCATGAGAGTATTCTAGTCCCTCCCCGCCCCCCACTGAAAGTTTTCATCTGAGTGTTGTTGTTATTAGGAGGGATAAGTTGAAGTGTATATGTTGAGGATCGCAAGGGACTCTTTTTCACTTTATTCCTATTTCCAAGCACAGATGAAACTAAGTATCAGTATATTGAAGGAATGGCTCAGATATATAGATTTCTTTTCTCTGAGCATCCCAGTAGTATAAAGAGCTTTTTATCAGCATGGTTGCACCTCCAGCTGTGGGAGTGGGGCTGAACAGGTTTATTATCCCATATAAAAGGCTGAAACCTATAATATCATGCAGCAAAGAGGGGCTCTGTGTATGTGAGGTTGCGGAGGATTCTATTTCACAGGAAACCAGGAGTCCCCCTCCTTTTTCTAAGGGAAAGAGCATTGTTTGTAATTGTACAGAGCCAACGCTGTATCATTAGAATTCATGTTCTGCCGAGTTTCTAAAAAGACAAATTATATCTCTGGGTCCCTTTCATTTCTCATATCAGCCACCTGCCTCCCGACACATGGGCTCCATCATTTCCTCACTTCTTCTTTTCCCTTGTTTCCATGTTTCCAATAAGTCTGTTGCCAAGTATGGATCGTCTGGATATTGCAAGGGAATAAGGGCCTTTATCGTACAGAGAATCAAAATCAAGCACAGACTAATCAATAGGAAGTAGGAGAGCTAAAGGGAGATAGATAGAAGATCATAGACAAAGAGAGACATGATAGCTCAATATATGATAGATAATATATATAGATATATTTATTAGAAGATATTAGAAATAGGTATACAGATAGATTATGATAGATAATTAGAGAGATAGGTGATAAATTGATAGATCAATAGACTGATAGAACGATTGATTAACAGCTAGATCAGGGCTGTCCAACTGACGGCCCACGACCCCACCTTCTGTGGCCCCCCAACAGGCTGTGTCTGCTTAACATATGTAAGATTTAAAAGGTATCACTACAGAGATTAACTGGCCCCTGCATTGTTTAAACCTCAAATTCAGACTCTAATTCCCTGTATTGTTCACACCTGAGACCCAGACTGAAACTGCCCACATTGTTTACCTGTTAACAACTTATTCAAAATGCTTATGGGGCACCAGCACTGTGTCACTGTATGTAGTACATATTAGAATGATATCTTTCCCTGCCTCCTGCTCTGTTCTGCCTTCCTTCCATGTGTGTGCCATTCTCTGCTTGCCCAGTGCTGCTTGTGTGTGCCATTCTCTGCTTACTCAATGCTGCTTGTGTGTGCCATTGTCTGCTTGCCTATTGCTGCTTGTGTGTGCCATTCTCTGCTTGCCCAGTGCTGCTTGTGTGTGCCATTTTCTGCTTGCCCAGTGCTGCTTGTGTGTGCCATTCTCCCTGTGTGTGCCAATCTCTGCTTGCCCAGTGCTGCTTGTGTGTGCCATTCTCTGCTTGCCCAGTGCTGCTTGTGTGTGCCATTCTATGCTTGCCCAGTGCTGCTTGTGTGTGCCATTCTCTTCTTACTCTGTTCTGCTTGTGTGCCATTCTCTTGATGCACAGGTGGTCACTTTAAATAAAAGGGGTAAGCTCCCCACCTGCAACATACATGGTGTTGTGCTATTCTCTTAAATCTTCTACATTGTACTGACGAGTGCCGACCGTCTAGAGAGATCTGCACCACCAGGGCAGGAAGCATCGTGGAAAGGGTGAGAGGTGCGGTTCATCTACACACATCTTACTCAGTGCTGCTCGGGCGTGCCATTCTCTGCTTGCCCAGTGCTGCTTGTGTGTGCCATTGTTTGCTTGCCGTATGCTACCTCTGGAGCCTGTTAGGGGTTTGTTCTTGGGGTTTGTTAGCATTTGGAAATTGTTGTTAAGGACCCCTAAGGTGTTTACTCATGTGTTGGGGGGGTTGTTGTATTATCCACAGGGGAGGATGAGGCATATGGATTTAAGGGTGTGTTTTTTAACATAACTTCAATTTTTCACATGAGTAATGAGGGATTTCCCTGCCGTGAGCACCAACCACTTGGTTTTTTGGTGTGCTACCACAGTTAAAGTAGATATGATCTTAAAAGTTATTGTGGTAATATGGGTGTGGTTTAAAAGGGGGAGTGGCCAACACCATTATCGGCCATCCACCACAATTTTGGCCCTCGGTACCACAGAAGTTGGGACAGCACTGAGCTAGATGATACTTAGAAAGAGATCCTTGGTCCATGCAGGTAGTTTTCTGATTCTCTCAGTATGCCTTCACTTTCACTTTCTTCAGGCCTATTGCAGTTGACATCAGGAGTAGGAAAATGTCCTTCATCAAATGGAGCTTCTCCAAAGTCATATCTAACAGGAGCAAGACGACTTGCATTCCATAGACGACCATCAGACAGTTCATATGTGTATGGCCCTCGCTGGCATCTCACTTCAAGTGGTGTAGTAAATTTAGATTGTCCTTGTTTCAGTATTCCTGGTTTCTTAATTCTGACTAAAGATCCAGGCTGAAAGTTTACTTCTCTTGCACCATGTTTTCTGTCAGTATTAGCCTTGCATTTGGCTTGTTGATGTTTCACAATGTCAGCAGTAGATGATTTTGTAGGCACAGTATTTTGTGGAAGTTTGATGTCTGCAATATGTAACTTAATGCACATCTGTCTGCCATGTAATAATTCAGCTGGAGATGATTGGGTTTTTGCATGTTGCTCTGTAGTTATGTAGGAACTCTGTTGTAAATACTTTCCAAAATTTCCCAGTTAGATTTGCTGTATGTAGTGCTGCTTTCAGACTTCTGTTGAATCACTCAATTTCTCTATTTTCTTGTGGGTAATACACTGAAGATTTCCTATGCACAATATTCCTCTCTCTCAGAAAGGATTCAAACTCATATTAGACAAACTGTGGTCCATTGTCTGATATTAACGCCTTTGGATTACCTTCTCTGCTGAAGACTGTAGACAGAAATGTTATTACTGTAGCTGATGTTATATGAGAAACAAATGCAATTTCAGGCCATTTACTGTAATAAAGGTTATAGCAAATCTGCAGTCTATAGGAGCATCTGCAAAAGGGCCGACAATATCAATAGAAAGTTTTTCCCATGCTGAATCAGGGAATGGTACTGGCTGAAGTGGTGGTGTATGTGTGATAGCTGTTTTGTCATGATTCTGACAAGTAACACAAGAATGAATGGCAGTTACCACATCAGCATCCATTGCTGGCCACCAGTATAGCTCTCGTAGTCTTTGTTTTGTACGTACAATTCCTTGATGACTTTCATGTGCAAGTTGTATGAGCTTTTTTTGCAAGGTTTCTGGTACCAGTAAACAATGAGCTCCACGGACAACATAGACATCTACTAAGGACAGTTCGTGTCTAATCCTGTAGTAAGGTTGAAGATCAGGACTGAGTTTCTTCTCAGCATTTGGCCATTTGCTTTGTAAGATGTCCCGTATTTTTACTTGAATTGGACATGTGAGGCAAGCTTGCTTAAAATCAGCAGCTGTAACTGTAGATGATAGTAAATCAGTCAATGCTACAACTTCTATGTCCTCATCCAGTGTATCAGAAGCTGCAGGGAAAGGTAAACGTGACAAAGAATCAGCAGTAACATTTTTCAAACCTGGTTTGTATTGCATTTTGTAGTTGAAATTCAGTAGCCTTGCTGACCATCTAGCTATACGCATTCCAACTCTTCCTAGTCCCTTTGTTGTAAGCAGTGCAGTTAAAGGACTATGATCAGTGCAAAAGGTAAATTCTCTACCCCATAGGTAGGTTCTCAATTTTTCTGTTAGATTCCCAAAGTCATAGGTAACAACCAGCTCTCTCAAAGCTGCTACAAATTGTTTTGTGGACTCACCATTACACTGTCCACGTTGGCAGAATTTATATCTTTCAGCCACCACATTTGCTCTTGGCACGAAAAAGTTCTTTATAACAGTAAGAGCAGTTTCATAAGCCTCATCAGGTAATGGTAATGTATAGAATATACGCTGTCCCTTTGCTCCCAGGCAGTGAATAAGTAAAGCAGGCTTTCTAGCAGCAGAAATCTCTAGCAGCAATAATGTAATTTTCAAACATATGGATCCAAGCAGTAAAAGGTATGGTAGGCTCACCAGGGTTTGGAAGAACAGGTGCAGGCTGCTGCAGAGGTAGAAGAGCCATCCTTGACGCCATTTGTAATGTTTTGGGTAGCCGAGGATGAGTAGAGTATAACAGTGCTTTATTAGCAGAGTCATGCAGGCATTACACAACAGTAAGCTTTCACTTTCACTTTTAAGCTACCAGGAAGTATGCACAGTATAAGTATGAGCACAGTGACATCTACAGACCATTTGCCTGAACACCACAGATAGATAGATAGATAGATAGATGATAGATAAAATGAGAATGATCGATAGAATGAGATAGATGAATAGATAGATTGATGATAAACATATGATAGATAGAATGAATGATAGATAGATAGATAGATAGATAGATAGAGACAGATAGACAGACAGACAGACAGACAGACAGTGACTCATAGTTCAACTGTTATATAATGTAGGGTTAGACAATCCCTTGACCCTCTGCACTCCCCATACAATAACTCAGCGATACACTGTTTCTCTTTCATTTTCAGATTTATTTGTATTATTTATATGATATTAGCTTTTGCTAGGCTAATAGCATATAAAGAGTGGGCTCATTACATTCTATCCTGGGTTGGTGGGGCCCTCACTGTTTGGGGATCCAGGAGGTATGGGGGGGGGTCCTTATGGGTCACTGACTTATCAGCAGCTTCATGAAAAATGTCCTATCCCCCCCCCAAAAAAAATGAATAAAATGTGCAACTTATTTGAATGAGGTAAGGCCTCATCTGGAGTATACAGTGCAGTTTTGGACTCCAGTCCTTAAGAGGGATATAAATGAGCTGGAGAGAGTGCAGAGACTAAGTGCAACTAAACTGGTTAGAGGGGTGGAAGACTTAAATTATAAAGGGAGACTGTCAAGGTTGGGGTTGTTTTCTCTGGAAAAAGGCGCTTGCGAGGAGAAATGAATACACTTTACAAGTACATTAGCGAACATTATAGACAAATAGCAGGGGACCCTTTTACCCATAAAGTGGATCACCGTACCAGAGGCCACCCCTTTAGACTAGAAGAAAAGAACTTTCATTTGAAGCAACGTAGGGGGTTCTTCACAGTCAGGACAGTGAGGTTGTGGAATGCACTGCCGGGTGATGTTGTGATGCTGATTCAATTAATGCCTTTAAGAATGGCTTGGATGATTATTTTGGACAGACATAATTTCAAAGGCTATTGTGATACTAAACTCTATAATCAGTATAGGTATGGGTATATAGAATTTAATTAAAAGTAGGTATGGTGTGTGTATGGATGCTAGGTTTTCATTTGGAGGGGTTGAACTTGATGGACTTTGTCTTTTTTCAACCTGATTTAACTATGTAACTATGAATATAAATGTAACGTTATAATTTTGGTTCTGTACCAGAAATCCTTATTTTTGGAGCTTCCCAGGCATTAGGCAGTTCCCTGGGATTTCCTTTATATCAGAGGTTTCTGTGCAACAGGAGGCCAGTGCTGACAAATGTACTTAAGGGGAATTGGATCACACATTTACACATATTGTCCTGTATCTGTCACCAATGATATATTGTCCATATCCACACGTCTAAAAATAGTTATTGCCTGGCCGGCCACCCCAGGGGGCTTATTCATATTGATATCCGGGGGGGCCCTTGTGTGTGTCTGATTCCCTCTCTCACTTTCTGTGGGTCATGTTGGATTATTAAAGCATTTTGTTCAGCACTTTGATTTTTAAATTATATCCATGAACAGCAATTGTCTCCAGGCAGCTCTGTTGTTGCTGAACTACAAATTCCATCATCCTCAGTGGCTGTTGTGCTCTTCATACAAGATGCTCTACCTCTGTATTCCCTCTTTCAGGAACAGGTGCCAGTCAGCATATTACCCAACCTGCCACTGGTTAGTAATTCACTTAAAGTCCAAGAAACTGCTGCACACTGTTGTAGGTGAATCAATATTTGTTGTGTTGTTTATTAGCTCATATCAAGTAGACAAAGCAATGTTTCGGACCTCGCAGGCTCCTTTATCAAGCCTATAGTGAAACACTCCACTCTGTGTTAAATAGTGTTGATTAGAGGCGGGGATGGGGGTAGTGCTGGGCGGGAACAATTAATTCCCGTTAATTAATCTGTGCAACATATCGCTGTATCCGACATAAAAGTCCAGTCCATTCATTTTAGTGTCCTTTGTCTCCGCAAATAACTGTCCAAATAACAATATCATGCTCATCCGTGCATAAAAATGTGCATTCAACAGTGTATATAAAAGTCAATTTAAAAGATTAAAGTTACATAGTGTATATAAACAAAATTACATTTTGAATCCCTCTTAATTTTTTCATTATATAAACACCTAAAAGATATAAATACCAATCATGTGATCACATTGATTTAGCAATTACAGAGGTCCTCTGCACTCAACCCATTATCAATCTATTTAAGACAGTAGTAGTAGTTGGCCAGCTTAAATATATTGCAATATATGGACAAACAATCACTGTTTTGTTTAAAGGGTAAGGCATTTTTAGTAGCAGTATGCACAAAATGTCTCTGTCTTAAATGTATTGATAATGGGTTGAGTGCAGAGGACTCTTGTATTTGTCTATATGTATTTTGTGGTCACAGTCTCATTGCACACCCGCCTAATGGTTTATAAATTAGTGGTGAGCACAACTTTTCCTTGTTTGTTATTGATTTAGCAATATTACTTTATAAAAATTCCTATGTATCCATAAAGTGACAAGTGAAGTGATGAAAATGTTTGTGTCCTAAAAATTGTAATACAATTAAAACCTTTTATATGGTAACTATCAGCAATAAATGAAGTTTGTATATTTAAATATTACCTTTCTTGTAAACTGTAAAACCGAATAACCACGTCGCCTTATTATACTCAGTTTTCAATATTCTTAGGGAAAGCAATAAACAAAAGCTTGTTAATACGTGATCAGATGTGTCTCCTAAAATTCTACTCAATTCTACTGGTAAATAAACATGGCAGGGGTATACTCCTTATTTAGGCCCCTGGGCCAAATTGTGTCTAATCTATGTATCCACTGCATCTCCAATTTATGTAGCTGTAACAATCTGGTTATGCAGATTGTTACAGCTGCGATATTGGAAGTGAACATTTTAGAGGTTCAGGGTGAAAACTTTCAAAATGTAAAAGACTGTTTCTGTCCGTGCTCTTCCTTTAAAGGCTAGTGTTAAGTTTGTCTCCTCCTCTTGTGATCTGCACATCTAAGAAATTTAATGTGAGTTTGTCATAGGTTTCCATAAATTTCATATATATTCAAATTTCATACACTTCATACAGGGTGCATGATAGAGTCTAGCAGGGGCTTCTGGGTGTAGTAGTGTTGTATCACACACTGATGACATACATTTTATTACTGTATTGTGGCCATTTACTGCCAGGAAACATAAAAGAGTGCTGGTATAAAGTTGGTGCTACATTTCTGGGTATGCTGAGCCACATGGTTGCTCACAACATGCTGTGGCTCAAGGTTAGTGCTTCAGCAAATAAAGGGTTGATATAAGCAAGGTGCATGAGAACATCTGTAAACAATGAAGGTTAATATTTGTGTCCAGAAAATCTGTTTTTCTACAATTCAACTAATTTCAAGGTTCTGCTATAAGGATGTATTATCTGGAATTGTGTTTGTTGTGTATGATCCAGCGGCTCTGTTAGTACGAAGCATGAGTCACTATTTGCCTTGTGCCACGTGCCACTGCTCTATACTGCAACTATAATATTGAGAGGTGCCTATAATAACAATGGGATAATAGTCTCTGGGAAAGGAGTGTAGGGTAGCAGGTATAGTAGGGAGAGATGGTGTCTATAGTAACAGTGGGATAATAGTCTCTGGGAAGGGACTGTGGATGCAGGATAGCAGGTATAGTAGAGAGAGATGATGCCTAAAGTAACAGTGGGATAATAGTCTCTGGGAAGGGAGTGTGACTGTGGGATAGCAGGTATAGTAGGGAGAGATGGTGCCTATTGTAACAGTGGGATAATAGTCTCTGGGAAGGGAGTGTGATTGTGGGATAGCACGTATAGTAGGGAGAGATGGTGCCTATAGAAACAGTGGGATAATAGTCTCTTGGAAGGGAGTGTAACTGTGGGATAGCAGGTATAGTAGGGAGAGATGATGCCTATAGTAACAGTGGATAATAGTCTCTGGGAAGGGAGTGTTACTGTGGGATAGCAGGTATAGTAGGGGGAGATGGTGCCTATAGTAACAGTGGGATAATAGTCTCTGGGAAGGGAGTGTGACTGTGGGATAGCAGATATAATAGGGAGAGATGGTGCCTATAGTAACAGTGGGATAACAGTCTCTGGGAAGGGAGTGTGACTGTGGGATAGCAGGAATAGTAGGGAGAGATTGTGCCTATAGTAACAGTGGGATAATAGTCTCTGGGAAGGGAGTGTGACTGTGGGATAGCAGGTATAGTAGGAAGAGGTGGTGCCTATAGTAACAGTGGGATAATAGTCTCTGGGAAGGGAGTGTGACTGTGGGATAGCAGGTATAGTAGGAAGAGATGGTGCCTATAGTAACAGTGGGATAATAGTCTATGGGAAGGGAGTGTGACTGTGGGATAGCAGATATAGTAGGGAGAGATGGTGCCTATAGTAACAGTGGGATAATAGTCTATGGGAAGGGTGTGTAACTGTGGGATAGCAGGTATATTAGGGAGAGATGGTGCCTATAGTAATAGTGGGATAATAGTCTCTGGGAAGGGAGTGTGACTGTGGGATAGCAGATATAGTAGGGAGAGATGGTGCCTATAGTAACAGTGGGATAATAGTCTCTGGGAAGGGATTGTGACTGTGGGATAGCAGGTATAGTAGGAAGAGATGGTGCCTATAGTAACAGTGGGATAATAGTCTCCGGGAAGGGACTGTGGCTGGGGGATAGTGTTATTAAAGGAAAACTTTACCTCCAAAATGAATATTTAAGCAACAGATATGATATATCATATTAAGTGACATATTACAGAATCTTACCAACCTGATATATTTAAGTAAATATTGCCCTTTTACATCTCTTGCCTTGAACCCCCAAGTTACAGTGCGGAAGTGTGGAAGCAAAAGACAGAACTCTGTCTGTTAATTGGCTTATGTGACCTACCATGTATGGTTTGTTTGTGTGCACCGCAAATCCTAAGATCCCAAGGGGTGGCCCTTATTTTTTAAAATGGCAATTTTCTATTTAGGATTATCCAATGGCACATACTTTTAATTATTATTAAAATGGTTTATTTACATGAAACAGGGTTTTACATACAGTATGAGCTGTTTTGTGCAATATCTTTTTATAGAGACCTACATTGTTCAGGGGGTATAGTTTTCCTTTAAGTCAGTTTTGCTGTGGGACCCTGTCCCTAACCTGTACACGCAGTTACATAACATCTCTACACTGAACAAGACAATGGTGTTGTGTGTATCAGTAATGATACATCAAATATTAGCCCTGACTCTTGAGCTTCTGCTGCTTGATCTCTTTTCCCAGCACTAACATATTCTGCTGGTGGTCTGCACTGATCCATACATTATTCTGTGTGTAGTTATCTCAAGGTTATCCTTGCAGCGCATTGCACATAGAGATGACTTTGTTCAATCTTTTTCTTGCATTATCCCCACCAGTGATATTCATGTCACCAGTAACAGGGAACCCATGTCGGAGTCAGTTGTAGTTTCATATGTGTCGGTCAAGAGATTAATGGCCTGGGTGATAAATGGGAGGTGTGTCATGGGACATTTTCATGGGTGCAATCAAATTACATTGGGCTTGGTTATTTAAGGGGAAGCAGAGTCTTGTTTAAAATATGATCCATGCTTTTATATTCTCTATATAATTGTAACCTTGTTATGCTCTAAGGGGGCCTAGCCTGACAGCCAGTTAGGGAGGGAGGGGTGAGTGCTTATATCTACCCTGGGTACCCCTGGAACTATAGCAGGGTGACTGTTTCCCCAAAGTTTCTATATATCCGTAACCTTGTTTTGAGCTATGGGGACCCAGTCTGAAGGCCAGTTAAGAGAGAGATTTGGGGTGAGTGCTTATATCTACCCTGGGTACCCCTGGAACTATAGCAGGGTGACTGTTTCCCCAATGTTTCTATATATCTGTAACCTTGGTATGAGCTATGGGGACCCAGTCTGAAGGCCAGTTAGGGGAAGATTTGGGGTGAGTGCTTATTTGTGACCTGGGTATTAGGGATGGGCGAATTTGAGCCGTTTTGTCAAAAATTCACCGCCAGCGAATTGTTGCAGTCAGGCATTAAAGTCTATGGGCGTCAAAAAAATGTTGTTGCGCAACAAAAAATTTTTGACGCGCGTCTTTTTTTTTTACGCTCGCCGTCATACAAGTCAATGGGCGTCATTTCCACGGCGAAAAAAAAGTGTATTCCCTGGGTATCCCTGGAACTATAGCAGGATGACTGTTACTCCAATGTTTCTATATATCTGTTACTTTGTTATGAGTTAAGGGTGCCCAGCTAGTTGCTATGTAGTCAGTTGGTAACGCAGCCCTTCCAAAGTGATTGTTTTTGTTGTCCAGCCTCAACTCTCCATAAAAAAAACTGTGACCGATCATCTCCTCTCCCGGTGCCACAGATACATATTTAATTTGCCATGTGTAGGGGAGCGCTCAGCCGTAACTTGCAATTTACCAAGTGAATCTCGGAGCCTAAAATAGATATGGAGTGAGCCTGAGTTGTTTGATTTTATACAGGATGGGGGCATTGTCTACCTGGAACTTTCCATTCCCTTCAGCAGTGAAATGATTCTCCATAGGATCAAGTTGAACTGTCACTTTGACTGTGACGTTACTGCCTGCTCTCTCCTTAGACCGATATTTGTACAAGTGATTCAGACTGGTACTGTATGTGTTAATATTTCCTTTGTGTATAAATGCAGATATATACATGTATAGAAGGAATGCTCTGGGCACACATTTAAATTATTCCTGGTTCCGCCAAATGGTTTGTGGAGGCAGAAATTGGATACATATTAAGTTCCATGCCATGCTGCCAAAGCAGAGGGCATCTGAGCATTAAAGTCAAACAAAACAGGTTTTTAAGCATCCCTTAACCCGATCCTTTTTGCATCTGGTACCACAACCTCCGTTCTGACAGCACAGCTCGTGGCCCTGATCTCACACGGATTTATTTATAAACAGAGCTCAGACTTTCAGTTCAACCCTTCAGGCAGGGAAGGCAGAGGGCTCGAGAGACACTCACTGTCTGCTCAATGAGACACAATCCAGGTGATGACTCTGTTACGTATATTAGGCATTCGATGTGCCTGGCATTGTTCCCTCTGTACAGTATAGGGGTGGCATCAATCAATTACATAGCAGGGGGTTTTATTGGACATAATTATCCAATGAAGAGCAGCTGTGGTTGGCAGTGGACAAAGTGATCTTTCCATTATTAACAAGTACATTGGCCAAAAAATACTTGTGCCCTAGGCAAAGTTGCCTGCGCCTCTGGCACAGCCTACCCAGTGTCAAACTGGGCTGGAGGGACAATCATGGCAGCCCCTGGCCCTTTGGGGCCCCATCTCCCCAGTCCCACTTTGTGCCTGGTAGTGATGTGTGGTTGAGAAAACATGCACCCGTCGGACCCAGCTTTCCCCTCTCTATTTATAGGTCCAAGCCATGGCACAATAGGGGTAGGACAAGGCAGGTGCGCACCTATAAAGCTGGAAGCTGGCAGTTGGCACTGTAAAGTTGCAGGGTTGAGGGCAGACAGAAGAGCTCAATAGTGATGGGCGAATTTGCACTGTTTTGCTGGAAAATTTGCAATTTCCCGCGAAATTTGCGAATCGGCGTAAAATTTGCGAAATCGGTGCTGGCGTCTAGTTTTTTTTTATGCTGGTGGCCATTTTTTACGCCGGCGTCCGTTTTTTTTCGACGCCGGTGAAATTTGTTTTGACACTGCCGAATTTTTCAGGCTAATTTTCGCGGGCGTTTCGCAAATTTATTCGATGGCGCCGAATCACGCAAATCCACTGCGAATTCGCACCTGGCGAATAAATTCGCCCATCACTAGAGCTCAACCCAAACCCGCCTGCGACCCCCAAAATGTGCAGCAAGGTCGGCCCGAACCCACCCCTTAGCCCTCACATCACTCGTGCCTGGATCTGTTTTTTTTTGGCAACAAAGAAAATTATGCAGTGGGAGTTAACAATGAGCATGGTGCCCAAGCAGCTGGGGTGGGGGAGGCCATGGTCGATGTCCCCTGTGGGCCCCAATGCTGAACCTAGCCCCATATCACACACACTCCTTCACATACTAGATTTCCCCCTGCTCAGCATTCCTGCCCACATACCCATCGGGTCATGTACAGCAATACCAGCCGGTTTTAAAAGATTGCCTGCCTCTAGTTCCAACCCTGGCCGGCACAAACAGATTAGTGACAGATGAACCAAAGATCCATGGGGTTGGTCAGGGCACTTATGATAAAGGACATTAGGAGCAGTAACAGTACAAGAGGGGCATTTTGAACACTGCTGTCCTCAGGTGTAGTTTGTCTGAATTAATCCTGGCACTTAATTTGCATTGGGGAATTAAAGATTCAAAGGAGCGTTAGAGCCCAGGGCTCTAACGCCTCAGAGAAATTAATAACATTCGATCGCTAAACACTTGCCAAACTGACATCGCCTATTTGCATTGATGAATGTGACAAACCACCTCTGCTGAACCTCTGTGTTGGTACAGTGAATTCAGAATAGAATATATTATGTCTAGCCAGGTTCCATTTTTAAGCTTTATAGTCTCTATGTCAAGAATACATTCCATAATCAAAGAAATCACAGAGGTTCCAAACTTAAGCGTCATTTAATGAAGACATGGAAAATAACAGATAGGAGTTGATCCTATGGGTGCAGCAACCCCCCCTCCATCTTCCATGGGTTAAAGCTGAGTATCTGGGAAAAGAATGGGAAAGTTGTGTAGGAGGAAAGGATACAAGTTTGTCACTCAAAATATGGAAAAGTACCAACGATGAAGAGACTTTGTATCAAATGTATTAGTATGGGAGGAAATGTATATACAGATGTATTGTCTCTGACAGACAGAGAAAGAGGCAGAGAGGGATGTAGTATTATGGGTACGTTAAACACTCATCACTATGGTTACGCATAGCCGTATTCATTGCTAATATAATTCCAGGTCACCCTCTATCCCAGATTTTCCGCGGTGTGTGTTGAAGGGCAGAGCACGTCAGTCGGAATCTCCTGTGATCCCATGACCAGACTTCAAACTAATTAATGCTAATGAGTCCTTCCAAAGCCCCACCCATGTGCCTGACAGGGGCCTATGTAGAGTAGGGTTCATCTCCCCTGGGGGGGGGGGGTGCAGGGACATTGCTCTGCTCATTGTAATGTCCCAGGAAATTAATTCCCCGGCTGGCTTGTGTTTTTCTCCGAGGCAGATATTGATGAGTGTGCAGAAGGGATCATTGAATGTCACAACCATTCTCGCTGTGTTAACCTCCCGGGCTGGTTCCACTGTGAGTGCCGGAGCGGTTTCCATGACAATGGGACATACTCCATTTCTGGGGAGTCCTGTATTGGTAAGCAGAATTCCGCCAAAAAACTTTCTCCCTTTTCTTTAAAAACTGCCATTTTTTTTTTTTTTTTGAGTTCTGTTTGCATGGTACTGAACCAGGTTTGCTTCCTTAGAGGGACAGGGATCCACATGAATTAGCCACACCCCTTGGGAAACCTTAAAAAGAAAAATGATGCAAAGCTGCAGTATTAACCTGTATTGCGTCCCTGCCTACCGGCTGCACTTGGTTTCCTGCTGAACATGTCTAAGGAAAAGCCTCTCATTGGCTGGCTTCTTGTTATTGGCTATTTCCCAGTTTAATGGTGCTTTGCTACCACCTGCTGGTTATCACAGAGCATTGCAGCTTAAACTGTAAAGTAGGATTATGGCAGCTTCCTAGACCAGAAAGCTTGCAGAAAGTATAGCTATTGCACTACACACATTTTATTAGCACACATATGCTTACTGTGTTGTTATTTATAGACTTTCTTAAAGGATAAATAAACCTTTTAAATAAGTGAATGTAAAATGGATGAGGGGGCTATTCTAAGAACTTTTGCAATTTACATTCATTGTTTATTTTCTTTTAATTCCAAGATATTAAGGCATACATATACTGTTATACAAATTCTTTCAACATCGCCACCTGCTGGTCAGTTTCCAACCAGTCTGACCACCAAGTAGTCAAGGAAGTTGTCAGGAGAAAGAAAAAGGGCTGCTCTGATGTTCTTCTGATTAGGAAAGATTTGAGAAAGATTTATAATTGTATTCCTAAGCAGAAGAACATCAGATCAGTGTCTTTCTTTCTCCTGACAATTTCCTTGACCACTTCGTGGTCAGACTGGTTGGGAACTGACCAGCAGGTGGCGGTGTTTGAACGAAGTTCATTCATATTAACAATACATGTATCCCTTAATGTATTGGAATTAAAAGAAAATAAATAATGAATGTAAATTGCAAAAGTTCTTAGAATAGTCCCCTCATCAATTTTACACTCACTTATTTTAAAGGTTTACTTATCCTTTAAGTCCATAAAGTATTTTATTGGGTGATCAATGCCGAACCCACTCATGAAACTAATATCAAGGTCTGCTTTGGGTTCATTTTTGCTTAAGGGGTCTAAAACCTCACTCACCAAATAATCTTATGGTCTTTTAAAGAAGATTGTGTTATGATTTTATATGCTATTTATAGTAGAACATACTTGTAAACTGGGTGCCCTTGGGTGCATATATATATATATATATATATATATATATATATATATATATATATATATATATATATATATGGCACTGATCGTGACTAATAAGTGGTGCAGGGGAGCACTTCTGAAATTTTAAATGATGTGTTACAGCTTCGTTGCCAAATCTATTTACTTGTGATATTTCACACAAAACAAGTCAACATTTCTGTTAATTATCAGCCTGTTCCTCCAAATCCCATCTGTATTGAAAGCTGATAATGAACATTGGTCCCTATGGGCGAGCGTCATAAAATGATTTGCCTGCTTTCCAGTTCTGCTTTATTAGGTTTGTGTGTTGCACAGAATCCTAAATCATCAAGGTTATACATGTCCCATAAGCTTTTCCAGCCAGAAGCTGATTGTGCTTTTAATGTATGAGTTACATGTTATATACGGGGTATAATGCTGGGCTGCGTGCCATCACGGGGGGGTTGTGCACTTTAGTGCTCATAGAATCCATCCCAAGGTTGCCATGAAGAGGCACTATACGCCCATCATTACCCCCCAAAATGCTCAAATGCACCCTCAGTCCACCAAAATACCATCCTTTTTACTCAAAATCCCACACCTTCTGCACCAGTACAGACCTTCTTGAATGTCCTGGGAGTTCTGGGTGCATTGAATCTTATGTGGGCACCCCTGCTGCACCCATGCCCTACCCCTGCTCCACCCATGCCACACCCCTACCACACCCATGCCCCACCCCTGCTGCACCCATGCCCCACCCCTGCTGCACCCATGCCCCACCCTTGCTGCACCCATGCCCCACCCCTGCTCCACCCATGCCCCACCCCATCTTATTAGGATCTGCCACTGCTTGCATAGAACTTGTACACTGTATGAAGAGGGGCTATAATACATTCAGTACTTCTGCAGCCTTTCAATTAGGGTCTCTTAAAGGGCACATTTACTCTCCCATATAACCTAAATGGGTCGTTCACCTTTAAGTCAACTTTTAATATGTTATAGAATGGCCATTTCTAAGCAAATTAGAAATGGCCATAAGTTTTTGCATTATTTGCCTTTTTCTTTTTCTGACCCTTTCCAGCTTTCCAATGGGGGTCACTGACCCCATCTGAAAAACAAATGCCCTGTAAGGCTACAAATGTATTGTTATTGATACTTTTTATTGCTCATCTTTCTATTCAGGCTCTCTCCTATTCATATTCCAGTCTCTTATTCAAATCAATGCATGGTTGCTAGGGTAATTTGGGTTCTAGCAACCAGATGACTGAAATTGCACACTTGAGTCTTCCTGAATAAAAAAGCTATAATTCAAAAACCACAAATAATAGAAAATGAAAACCAACTACAGACTGTCTCAGAATATCACTCTCTACATCATACTCAAAGTTAAAGGAGAACTAAAGCTTAACTAAAGAAGTAGCTAGAAATGATGTACATTATGTTTTGTGTTTCTGTACCAGCCCAAGGAAACCACAGCCCTTTAGCATTAAATATCTGTCTCTCCAAAGATGCCCCAGTAGCTCCCCATCTTCTTTTCTGCTGTTTCACTGCACATGCTCAGTGTTGCTGTCACTTACTGAGCTTAGGGACCCACTCACAATATACAGTACACATAGAATAGAAATGTCACAATATAAGTCTGATTAGTAATGAATACAGATAATTACTAAGTGGCAGCACAGAAACCAGTGCAACTAGTATCAGAATTTAATAATCAGCCAAACTCATTTTCTGCTTGATAATTAGTGACGATCCCTAAGCTTAGCTTCTCAACAGCTGCTCAGAGCCCACTGAGCATGTGAGTGTCACAGACACTTTCCAAGATGGTGACCCCCTGTGTCAGGTTTGAAGTCCTGGATCAATGATGATCACAAATATGATGCTATAATGTCATTATATAAAATATGGCATTTTTAGCCATATTGATTTTTACACTTTTGTTCTCCTTTAACTCAAAGGACAACCTCTTTAATTTAAAATTGTTCAGCTTGCTCTTCTGAGCACATTTGCAACATAACATTCATTATATATTTCTTGACTTCTTGACATTACCAGTTTTTATTCTGCCCCTTGCTGTTCTTCAGACGAGGATCAGGCAGAACAGCTAACATTTAATTGACTGAAGCAGCAAGAATCTCCTGCTGTTTCCCTGCTCAGTTCCCTGACTCCTGCCAGGAACAAGGAAGCTTTTGCCATTGTGCCTGGTCGCACTCCAGCCTATTCATGGTATCAGTGTAAAAACTGTTCATATCATGAAATCTATTTTTTTTAAAAAGAAATGTAAATTGCCAAAGTGCTCAGACACGTGATTATGTCTTAAATTGTATGTAGGGTCTATGTAACCCATTTTTTGGGGATAGTTTAAAAAACCCTGGGTCTTCAGGCTATTACATTTTTATTCATGTCAATAGACAGCATGGTATTCAGTTAAAGGGACCCGTCACCCAAATAAAATATTCCAAATCATATTTTATCATGTTAGTCAAGCAAAATGAACTTTAATTACACTGTATAAATGATTTGAATCTGAGGCAGGAACCATTTTGTGGACACTGCATAATCCCACTCATACTCATAATCCTACTCACTCATATGCATAATCCCACTCATACTCATAATCCCACTCATCCATATGCATAATCCCACTTAAACTCATAATCTCACTCACTCGTATGCATAATCCCACTCATACTCCTAATCCCACTCACCCATATGCATAATCCCACTCATATTCAGAATCCAACTCACTCGTATTTATAATCCCACTCACCCATATGCATAATCCCAAATAAAATATTCCAAATCATATTTTATCATGTTAGTCAAGCAAAATGAACTTTAATTACACTGTATAAATGGTTTGAATCTGAGGCAGGAACCATTTTGTCTGCATAATCCCACTCATACTCATAATCCTACTCACTCATATGCATAATCCCACTCATACTCATAATCCCACTCACCCATATGCATAATCCCACTTAAACTCCTAATCTCACTCACTCATATTCATAATCCCACTCATACTCCTAATCCCACTCACCCATATGCATAATCCCACTCATATTCAGAATCCAACTCACTCGTATTTATAATCACACTCACCCATATGCATAATCCCACTCATATTCAGAATCCAACTCACTCATATGTATACTCCCACTCACTCATATGCATAACTCACTCGTATGCATAATCCCACTCACCCATATGCATAATCCCACTCATATTCAGAATCCCACTCACTCATATGCATAATCCCACTCACTCATATGCATAATCCCACTCGCCCATATGCATAATTCCACTCATATTCATAATCCCATACTTATGGGGTTATGTATGAGTGAACAGGATTATGCATATGGGTTGGTGGGATTATGTATATGAGTGAGTAGGATTACAAGTATGACTGGGATTACATGTATGAGTGGGATTAACCATACAAGTGAGTTGGATTCTGAATATGAGTGGGATTATGCATATGGGTGAGTGGGATTATGAGTATGAGTGAGTGGGATTATGAGTATGAGTGGGATTATGCATATGGGAAGTGGGATTACAAGCATGACTGGGATTACATGTATGAGTGAATGGGATTCCATACATTTGTTGGATTATACATGTGAGTGAGTGGGATTACATGTATGAGTGTGATTATACTCACCCATTCATACATTTATAATCCTACTCATACATGTAATCCCACTCACTCATACAAGTATAATACCACTCACTTACATGTATAATATCACACATACATGTGATCCCATTCACTCATTGCACATATCTTCCCCACCCAAGCCACAGCATTTGTACTGCATATACCCCCCCTCCATTTGCCAGCAGTATCACATTTTCCTAAAACAAATAGTGGTTTTCACCCGGTGGCGATAGGCATAGAGATGGGGCAGGCAATATTTGTTTGACAGCTGAGATTTTTAAATGAGTTTACTTTAATAAAAAAAATAATTAGAATTTCATGTTTAATTTGAAAAATACTTTTATTATACAGCTTTTTTATGTCTGGGGGACAGGTCCACTTTAATTAAAGTAGACATTGATGTGAGGTGGTGATGGGGTGCCAGTGGGGTGCAGACATACAGTATGTGAATTCTAATGACACCCAACGGTTTCACACTTTACCACCTCCAAGCCTAGTCAGAAATAAATATGTAGCCAGCTGAGCGTTCAGAGAACAGGGCTTGGCTGCTTCCCCATAACCTACATTATTTTCTGTGAACTTGTATTCCTTCCAAGTTTATCCCTAAGGCTTCTAATTAGCTTATGCCCAGCAACATTGATGTATCTTGCAGAGAGAACCCTGGGAAGTGCCTATCTAGGTAGATTTGCCAATTGCTATGGACACTGATGATCGCAACCTTTGAAGCTGCAATTTTGGCCGCCATCGTTATCCCGGTGAAAAGAAAGAAATATAAAGATCACTATGTATGGGCGGGTGCTGAGGATAGATGTCCGATGCTCCTTAGTGGCAATGTCAGATATAAAAAGCTTAGTGGGGAAGGAGACCTTTGCCGATTTTGGACTGTTCCAACACATAGAACAAATTTAATTCAGCATTGGATGTGGCACTTCTACCTTGGCTGGATGATTGCAGGCTAGTATTAATCTGCGTCTGTTTCTCACATGTCAGTAGTCAAGATCGCTTACCCTTATAATATTATTATAGGCTTGAGAATTCTGACTTTTACAGAAGTACAGGTTATATATCGGTCTGAAGATGACCCATCTCTTGGCTGGGAGTGAATGGAAACAGGGAGGAGGCAGGAGTTCTAAAGAACAGTTTATCTCTATATTTATGCTCTTGGGTATCAATGATTTATTCCTTGTTGGCACCCTGACATCTTAAGCTATTGTGCTGCAGCTAGGGTGACAGTTGCGCATGGGTGCTGCAGTCATGGCTATTCTGCAAGGAGACGTAATCAGAGGCAATTTCATTGTGTTTATTTTCTGGAGAAGAGCTGGATCTGCAAACAGTGACAAAACCATATGCCTTAACGAAACTTATTATTCTGTGACAATAACAGGAGCGACAGGCGTCAACCTATTTGAACAATTTGGTCAGCTGTCTGGACCTTTCTGGTGACATCACAAGTGGCATTCCTGTATATGGATGTCACAAGTGAGAGCTCATTAGCCTCAACTCTTCTGACAGCAAGGAATAGAATTCCCCACATAGTTACCCAAACATATCTATTTTTTTAGCTGGAGATTGTTTAATGAGCCCACCCTGGATGCTAGGGAGCCCTACAATTACCGCCACTAGATAGGTACCTAATATATAGGGACAGAGACAAGAGGAAAGTGTTGGACGGGTTACTGCCTGCTCTATTCTCATTTCCCTTTAGAAATAGGGATTGGTAGCACTAGATATGTACCTTATAGATAGAGACAAGAGGAAAGTGGTGGAAGGGTTACTGCCTGCTCTGTTCTCATTTCCCTACATAAATAGGGATTGGTAGCACTAGATAGGTACCTAATATATAGGGACAGAGACAGTGGAAATGTTGGGAGCGTTACGGCTGCTCTACTTTCTGGAAAAGAAAAGAAGCTTCGGATTCCAGAGACGTACCATGTTATTATGAGCTGGAGATAGTAAAATTGACTGATGAGACATTACGAGACACTTTATGAATCAGCGCAAGTGTCGAGGCAGATTTTATTGCGTTGACGTAGTTTACAATAACACTGATACCTGCAGAAGATACATTTATGGAGTCTTTATATTGATATTGTTTTCTCTTTGCCTAAGAAATAAGGACATTAATGTTACAGGTGCCACAATACAACATGATTTGCTGGAAAAAAGGAGCGGACAGGGAATAGAGGATGCTGGGATAGTTCCATCTTCTAAATAAACACAAATCTTTTAGGGCCGCATAAAATTTTCTTTACCGCACTTATGGAAGAAAGTAACATTTTTCTTCAGTGTTCTCCATTTTCACAGTAAACCCTATAAATGAGAGTGCCCAATACTGGGGACAGTTTTATCGGTTCCGGCTGAGAACTTTTGTAAAGCAATTCAAGAAATTGCAAAAATAAATTCAAGATGAATATAACAATCGATAACAGCAAAATTTCCTGGATTTCTTGGAGAAAGTTTCAGCTTGTATCGTAATAGATCAGGGGTGTCCAACCTTTTGGCTTCCCTGGGCCACATTTGAAGAAGAAAAATTTTCTGGGGCCGCACATGAAATACACAACACTTTTCGATTTATAAAAATAAAGCAAATACATAGAAATTAACTATACAATACCAGCTAGATAACCAGATTGAGCTATACACTGGAATATGGGACAAATATAGAGCAACCTTCTCAGGGTTGCCAGGTCTAATTTTCAAAACCAGCCCAAAACTAGCCAAGTGGCACTTCAAAGGTAGCCCAAAAATAGTTCAATATTTGCAGTAAAAAAAGTCTAAAAAATAAATGAATGTATGTGAAAATATGCCTTTTTTAAATTTTCACTGTTTTGCTAATTTTCCAACAAAGCAAAATGGTAGGTACAGACTTGACCATCACCAGGGGCGTATCCAAAAGAGGCCCAATTTGTAACTGGCATATTTTCATAAAGAATTATTTATTTCACTGTACATATTGTGCTATGTTTGGGCTACTTTTGAAGTTGAATAAACAATTTATTTATAATTCATTTTTCAGTTACAAAATTAATTCTCTATTTTTGATACTATGAACTGTGAATTTAATTAAGAAGTGATTATTCATTGCAATGCACTTATAAGCTATTAAGTACATTTACCTCATAATTAATTATCTTAAAAAACAAATCAATTGATTATTGGGAATCACAGGGGGCTTGGGAATTCATTTCTTTTTAATTAATTTTTGTATCAATTCTAATTTATTGCCCTGCTCTTTAATTAACATGATTGAATAAATAAGTCCTGTGGACAAGGAGTGAACAAATTGGTTGTCAAATTTAATAGTGAATTAATGCCTTATCCTACAGACCTACACACAGTGAATTTAGTAAAAATAATAATCCCAGAAAATTATGGAATAGGTATATGGCCCAGGGGTGTTGTTACACAAATCCCTACTTCCAAATTTATCATATCAAATGCAAAGCACTAAGCCAGACTAAAACAGTAAAAAATTCTGTACCTGTAAAAATTACTGTGCAGGTGTATTGTGCTGAACCAGGGGAGCTGAGGTAATAATAATTGGTTGCTGTGGAGTGCAAGAGTGCCAGACTTGCCAGTAAACTGCAGGCTGAAGCTAGTCTTTCATTAGGCAGGAGAAGAGCCATGTAGTTTTGGGAGTTGCTCTCTCTCTGTGCCTTTATCATGCTGCCAGACAAGAGGGGGCAGGGCCCAGCAAAGCCAGGAAATTGGCGCCAAACACTAGCTGCTAGCTAGAAGTCGTTGGGGAGACTGGTGCGGAGAACACAGACGGTGACGTCATACGCAGAGCGCCGGCGCTGACATCACACGCAGAGCGTGGGCGGTGATATCACATGCACCGCGCGCGCAGTAGAGAGGCTGCAGCCAGTCCAGCAAAGCTGTGGGGAGAGGAGGTGTGCCTTTGATCTGACGCACAACATGGCAAACAAATTGGTTCCTGCTGGGCCGCACGGATCTCCATTCCGGGCCGCTGGTTGGACACCCGGTAATAGATTGAACCCTTAGCAGCTGATTTATTGAATTTCACTTTTTTGCCAAAATGTGAGAAATTTGCAGCCAAAAATCTTTGATGAAGGAATTGCAAACTTTCATTTAAAAAATTTAAATAACTTGGTAGGATTCTGACATCAATGCGGGGTATTTTTTTTAAATTTTCTTTTTTTTTCTGATTGTAGTTTTTAGTAATTATGCTAGCAAACAGACAAAAACTAGATTGAGTATATTCAAACATTTTTGATATTTGAAAAAAAAAACCCTGAAACTCATTAATGACTAAATCATGTTTGCTCATATCATGTTATTTCAAGCCAAGAACAAATTTGTGTAACATTTTTAAATTCTGGGAAAAAAATGAGAAACCTGTTTTGGTGAATGATTTTGGATTTTGTCCTCAAAATCCAATATCCAATATACCAACTTCAGGTGCAACCACTATTATCCAAGAAGAATACATGGCTATATTATAATCAGTGTTCACAATCACAATAGGGTCACCAGCTCCATGGATTACACAAGACAGTGTCAGGCTTTATTGCCCTCCTGCCTTCTTCTTGTCCTACTCTTTATTCACTTCAGTTGAACTGAAGAAGCCATTGCATGAGGGGTGAAACATTTTCAAGTGTCCAGTTGCCTTTGACTGTATTCTATAAGATGCTACTGTACTGTATATCATGACCCGGATAAATTAGAATCTTTCATAGATATATTCTCCTATTGTCCATATCTTGTCCAGCTATATCCATGCTCTTCTACTGTGGCCATTGTGTCCTACTGTCCTGTTTTGTTGAAATATGTCCATCTTTTTCTACTATCTATGTCTTGCCCCACTGTCTCCATTTTGTCTTACTGTCTCCATCTTGCCCAATTCTCTCCTTGTTTTCCAACTGTCTCCTTCTTGTCCTACTGTCTCCATCTTGTCCTTTTGTCTTCATCTTTCTCAACTGTCTCCCTCTTGTCCAACCGTTTCCTTCCTACTGTCTCTATGCCTGACTGTTTCCATCTTGCCCAACTGTCTCCTTCTTGTCCATCTGTCTCCTTCTTGTCGTACTGCCTCCATCCTGTCCTACTGTCTTTTTACTTTTTTTAACCTGCCTATCTGCCAGTTAATCCAGAGGAAGGCAAAAAAACCCATCTGAAGCCTCTCCAATTTGCCTTAGAAGGGAAAAATTCCTTCCTGACTCCAAAATGGCAATCGGATTAGTCCCTGGATCAACTTGTACTATGAGCTATCTTCCATAACCCTGTATTCCTTCACTTGCTAAAAAGCTATCCAACCCCTTCTTAAAGCTATCTAATGTATCAGCCTGTACAACTGGTTCAGGGAGAGAATTCCACATCTTCACAGCTTTCACTGTAAAAAACCCCTTCTGAATATTTAGGTGGAATCTCTTTTCTTCTAATCAGAATGGGTGACCTTGTCTCAGCTGGGAAGACCTATATGTAAATAAAGCATTAGAGAGATTATTATATTATCCCCTTATATATTTATACATAGTTATCATATCACCCCTTAAGCGCCTCTTCCACAGCTTGAACATCCCCAATTTGCCCAGTCTTTCCTCATAGCTAAGAATTCCCATACCTTTTACCAGCTTAGTTGCCCTTCTCTGTACCCTCTCTCATTCAATAATGTCCTGTTTGTGAGTGAAGGGGACCAAAGCTGTATGGCATATTCTAGATGGGGCCTTACCAGTGCTCTATAAAGTGGAAGAATGACCCACTCCTCCCGTTAATCTATGTCCCTTTTAATACAGCTCAAGACCTTATTTGCCCTTGATGCTGCTGACTAGCATTGCTTGCTGCAGACAAGTTTATCATCTACAAAGACTCAAAGGTCCTTTTCCATAATGGATTTGCTTATGCAGTCCCATTAAGGGTATAAGTGGCTTGGATATTTTTACATCCCAGGTGCAGGACTTTGAATTTATTGGGCTGGATAGTTTTGTTTCATCTGCAAACACTGATGCATCACTTACAATCCCCTCCCCTAAGTCATTAATAAACAAGTTAAATAAAAGTGGACCCAATACCGAGCCCTGAGGGACCCCACTAAGAACCTTACTCCAAGCAGAGAATGTACCATTTACAACTACCCTCTGTCCTACTGTTTGTCCTACTGTCTCCATCTTTTCCTACTGTCTCCTTCTTGTCCTACTCTTTGTCCTACTATCTCCTTCTTGTCCTACTGTCTCCTTCTTGTTCAACTGTCTCCTTCTTTTCCAACTGTCTCCTTCTTGTCCTACTGTCTCCATCCTGTCCTACTGCCTCCTTCTTGTCTAACTGTCTCCTTCTTGTGATACTGTTTGTCTCACTGTATCCATGTTGTTCTACTGTCTCCATCTTGCCCAATTGTCTCCTTCTTGTCTAACAGTTTCCTTCTTGTCCTACTGTGTGTCCTACTGTCTCCATCTTGCCCAGCTGTCTCCTTCTTGTCCAACTGTCTCCTTCTTGTCCTACTGTTGCCATTGTGTCCTACTGTCTCCTTCTTGTCCAACTGTCTCCTTCTTGTCATACTGCCTCCATCCTGTCCTACTATCTCCTTCTTGTCCAATTGTCTCCTTCTTGAGCTACTGTTTGTCCTACTGTATCCATGTTGTTCTACTGTCTCCATCTTGCCCAATTGTCTCCTTCTTGTCTAACAGTTTCCTTCTTGTACTACTGTTTGTCCTACTGTCTCCATCT
Source organism: Xenopus petersii (assembly GCA_038501925.1). Taxonomy (NCBI): domain Eukaryota; kingdom Metazoa; phylum Chordata; class Amphibia; order Anura; family Pipidae; genus Xenopus; species Xenopus petersii. Next base: position 21,169,864 of record CM076679.1, on the reverse strand, counting down.
TGCCCAACTGTCTACTTCTTGTCCAACTGTCTCCTTCTTGTCCTACTGTCTCCAACTTGTCCTACTGTCCCCTTCTTGACCATCTGTCTCCTTCTTGTCCTACAGCCTCTATCTTGTCTTACTGTGTCCTACTGTCGCCTTCTTGTCCATCTGTCTCCTTCTTGTCCTACAGCCTCTATCTTGTCTTACTGTTTCCTTTTTGAGCTACTGTTTGTCCTACTGTATCCATTTTGTTCTACTGTCTCCATCTTGCCCAATTGTCTCTTTCTTGTCTGTTACCTTCTTCTTGACCTACTGTTTGTCCTGCTGTCAACATATTGTCCTACTGTTGCCATATTGTCCATCATATCAGTCTTGCCCCACTGTCTCCATCTTGTCTTTATGTCCCGATCTTGCCCTACTCTCCTTATCTTGTCCTATAGTGTCCTTTTCCTGATGTCCATATCTTGCCCTACTGTCTGTCTCTATCTTGTCCTACTATCGTAATTTTGTCTGATCTTCATCTTGTGCACCTGCCTTCATCTTGTCCTTATATCCCTAGATTGTCAGACTGTTGCCATCTTTGGCAAGGTATGATGAGTAACCACAGTTAGAATCTCTTTTGAAGAATAATCTAAATAAAGCCCTGAAATTTTTATTTTATCGCTTAAAGTTTCCATTGGTACAAATCCAAAAAATAAATGGTACAACATATGTTAGTGTGGCTTTAAAGGAACAGTTCAGTGTAGAATAAAAAAACTGGGTAAATAGATAGGCTGTGCAAAATAAAAAATGTTTCTAATATAGTTAGCCAAAAATGTAATTCATAATGGCTGGATGTCTAACATAACAGAACAGGACACTACTTGCTACCTGCTTTTCAGTCTTTAAGGGGGTCCATGTGGAACATAACTGTTCAGTGAGTTTGCAATTGATCCTCAGCTAAGATTCAAAAGCAACATGTGCCCCCCTCAAGTCTCTGATTGGTTACCAATCAGGGGAAACCTACAGAGCTGAAAAGCAGGAAATAGTGTTCACTTCCAGTCACTCCAGCCTTTATACATTTTTGGCTAACTAACTATATTACAAATATTTTTATTTTGTACAGCCTATCTATTTACCCTGTTTTTATTTTTATACTGAACAATTCCTTTAAGTAAATATAATTGCTGCTCCTGTAAAGGCCTTGTTCTGATTTGATTCTAAATTGTACATGTGTTTTGCTCCTGGGATTAAACCTGGGGCAATAAAACGGTAACATTCCCGTTTCGCACATTATGGCACTCAGGGGCATGTTTACTAACATTGGAGATAAATATCTGGAGAGATTTCTGGAGATGTTGCCCATAGCAACCAATCAGATCTTTGCTTTTGTTTTCTAACTTGGCTGTGGCTGTTTAAATCTAATTGCTGATTGGTTGCCATGGGCAACATCTCCAAAAATCTCTCCAGATATTTATCTCCAATGTTAGTAAACATGCCCCTCAGAATCTTTCACACAACTAAAATTATTCTGTAAACATCAACCTGTTAATTGTGACATTAGGGTCGGCCGCAGATGTTCCTCTGATCTTGTGATTCCATGTATTCTCCTGCCATTCTGTTGTTCAGGCTCAGAGGAATAGAACTGCAGTACTGGCCCAGATAACACACAATCTGTTTTTTTGGATCACTGTGGCATAAGCTAAATGTGCATCAGTTCTGCTACAGTGCAGCCATTGGTCACTTCTTCCTTGTGTGGAGTGGATTGTGCTGAATTCATGAGCTAACTTGCTTTTCTATGGGGGATTGAAACAAAATAAATCTATTGAAGATAATGCAACATTCTGGCACAGGCATTATCTGATCCCCATTGGAAGCAGCAGTCCTGCCCTGCTTTATGGCAGCTGAGATTCTAGCTATCTAGACCCGATAGCAGATGGTGCTCAGATTTAATTCAGGGTTGAATTTGGCAAGTATCAGTGTTGTCATCTGAATGTGTCAGGGGGTATTTGCTCCATTGCAGGGAGCAGTCACTGGGAAGCCTTGTATCACATTTTATAAGAAATTCAACCCTTAGTCAAACAAAATCAGGTTCCTGTAACTAAAACAGTGAAAGGTTGAAACATGAAATAATAAATTGCCTGTTATCACTATAAAAATTGCATACTGAGTGTTAGGGGATAAAAAAAATGATTCCTTTAATCTTAAAAAAGGTTACAGTAACTTCTTTCTTTTATGTTCATGTAGGGCAGCCTTATTAATATTCATGATTGAAATTCTAGGAGTCTTTGAAAGAGTTCCCTGTATAACTCAGCCTGCAGCTTTGTGCCTTTATATGGTCACAGGACCGCTCAGTGACTTCTAATATCCTTATCAATTTACAGTAGGGGTACGTTATCCCTTATAATACATGAGTGATACTCAGAGTTCCCTGTATAACTCAGCCTGCAGCCTTGTGCCTTTATATGGTCACATAACCCCTCGGTGACTTCAAATATCCTTATCATTTACAGTAGGTGGTACATTATCCCTTATAATACATAATAATACATGTCCACGTTTTATCTTCCTTTATAGACATTGATGAATGCGCCTTAAGAACGCACACTTGCTGGAACGACTCGGCTTGCGTCAATCTAGAGGGCGGTTTCGACTGTCTTTGCCCGTCTGGACCCTCGTGCACAGGGGACTGCCCCCATGAAGAAGGACTTAAGCGCAATGGGCAGGTGTGGACTCTAAAAGAGGATCGGTGCTCAGTATGTTCGTGCAAGGTAGGTTGTTGCTTATTAGGGAAAGTAGCAGCAATGATTAGAATCTGTATGGGTCCATAGTTGAGGATATCTCGAAAGATGTCAACTATCCTGAATTTTACCTGCCCCAACCCTCTAGAGGACAGTTACACCAGACCAAACCCGCCCGACCTACTTAGCACTACTGTGCAACATCACATTGTCCAGTATATTTCTGAACACATTAAAGGAAATCAAGTGAATGTACAAAAAGAGAACATTGTCCCTAAAACTCATTCCTATTCCTCTTGTGCGTATCTCTAAGAGTTTAATCCACTTAGAGATAATAGGAGTGATATTTTCCTGCCGCTCCCCCGACGCTCACAATAATTGTAAAAATGCCTCCAATGCCAGACATTAAAGGCTATTAAATACACTTGCACGGCTTCTCAAGAAAAAGTTAAAGCTCAAAATAAATTCTTCATCTTTCCAGAGTTTTTATTCTTTTTTTTTTTTAGCGATGCATTTCTTTTGAATGAGCTCGTAGCGGATAATGCAAGTCTTTTAATTACATGGTGTGGATGGTTTTACACTCAACCTGCACATCTCTCCTGGTAAAGTTAGTCTCTAATTCCTTTTATTATAAAAATGATTTCAATAAGTCTCCATGCTGGTGCCAGTGTGCAGTGGTACGTCTATGCCAGGGTGTGTAAATGATATACATTTTTACATATTGTGCTTCCCTTGCATAGTGTTGAGGCTAGACTTCTTATGGGCTGCATATTCTTTCAGATGTGTATTTGTATAGTGCTAATTACATTAATGGTCCCCATGGGAGAGGAGACAAGCCAATATATGCTGGAACCTAAGGCAGAATGGTTTTCATGTTTTGGGCATGGCAGTGGGGAATTGGGTTATAATGGTATGTGAAATTTAGCCATTTTTGTTATTGGGAATCTCTTACATTCCGTTGGCAGGGCTCATCACTTGGAGGCCAAGGTGGTTGGTGCACTAATAAATGGGGCCCCTGTTAAGCATTATAATGCCCGTGTTTATTCCTTTTTTACCTAAAAGATTGCCCGGGGCATCCCTGGCAGGTCCCATGGGTGGAGGACGGGTGTAGTCACATCTCCAGTAACGTAACTGGTCGGCTGTAAAAAGGCTTTCATGAGGGTAGGATTGGGGTTGGGAAGATCTATGGCATGTTTTGGGTGTAATGGGGTGTGACAGAGGTGAATTGGGGTGTAGATGTAGAAGCAAGTTGCCCACCACCCATACCACTTAGCTAGCAGGGCCCTACTACTTAATTTGGACCTTGACAAGGCCCACCACCTATACTACTTAGTTAGAAGTGCCGCTATTCTTGATTCGGACCCCTTTCTACTAGGTTGCTAGGGTCCACCACCCTTTTTACTTTGCAGGATCCTCCTCCTTGAATGGGGCCTCATTCTTCTATGTTGGCAGGACCACCCACCCACTCTACTTTGCTGGGCCCCTCCCCTTTATTGGGACCCCAGGTTGGCAGAGGCCACCACCCATACTACTTAGTAAGAAGGGCCCTCCTTCTTTATTTGAACCCCCTTCTACTAGCTTGACAAGGTCCATCACCCTTACTAATTATTTAGCAGAGCCATCCTCCTTAATTGGGACCCCTTTCTACTAGCTTGACATGGTCCAGCACCCTTATTACAGTACTTTGCAAGGTCCTTCTCCTTGAATGGGACTTTCTTCTAGGTTGGCAGGGCCCTTACCCTTTATTGGGACCCCATGTTAGCAGGACCCCCCCAGGGGTAACTAAACAGTATGGGACCCCATGATTTCTGATGGTGACCATCTCTTGGTGGAGACAGTTATCTGGTTGGTCAGGCAACTTTCAAATACCTTGATCTGAGCATTGATTGGATAGATTCACCCCTGTATATATTGCACACATCTGAAAAATCAAGTGGAGTAACATTGTTATGGCTTTAGTCATATTTATTGCTAAAGTGGTTGGAAAAGGTAAAATACGAAGTGGGCCATGGGACGGGCTTGGGGGAATAATGAATGAATGGCGAGCGGCACAAACCTTTATTACCATGCACAGCATTATAGAATTGTGGATCATTCGCGATGAAGGGAAGCAAATTGCTAAAATAATATATTGGGAAATTAATTGGGGAAAAAAATCAGTTGATTCATCAGCTCGGGAAAAAAAGTTTGCAATAAAATTTTCAATAATTCATCTGCATTTCCATCAGGGGGGCGTAGCTAATGATTGTACATGTTCAGTGCAGCGCAGAGCCGTGGGATTTCCAATGCAGCAAGGTGAACGCACGATCTGTTGCAGAACTCTACAGGGGGCCCTTTAATGAGTGGGGGGGGGGTTATTTCAACCCTAGATAAAGTGACCTACTTTGCTAAGTTTAGGTTAAAAAAAATGGTTAAAAATGGCCAGAATAGGCAGATTTGTTGGCTGAAATAGTAAAAGGATTAACTGTCAGCTCTGCAGCACTTTCTATGGGGTTGATGTTAGGGCGCATTGAGGAATTTCATGCGCAAGGTAAAGTTATACAGGGCCGGGAGCCCTGAAAAGGAGACTTATGATATCCTTATAAATTACAGTAGGGGGTACATTATCTATTATAGTGCAAGTTACTATTTTGGAGTACTTAATTAAAATTCACAGTTAAATAAATGTACCCGCTGTATAACCATTGCTTGCCCTTCCCCTATAGAGTCATCCCCTGACATTGACTCTTGATGCTGCCATTGTTTCTTTCCAAAATCTACGCTGCCAGATTGTGGTCTTTCTGTCCTGCCCACTCAATCTCAACATCCCCGACCGCCATGTGGCGGCATCCAAATGTTGGAGGGCAAGGCCTTTTTTTCCAACATTCCTAGCGGTCACTGTCTAGTATTACATAATGCCATGCTTGTGCTTGGTGCCAATGCAATGTCGAGCCTGCTTTGATACACCGCACCCCTGAAGGGGCAAAGAACAGGGTGCATAGTCACAAGGAAGCCCTAGAGGTAGTACTTCCAGGTTCTCATTAATGTGTTGCACCTACACAATCACCCAATTTGAACCTAGATTTAATGGGATTTCCTAGAGACCCGAGGGGGTAATACTGAAACCCAACCATATGTACCTTCTTACCTGCAGCCCTATCTGCATCCACCTCCTTACCAACCCACTGCCTGACCCAGGGCTGGAACTAGGGGTAGGCAGAAGAGGCAGCTGCCTAGGGTGCAATGATAGGGGTGGGCGCTGGTCAGCTACCTCTAGAATTGTCCTCTGCCTACCCCTAGTCCGTGTTCACACCCCTCAGTCTTACTCCCTTCCTTCCTGTCACCCTCCCCTCTTTCACTGTCCCCTCCCTCTTCTCCGTCGCTCACCCAACCCTCCCCTTCGTCGCTCACCCCTCCCTCCCTCTGCTCCGTCACTCACCCCTCCCTCCCCTCCGTCGCTCTCTTCTCTGTCCCTCCCCTTCTTCATTCTCCCCTTCATCTCAGTCAGGCGCACGTGGTGGGGTGGCTGGCCGGGTTGCCTTGGGCATCCGGCCGGCCTGGCCCTGCCTTGGCCTTGCCCTACCCAATCCCAGGAGCAGTGATCCCTGATCTCCATGCTATAGAGCTAAGAGCTCTAGGGTAGACAGTTGCTTTTGAGCTCAGCACTCCTCCATGCAGTGCTTTCTGCTCCATACAAGATGTGAGCTGTCTCTCTCACTGTTTAGTGCAATATCCAATTTAATGCAGCAAAGGAATTCCCACCCTGTGACAACTTTAAACAGCAGAAAGCACAATCCGCATGGAGAAGCAGCAGATTTCTCGTTGGAATAAACCATTGTTGGACGTTATAAAGGAGAAACTTGGAATTTAAGACCCCCCCCCAGTGCCAGTGGAGTAGTGTAAGGCTGGTCATTAGTTGTGTTGGTTACCCCACTATCCACAAATACCACCATTTAATCACACGTACTTGTATGATTTATTGAGGGAGTAAGATTGTGCAGAGCAGGCAAAGCCCAGTTGAAATAAACTGATGATGGTTAAAAAAAAAAATAGCAAAGTCATTAATAATGATTCATTGTTTGGCCAGAAATCAATGACAGGGCCATTTCTAATCACCCCCAGGATTCATTGTTTGTGACTATTTGCTGCTCCTGTAGTGATTTGGCTTTATAAATACGCTGCCCATATGTCCCCCTCTCCTTTCAGCGGCTTACGGGCAAGACAAAAAAAAGGGCTTTCCCCCCCCACAATAGCCAGAAATAATTGGAAACATGATGGATCATTCAGTCTCTGGGCTCTAAGGACAATGCAAGATAATTGCATTTTAATGAATTCTTTTCCGTGCATCTCGCGGTTTATCAGCACTTTCCGACTCACCGTCAAAGGGATCCAAAGTGCCGCTGTAGCCCTAGGGATTATTTACCTGCAGAATAAAATGCTACATCGTAACTACAACTAAGCTTTACTGAGAGCAGCAGTCGTATTAGCGGTAGATAAGCCAACAGCTGATCAACAAGACTTATCCACATGAAAGTAACGACTACTAACTGCAAAATTGCAGTTTTATAGAATGGACATTTGATGGTCTTACCTCATGCCCTTTGTCTATCCCCAACTGGCTTCTCTGATTATTTATGGTTCATGGCATATCGTGGGCAAATGTTCTGACTGGCCTGCCAGGAAACCAGGGAATATCCTGGTGGGTTCTTCTTCCTAAAATGTCTTGCACCAATGCAAAAGGATTCAGCTCAATGATCTTATTGCAGCATCAGCATAGGTGGGATTAAAGTAGACTCCTGCAGGGGTCCTATTAGGATAACCCTTCCCAACCTGGATCTGCCAAACAACAATCCAACCTGGATGCAGAAGGAATGTTCTGGGCACACAATAAGCTATACCCTCATACTGTACTGTTTAAGGGAATCAATATGGCACCTCCCTCCTCCCATATGTATAAATACAAATATACAGAGAAGGAATGTTCTGGGCACATAATAAGCTATAGCCTCATACTGTACTGTTAAAGGGAATCAATATGGCACCTCCTACCCATATGTATAAATACAAATATACAGAGAAGGAATGTTCTGGGCATACAGTTAGCTATACCCTCATACTGTACTGTCTAATGAAATCAGTATGGCACCTCCTACCCATATGTATAAATATAAATATACAGAGAAGGAATGTTCTGGGCACACAATAAGCTATAGCCTCATACGGTACTGTCTACGAAATCAGTATGGCACCTCCCTCCTCCCATATGTATAAATACAAATTTACAGTGAAGGAATGTTCTAAGCAAACAATAAGCTATACCCTCATACTGTACTGTCCTCCTGACAGAGGAATGTTCTGGGCACAAGGAAGCTTTCTCTTTATACTATACTGTTAATTATGCTGAAAACGAATGATTTGTAACAATAATGATACAATGTAATTACTTGCCATTTATATTTAACCAAGGACATTTTGAGGCCAAGTGGCATTGGCTGCAGCAGAAAGACAGAGGCATATGCCGTCTCTGATGTACCCTAAAAATACCCCCCAAGTGCTGTTCTGCTAATGAACTTCCTAATAGTGGTACGGGTGGAGGAAGAGGAAAGGATGAAGGTGAACAGTTGACATTGGATGTTGCACAACTCGCTGACAGCTGTCTCGGAGGCTTTAATGAAGTGCTCCTTTTAAATTCATAAGGCCACCAAAATGGGGCGATTTCATTGATAATTATTTTCTCCTGCTGTTCTCACGGAGACAGTGTGAAGTGTGGCTTCACCCAGACAGGACTCTAAGAGAGGAAACTTCTTACACGTTTCAATCACATAACTGATGAAATGTGAAATTGCTCCGCACTTGCCCTGCAGCACTCGCTCCCTTTTAGTCCCTGGCTCTCCCTTTTTTTTTAGGAGCAATGAGAGAGTTTGACTTGGGAAGGAATATCTTCCATTTGTTAAGGAAGAACAATGTCTTTTCTAACTAATGTAATGGCTCAGTGGGAAGACGGTTCTCTTATAATATCTCTGCTGAAGTGATGAGGCAGTTCTATAGTCTATAGGCTGTGTTACAGTTATAAGAACTCACCAAGGTTCGATGCAGGAGCTAGCACTCTGAAGCATGGAAACTGCAGTGCATAATGCACATAACCTTTGCACCTGCTGTTGGTGCAATGCAGCTGAGCTCTTTATCCATCTGCCAGTTGCACCTTTAATAGCATGTGGGGGGTCCCAACCTCCAGGGATTGGAACCACCTTGTTGCTCTTATTGGCCTCACTGTGCTCAATGACTGTGACAGTTTTTGCCCTAAATAAGCCATTAAGAGGTTTGGATGGGCACAGGGCAGACTGGAGGCCGGTTGGGAATTACAGTGGGAAGGACAAAGATTGTTTTTGCAGGGGAACCTGGCAAACTGTAGTTATGCCACTGCCAATAAACTCTGTACCCAATTTTGTCACCAACACCCTGGACCAAATACAGATGATTATAAGGTGATGTGACATTAAGAGAATGTAATATCTCAACTATTTTATCCAAATACAAATGATCTGGGCCTTCAGAATCATAATGGGGTCTAGAAAGACCTGAGAGGGGACTGCATCACTGCTTCATTGTGGTCCTAGTCTGATGGGATTTTCTAACCCACTTGATAGAGTTCTGCCCAATTTGTGGCCCACAGGAGGGGTCAAACCATCAGCTTTTATCGGCCCATAAAAGTCTCTTTTGAACATTTCTTTTTCAATATACTATATTGAAGTTGTGGGTGAGCCGTCCTTACGCCCCTAGGAAATTCACTCTATGTCTCCCTTAAGCCACAGGAATCTCATGTGTTTAAAGCTGTAAATAAACCGAAGCCTCTTAATACCTGTGGCTTTCTAATGGAAGGGCAGGTGAGCTGTGTTTAACCCAGGGGCAATAATTAGGCCAGACTCAACCCTATAATACTTGTATTTTTCACTTCCTACGCTGTAATGTTCCACAATGGTCCTATTTCTCTTTAGTGCCTCCTAGGGGTAAAGAGAAAGAGGATGAGGAGGAAGAAGTGCAGAGTAGTACATAACAGCTTGTGGTTTCAACTTTCAATTTAATGAGTTCCCTACAGTGTCCGTCTCCCATAATGAAACCCACTGCCCTCCTCCATATTACTGCAAGTTTGCTGAGCCAAATGTGTTGTGACAGTGCACAGGGATATCCTTTCATTTCCGTCAAATTTTATTTTCATAGGATGGGAAAATATTTTGCCGAAGGACGGCCTGCGACTGCCAAAATCCCAGCGTCGATCTGTTCTGTTGCCCAGAGTGTGACACTCGAGTCACCAGCCAATGTCTGGATCAGACTGGCCACAAGGTTTATCATAGCGGAGACAACTGGACTCACAGCTGCCAGCAGTGCCGATGTCTGGTAGGTTTAAACAACCCAATTATATAGTATCTCTCCTGGTTTTTAAGTGACATTGTACCCCCTACTGTAAATGATAAGGATAATAGAAGTCACTGAGGGGTTCTGTGATCATATAAAGACAAAAGACTGCAGGCTGAGTTATACAGGGAACTCTGAGTATCACTCATGTATTATAAGGGATAATGTACCCCCTACTGTAAATGATAAGGATATTAGAAGTCACTGAGGGGTTCTGTGACCATATAAAGACACAAGGCTGCAGGCTGAGTTACAAAGGGAACTCTGAATATCACTCATGTATTATAAGTGATAATAAACCCCTTACTGTACATAATATATTAATATGAATTTCATTTTTGTAGGAGGGAGAAGTTGATTGTTGGCCCCTCGCCTGCCCAGTTCTGACCTGTGACTACACAACCATCTCTGAAGGGGAGTGCTGCCCTCACTGTGTTGATGACCCGTGTATAGCATACAGCGACCCCTATGACATCAGCAAAACCTGTCAGGACCCGCAAGGAATTACACGACTAGGGGGTTCAGTATGGACGATGGTTGGATCACCGTGTACCACGTGTAAATGCAAGGTAATAACCCAGTGATCTCTGCAGGATTCTCCCCTCTTTTTTGCTTCTTTCTGTTCTGCTCCTCAATTTTCACTTTCTCTTGCCCTGTCTTCTTATTTCCTACATTTCATGGAAAGGGATGTACCCTAAAACACAGCCTTTTTGTGGAGGAGATGGTCATTATCCAATAAGCAACAAATCATAATTTAATCTAATGAAACGCTTATTAATATTTTATTTTAATCATGCTCAACACAGGGAACACGTGAGCTCTAGTTTAAGATTTCCGTGATATTGTTGGTTACAATGTGCAAATCTCACACTCATCCTCGAGAAAAATCTTGTTTGCATTTTATGAATTCTCCCATTCCTCACATTTCTGCCTTAATGAGGAGCGGTTTGGGGGTGAGCTCAGTAGTCGGGTTATATAAAATGCTGTAAGAAGTCGGAGGCAGGGAATTTTTTATCTTCTGTACCAAGTAGCAGCGAGCGGATCTCTTGGGCAGCTGCAGATTTTGGTGATGTCTCGAGAGACCGGTTCTGATTTATCCGGGCAGTATTAAATATGTCACTGTTTCCAGTGGTACCGAGATGTTTGATAGCGTCTTTCCAGCAAATATAAAGTTTTGATTTCCCAGCCAGAGTGTCCTTTATGCATTGCAGAATGCAGAAAACGACAAGTTACAGTAAAAAGAGAATTAATTACAGTAATGGCGTCAGGAGATCATTATTATCCTTTCTATCCTGTAGTCAAACCATATTCATAATAAAAAGTATTATTATGTAGTCAGCTGTGCAGTAATCCTACCTATCAAGCTGGGCAGGCTCACTTCTGTGACTTGGTGATATCACTATTTAAGGCACTTCCATTGGGGGGACCCATCAGAGACCAATTAGCCCAGCTTCATGACTGTAGACCCCAGCTAATGAGAGACCACAAGGAATGTGACTGCCAGTTTTTATAGAGCCAGATTTCTCCCCTTTAAGGGCAGCCAGAGGTCAGCAACCCCTTCCCTCCTACAGAATTGTCCACATGCCCAAGTGTCTATAATCAAGCAGACTACCCATGCGACTGGATGGCATTCCACCCCTTAATTTATGCCACCCTATGCCTGGACCTTTATGGTCTTGGCACAAATACAGCCTGTCTGTCTAAAGTGAGCATGCACAGAGTTCACAGCACTAATATGGGCTTTGATGGGCTGTTGTTCAAAGCATTTGGAAATTTTAAAGGGGAAGTAAACCCCAACCCCTCTGAGAATGTGGTAGAGTCCTGAATGTGTCCAGTTGGGCAGAACTGTGCCCAACCCAGACCCACTAGGCAGTAACGTAACTAGCTGGGGGGCATGTGGGTGGGCCGTGCAGCCGCACCCCCTACCATGATTTTTCTTATCGGCTACAGCCGATATCTGTAACCTTGTTATGAGCTAAGGGGGCCCAGTCTGAAGACCAGTTAGGTGGAGATTTGGGGTGATTATTTGTACCCTGGGTACCCCTGGATCTATAGCAGGGTCACTGTTACCCCAAAGTTTCTATATATCTGTAAACTTATTAAAGGAAAACTATACCCCCCAAACAATGTAGGTCTCTATTAAAAGAGACTGAGTAAAACAGCTCATGTGTAAAACCCTGCTTCATGTAAATGAACCATTATCCTAATAATATACTTTTTTTGTAGTATGTGCCATTGGGTAATCATAAATAGAAAATTGCCATTTTAAAAAATAAGGGCCGCCCCCTGAGATCGTAAGATTCACTGTGCACACATACAAACCACATGTAAGGTCACATGAGCCAATTAACAGACAGAGTTCTGCCTTTTGCTTCCTCACTTCTTCCTGTTACAGTTAGTGTTGTAGTATTTCTGGTCAGGTGATCTCTGAGGCAGCACAGATAGAGTCACGAAATGGTGGTTCAAGACAAGAGATGTAAAAGGGTAATATTTATGTAAATATATATTCCAGTTTGGTAAGATTCTTTAATATTTCATTCAATTTGATATAAACTATCTGTTGCTGAAGCGTTCATTTTGGGGGTATAGTTTTCCTTTAAGAGCTAAGGGGGCCCTGCCTGAAGACCAGTTAGGGGAAGATTTGGGGTGAGTGCTTATTTGTGCCCTGGGTACCCCTGGAACTATAGCAGGGTGACTGTTACCCCAGTGTTTCTGTATATCTGTAACCTTGTTATGAGCTAAGGGGGCCCAGCCTAATTGTCAGTTAGGGGAGATTGGGGGTGAGTTCTTATTTGTGCCCTGGGTACAGGTTATTACTTACTTATTACTTAGTTGGTGCAATGGGTGGGATGGAGACAAATAAAATGAAAATTATGATTTCTGCAATGTAAAAAACATGGGAAATAATAAAATAAAACAAACCTTATAAATAGTATTTCCCCGTTAGCAGCAAGAGGCAGATGTGCGGTTTTCTCCATGACTGCATGTTTATTTAATCTGATAACGTGATAACATTGGTGCCATAGAGAAACATTTAGAGAAACATCTGCAGCCGGAATTAACTGACAAACGTTACGTCTGTTCTTGCGTGCAGGAGTCACTTACAGACATTACAGACTGACGTTAATATTTGGAGGTTCCTGTCTGACAGTCAAAGCCTCCCAGAGTTTCTGAGCTGGAGTCCAATTCACTTGGTGATGGGATAGGGGTGTGAGTGAAGGAAGATGTGAACATAATCCTATGCAGATCTTTATTATTTAAATTCCTGGATTATTTTCCCCGCTAAGAATTTCTAAAACGACAACATTTCATCCAAACTCACTTTGTGGTCAAAAGTGACAGCTTTTTATTTGGCCAAGGGAAATGTGCAGAAAGTGACATAATTATATTTAGGTAGAATTAATGGCAGGCTAAGGTTATGCACTTGGGAAAAATTAATACTATACCTGTAGAAAAATCAACAGAATTTTCAGTATCTGGGGAATTTTCAGGCAGACAGTATTATAGGTTTTGCTAAACAGGATTGTTAACTTAATACGTTGATGATATACGAGATGGATTGGCCCAACAGGATGCTGAGAAATGCCCCCCAGCGAAATCATATGTCTGGGACCCGAAATACCCAAATTAGGGAGCGGCACCAGAATTTGAATGTTGCACAAAGTTCAGAGTGTAGCCAGATGCCAGACAGAAGCATGCATGAACTTTTTGCACCTCTTAGTTCTCTTGAAGTTCAGTCCAGGGTCTTTATAAATATTTCTTCATATAAAGAAGTCTAGCCAAATCTTGGAGGTCCTACAACATGAAAAGGTATTTCTTTTCTGCTTGTCAAACAGTAAATTTTGACTAATTTCCAAGCTGTCAACCTCCAAAATGTCAGTACATTTTTTGGTTCCATGAAATAAGAAGAAATGTCCCAGTGAAGCCCAGTTCATGGTCACTACCCATTTTGCTAATCTGCTGCTGTTATTGCTGATTAGGTGAAAGACTTTCATGGCTAAGTTGCTCCTCTTTTTCACTCGTTTATTGTATTTGTTTTAGAAAGTTTATCTAACTATGTTTTCTCTCATTTGTCTTTCACACAGAACGGAAGTGTTTGCTGCACAGTGGATTTGGACTGTCTTCACAATAACTAACGTTCTAACCCAGTGGACTTTCTAATGGAGAGAAAATCTAATACAGCCCCCCTTCATCTATAACAGAGTCTCCGTCTGCAGCTCTGTCTTCTACAACAGACAATTACCAAAGTCTTTATCAAGTGGAAGATGCTTGGGAGTTTCTTGTGGCCCTTCGTCTATGATCACGTCTGCCGGCCTTATTTGGACTCCACACATACAAGGCTTAGTGCTCCCACTGAGCAACCGGGGGGTCTGCCATGCATTTCTAGCTCCTGCCAACGCCAGTCCTTTGCTCATTCTCAGTGTTGTGAACCACAAACTTTTATCCTCATTACATTGGCAAACATTTTTAATTACTTTATTGTAAACCTTGAACTCCCCACCCCACCACCACCACCACCACAATTTTTGTACGGCATAAGAGTAGTCAATAATTATTTTTCTTTCTTTCTCAATTTGGATTCTAGAATCTACCCAAAAGTCCAATCTCATCCACTGCCATCTACTAAGGCCCCCCATGTCTGATGTATTTATGAAAATATGTATGTATGTACAGTCTAATTGCATAGTAATTATATTTCAAAGCTATGGAACATTGTACAACTCAGCCCAACCTGTCTCTCTCTTGAGAAGAAACACTTCATGAGCTGCTTCTTCATCCCAAGTGAACTTTATTGGACAATTTACAGAAGTGACTATCACATGGTCTGTATTGCTTTGCTTAAGGACTTGACTTCATGGATCATGTTTGGAAATGACAAATTCTTCTTTTTTCCCACCACAATAGAACAACAGAGACTTTGAAGGACTTCTCCGGTGCACCTGTGGCTGAGACATCAGTCCTTCACTAGGAGACCTCTGGTGATGGAAAAGAGATACGCTGTGCTGTGCTGCAACCCATCATTATTTATCCATTTATTGAGGAATATTTTCATGGGGTTGTTATTTTTTAAAAAAAAAAATCTAAAGAGTGGGGGAAAAAAGTAAAAGTGATGACTGTAAGGAGTACAGAAGAAGTTTTAGAACAGCATTTACGCCCAAATTATTTTGAGTTATTTACTTTTTAATCGGTCACAATAAAAGCCTTTTACCATCATTGTGCAATTTCTTTCATTTTCCATGGAATGGCAAAGGTTTGAGCTGAAAGGGCACAGCCTTAGGGCCAGTTACGGGGAGATTTGGGGTGAGTGCTTATTTGTACCCTGGGTACCCCTGGAACTATAGCCCTTATGAAGAGTTGGGAGAATATGTCAAATGCTGTTTTACACCAGGTATTTGCACATCAGTATTCCAGTAATAACCAGCAGTGTAACTAGATATTATTATAGATATTACTGGGCCCCACAGTAAATTATTTTTCAGGCCTACAAAATGTCTAGAGATTGACCTGTTTTACCAACATTTATTGAAATTGTAAATTAATTAGGGCCTCATGGGGCCCCCTAGACCTCCTGGGCCCCCCAGCAGCCACAGCATCTGCTTCCTCTGTAGTTACGCCCCTAGTAATAACTCTATACATCGATATTCTAACTAAACATCTGTACGGAGCAAGCACTCTAATTTAGAAATCACCAACATGGAGAACTTCCCCTCTTCTTCCATTATCTTTGTGGCCCTGTTTAACCCCCAGTTACTTTCAGTACCTCCAGCCGCCTGTTTAACCTGAGAAGCTTTGTGTGTTGCTGAATATATTGGATATAATTGAGGATAATCTTATGTAACTACAAAGTAATTGCTATCCAACGAGTGGGCTGCGTAATGGCTCAGTGGGAAAGTTGATTCCATTACGTGACGCCGGGCCCTCGCTCAAGTTCAGTCTGAACACAAGAAATAGAACCATTGTCAGATGGAAATTAAGTGACGCCTGTTAAACTTCATATGGTCCAGAGGAGCCATAAGGTTTATCATCAGATACAGCAGATGTTACAGGATGCAGGAGTCTGTTTGTCGCAGCAAGTATAAATAACAGAAACCCTGATAGACACTGCCAATCCATAGCTTTCATCAACTTATACTGAGTGGATGGAGCCAACAGTGAAGCCTACAGTCCTACAGCATGTCCTGTATGGGTCCAGTTGGGCAGAACTGGACCCATTGCCTACAAAAAATAAAAATTGGGTCCCAGAGAATGGAAACCATTCCTAATCTTACTATAAAGGAAAAATAAACCATACTATAATCATAGGGAACCTGTCCAGGCCCATAACTCATCATTTTTATAAATACATGCCACCTGGCTTGTATATTTGTACCAGCCAACCTGCTGGGGTTCATATGGTAAATTTTAAGTTGCCTCTTATTTCTGCCCATTTAAGCCCAGATCTGTCCCAAGGCCCTTTCCCATTGAAGGATCCTTGTTTCTTCTCTTCCCTAATCTGTCTAAAATCTCCCCCCACACTTGCATCACTGCCCAGTCCCCCTAAGCCTGCAACCGCCCAACTAGTAAACCCCAGTCCGTGTTATATTTTTTTTTAAAGCTGACACCCCTAGATAAAGGCCACAGGTTAGATCTAAAATTCTGCTATAAAAAAAAATCTACAGGCCAATGCAATAAAAAGTAAAACAACCCCTAGCAACCAACTGGAAGCTGAATGGTAACTACTAACTGCTGATAGGATGCTGTGGGTTACACAATCTATTTTTATGGGGCTAACCTAGTACCCCATAGAATTGATGACATGCCAGGTGACAGAGCAAACAGCTTTCAAGATACCTCAACTTGGGGAATGTCCTTTTTATAAACCTTTATTCCCCGACCTGTCGAACTATATACATTAAGGAGACTAAAAACTATCCAAAAAGCACTCTATTTGGACTATTTAAAGGGTCAAACTGACCTATTGGGAAACTGTTAAAAAAAATCCTGGTGAGCCTTCATCCTGCTAGGCCCTGGTCCCCTTGTAGGGTTACCACCTTTTGTGGCCCATGATCTAGGCAGGGGGAGGGACAGTGATGTCACAGGAGTGGTTCAGTGACGCAACAGGGTGGGATGGTGATGTTGCGGGCAGGACGAGAGAAGTCACTGCGGTGGTGCTATGGTGATTGGCTGATTACCATGTCAATCAAGGGGGATCCTGCCCTGTTTTCTTTATTTGGATAACCAGGCAGACTGTCTTGACCTGGGCAGCCCTTCTGAAAACCATGCTGTCTGGGTCAAGGAACATCCCAGGAGCTGCCCACTACCTGCCGCCAGTCTTTATATGGTGGAGTGGCTGCATGGGGGTTGCAATCTGACACTATTTCATATCCTTGGACAAACAAATTGTATAGTTCCCTTTAATGGCAAAGCTTATGAGGCGGTGCTACTTAACTCTGTATTTTGTGTTAAATACAGTGGCGGAAATTGGAGGGGCCCGATGTGCATGGTCTCTCCTGCTCTGCTGAAGTGGGGATTATGATACTATAGAGGGTTCTGCTTCCTCTATATTTATGCCATTGGATAAAATAAGCATGACTATTCTGTAGATTAAAGGTGAAGCGTATCGATCTCCTTCTTTGTACAAAGAGAAGTGGCTCCAAATGCCGTTGATATTTATGGACTGCGATTCGACAAACTCTGTTCCTCCCAGGCTTTCAGCGCTGCTCTTCTTTACTTATACCATAAATAAAATATTACACGTATAGCCGTTTCTGCATGACTTGCTGAGATAACATTATGTATATTGCATGGACCCTTCGCCTTTTTTTTTTTTTGAATGGACATTAAACAAGGCTGGATGCTTCAGATACCTTGTGTTGCAGCTCCACTTTTGGGAAGTGGCTGGGAACTCCAGCACCGCCACCGCCTCAAAGAAACGGACCCATCATTTTCATTCTGATGAAATCCCAGATTCCAAATGATTTTCCATTCGTAAATATTGTGTGATTTTCTAATAAAGGGAATGAATGCGTTTGTTTTGAGCTGTGTAATGGGCAAAGCGCAAACAGTGGATCTTTCTGTATACTGAAATGCTACAGAGAAATGCAGCTTCATTTAAATGAATGGGGTTGTCATGGTAACCCCTCTTGCTTGACAGTATCATTTGCTGGTGTGTTATTACCCCTCACTCCATCTGTAGAGGATCTGAATGCCATCTTTCATATGTAATCCCTGTTATCACATAGCCTGGAGCTACTGCTATACGGAATTTAAAAAAGGGCATCTGTCCATGGGAGAAGACAGAGGTACCGATAGGAAGCCCTAAAATAGGGGACCTTAAAAGTAAATGATGGGTTAAACACCCAGCCTCAGTGACTTCCAATGTCCTTATCATTTACAGTAGGGGGTACATTATCCCTTATAATACATGAGTGATACGCCGAGTTCCCTGTATAACTCAGCCTGCAGCCTTGTACCTTTATATGGTCACAGAACCCCTCAGTGACTTCTAATATCCTTATCATTTACAGTAGGGTTTACATTATCCCTTATAATAAATGAGTGATACTCAGAGTTCCATGTATAACTCAGTCTGCGGCCTTGTGCCTTGTATATGGCCACAGAACCCCTCAGTGACTTCTAATATCCTTATCATTTACAGTAGGGGGTACATTATCCCTTGAAATACATGAGTGATACTCAGAGTTCCCTGTATAACTCAGCCTGCAGCCTTGTGCCTTTATATGGTCACAGAACTCCTCAGTGACTTTGAATATCTTCATCATTTACAGTAGGGGGTACATGATCCCTTATAATACATAAGTGGCCTGAATGTGAATATAGGGTTATTTAAGGGGCATTCCCAGCAGGCAGTGGGATAATAATAAATACTGTGTACAGATTGTTCCCCAGCACATACACAGACATACCCTGAATATTTTCCCTGTTCAGATAATTTAAAAGGAAAACACAAAATCCTAGAGCCTTTTCTTTTCCAAAAGCATCTTTCTTTCTCCAAAGTGGTTCCAATTAAAGTTAAAGGTTACAATTTCTTATAAGGTATAATATGGATCACACGAATTGTGTTCTGAGCTAATGGCAAAGTTAAAATACAACATAATTGGACTGACCTTTAAGATGTCTTCTTTTTTTTTAGTTTGAATTAGTAGAGTTTAAAGGGGAAGTATAAAGACTGGAAGGATGAGCAAGAAGAAGAAGAAGCAGAATTTCAGCACCCTGGACAGCTGCATTAGTATTTGTTATAAGTAACGTGTATATTACTCCCTAAAGCCAAACCCGAGTTTGGGAACCATCAGAGAACCATCTGCATCAGAATAAGTACTGCCGGGTAGCAATGATGGCAAGAGTTACTGTTTGTTTCCCTATTGGGGACTCCTGAAATCCTACAATGGGAATAAATTCCCAGAAACAAAAGTATAATTTGCAACATATGCTATGACTAGGAGTAGGAGCTGCCATACTGTTTTCCTTAGCTAAGTGAGAGGCTGCCCTCTATAGGGGGGGTGCTAAAGCAGTAAAGATGGGACACAGACTGAATAGCAACTGGGGCAATATATATGGAAAATATTTACTGTTACTAGCTATCAGAACTGTAGGATAATAGGACCATGCTTTAGGTCACGAGCAAAGAGGGGAAATGCCTTTCAAAGGGAAATTAAACCCAATAAGGAACCTGAACCTCACATTTTATTATTCCTCAATTAAAAAACTGCTCCTTCCCTCGGCCTGACGTTCAGCTGCTGAGACTCATTGCACCCCACTGGCAGGGAAATTACTCAGCAAATGACTGCTCTTAACACCTTCACACCTAGAGGGGCCCTGTCTGAGCACAATTTCCACAGGAACAGTAGGTTCCCACTACAGCCACGGACGGATATGCCGATAATCATTACCGGCCCTGGCACTCAGCTCACTGTGTCATTTGTCCCCCTCTGTATACCCAAAAGCTGATTGGATCACCTGTGTATACTCAGCAGCGGCAGTGGGAGCACATCTATGTCATTAAAGGGAATGTAAACCCCAAAATACAAATCTGGCACCTTCTGCTTCGTGTGAAAAGTCACATGGCATAAGTATCCGGCAACCCAAGATGCACCTTGCTTTAAAGGGATGGTTCACCTTTACATTAACTTTCAGTATGTTATAGAATTGCTAATTCTAAGCAACATGTCAATTGGTCTTCATTTTTTCTTTTTTTATAGTTTTTAAATCTTCTTCAGGCTCTGTTCAACTAATATGGGTCACTGACCCCCACTTAAAAGTGTAAGGCTACAAATTTAATGTTATTGCTACTTTTTATTTGTCATCTTCCTATTCAGGCCTCTCCTATTCATATTCCAGCCTCTCATTCAAATCAGTGCATGGTTGCTAGGGTAATTTGGACCCTAGCAACCAGACGGCTGAAATTGCAAACTGGAGAGCTGCTGAATAAAAAGCTAAATAACTCAAAAACCACAAATAAAAAATGAAAACCCAATCCCTCTCTATTTAATAGTGTATTATGGCCACCATGGTGCAAGAGGTCACAGAGGATCATCTCCAGTTGTTGTACTGTGTTGACCTAAACCTTCCTGCTAGCGATGGGTGAATCTGACCCATTTTACTTTTCCAAAAATTTGCAAAACATCGGAAATTCACAGAAATGCTTTATAGTCTATGGACGACAATTTTTTTGATGTGCCACAAATTGCTTGACAAATTGTTGTCCCCATTTTTGACACCCATTATTAATGCTCTAATGGGTGTCATTTTTGCGGCAAAACTTGGCGAAAAAACTACTACCTGCAAAATCCTGGCACCTTCCCCTCTGGATAAGGGTTCTCTTTTGAAACCAATTATTTGATCAACTTTACATCCTATCTCTCCCTTAATCTGGACTTGCAAGACCGAGTGACGCATACAATTAAAACTCAGAAGCTGCGATTCCTCTGGGACAGACCCGGGACAGCGGTGACCATTGTAACTCTGAAGGAAGGTGATTTCATGGAAGAAAGGTCGCCATGTGACATGAAACATGAGGATTGAGAATAATGTACTGAGCTCCAGGTGACTTCAATATATTGCATTTTTATTAGAATATTCTGGGTAGATTCATTATAGCTAACTCCATTTACACAGAATTCTGTGTATATACTAAATGCACCCACCAAACCTTCTCCGGCTTCCCGACGGGGCTGGGTGCAGCTTCTTGTATATAGGAAGCCGAGCTCATCTCCTCCATAAATCAAACATCAGGGTTTATTTCGGCTGCTCAAGGGCCATCGTATTATTGTACCAGTGTCTCATAAATTAAGAGATGATGACTGAATAAATAATTTGGAGGAAAAAAACAATGGAAATCAAACCTGTTTAGTCTGAAAACCTCCCGAGGGAATCAACAGAGAAATTGCAATCAGAATTGGTAATTGGAACACTGAGAAATAATGGGAATATTTACAGAGAAGCCTGTAGCACCAACATCTGTGCAGGGGTTCATTGTTTGCCCCCCTTAGCTCATAACAAGGACAGATATATAGAAACATTGGGGTAACTGTCACCCTGCTATAGTTCCAGAGGTACCAAGGACAAAAATAAGAACTCTCCCAAATCTCCCCCTAACTGGCTTTCAGGCTGGGCCCCCTGAAAACAGATATATAGAAACATTGGGGTAACAGTCACCCTGCTATAGTTCAAGGGGTACCCAGTGCCAGGGTCGGGGCCCACCGGTGCTTCTTTCCTCTGGCCCCCCTCCAGATCCCTGCAAGTTTTATGTGTGCGTGTGTGCCTTTTTGACACATGTGCACGTTTTTTTTTTTATGTGCCGACCCTGCCTTATGCACAAATAAACACTCACCCCGAATCTCACCCTAACTGGAATTCAGGCTGGGCCCCCATAGCTCACAACAAGGTTATAGATATATAGAAACAGTGGGATAACAGTCACCCTGCTATAGTTCCTGGGGTACCCAGGGTACAAATAAGCACTCACATTGTCGGACTGTGCGCCCCCCGGTCCTGCAGCCTCAGGGGCCCCCCACACCATCTGCCGGGCCCCCCAGCTGCAAATTTGCCTCTGCACTATGACCCTCCTACCCCTGGAGCGTATGAGCGATCATGTTTATCTCTTTCCAGCACATCGCGTCCACCTTCAGGGACTGAGGGAGAGGAACTACAGGAAACAGGTCCGACCCTGAGCAATCATCCTAAATCTCCCCCCCACCTGCTGGACTTCAGGTTGGGCCCCCTTAGCTCATAACAAGGTTACAGATATATAGAAACATTGGGGTAACAGTCACCCTGTTATAGTTCCAGGGGTACCCAGGGCACAAATAAGCACTTGCCCCAAATCTCACCCTAACTGGCCTTCAGGCTGGGCCCCCTTAGCTCATAACAAGGTGACAGATATATAGATAGATACCCATTAAATATTAAATAAGAAGACTAATTGCAATGTTGCTGTCTGTATCATGCTTTATAGTAAAATTCTCTGTTTTCCCAGTATAACTCAGCCTTGCCCATTGGGCAGCATTGGGAAATAAGCAACCCCTTGGCAAAGCCCAGCCCAACACTAACAGATCCAGACTGCAGATAATACACTGGGGACAGAACTAATTAAATCAAGTGCAAAAGAATTTAATTTAAACCATGTAGTTCTTGTCTGATACAACATTTTTTTTCAGCAAGCTTCTCATGTAAGTTAGTGTCTAATCTTCATCTTAGTTAATTTTTCCAAAAAAACAAAAAGAAGAATATTAGTAGATAAGAAGAGACGAGTGCACAGCGTCAGTTCCCGTGTAATAAATGAGTAAACCAGAATTAATTATGCCGGATCCCCAGTGGTGCTGCACTGAATATGTTCATTAAAGAAGAATATATGGCGGGTCATGACCTGCTCAGTTAAATTAAATTTACAAGGAAAATGGTACAAGATAATAAAGGAATCGGATGCAATCTGTCACTAAATATGAGACATCGAATGGAAACATTGTATTCTCAAATTAATCTATTAAAGTTTCTGCATCAAATTTAGATGTAGGGAAACAATAACACAGAATGGCCAGGACTGTTATATTAATTGCCCTTAAAGTTCCAATGGAGCATCAAACTCATGCAAATGTCACCCACTATAATATACAGAGAGAAGCCTACTCATAAATGATGCTGTATAGATACTAGGTGTCATCTTAAAACACCACCTGTACTCAGGGCTCAAATAAGCACTCACCCCAAATCTCTCCCTAATTGGCCTTCAGTCTGGGCCCCCTTAGCTCATAACAAGGTTACAGATATATAGAAACATTGGGGTAACAGTCACCCTGCTATAGTTCCAGGGGTACCCAGGGCACAAATAACCACTCACCCCAAATCTCCCCATAACTGGCCTTCAGGCTGGGCCCCCTTAGCTCATAACAAAGTTACAGATATATGGAAATATTGGGGTAATAGTCACCCAGACAAATCCATTGCCTCCTTATCTAAGTGCATCTACAGTATCATTAGAAAGGAAACCCACCACCAACTTGAGTGCATCATGTCCAAAAGACAATTCCTGGAAATTTCCTTCTAATGTGTTCAACCATCGATTTTGCAAAAGGGTACACATTACTATCACTATTCAAGCAGTGGCTGGGACTAAAACACTCTAATGACAGCTTACAGGGGGAGGGTCATAGAGCCTGTGACTCAAGCAGTGGGTGGGACTAAAACACTCTAATGGAATCTTACAGGAGGAGGGGCATAGAGTCTTTAACTCAAGCAGTGGGTGGGACTAGAACATGCTGATGGCAGCTTACAGGAGGAGGGGCATGGAGTCTTTAACTCAAGCAGTGTGTGTGACAAGAACACTGTAACTCAAGCAGTACAGCTTACAGGGGAGGAGCAGGAAGTCTGCTATTCAAGCACTGCGTGGGACTAGAACATTCTGATGGAAGCTTAAAGTTGGGAGGGGCAAGGAGTCAAGTAGTGTGAGGGATTAGAAAATTTCAAAAGAAAACAAATGACTGAATGGTAGACAGGTTATATTGAAGGTATTGGAGATAGCTCATCATATAGGTAATACCGAATTTATATTAATTTTGCTGGGGAATTATTATTCTAATGGATTTGAGAGCAGTAAAAAGAAACGAGAATGAATTTTGCAGGAAATCTGAATGACTGTCTGTAGAGGAGACAAAAGCTTTGCTTCTTTTTTCCACTACCAGTCGTATCTGTTACTAGAAACCTTCTGTGTGTGTTTAAATACTCCGGGGTCTCGTCACCAGGAAAGGTTCCGTATGTGATTCAGGCCCAGTAACTCCTGTCTCTTTCCCAGCCACTCCATCCTTTGGCTGAGCATGTAACCTTCAAAATGAGAAGCTGCGCTGCCCTTGGACACAGTTGGTATTCCCCGCTTGCTGTATCTCAGCCAAGAAACTGCAGAGGGACACAGAACAGCTTGCACTGCTATGAGCGACTTCTAGTGACACAATAAAAAAGGTTACACAGTGGTGCATAGGACTCACACTGCCCAAGTCACTTACAATACCAGTTTGGGGTACTTTATATGCAGAAAGGCAGCCAAAGGTAAAATGCATCTGGAATGCCTGTTGCTCTGAATTTTTAGGGACTTTTTCATGCTTGCGTTGCTCCCCAACTTTTTTTACATTTCAATGTGGCTCACGGGTAAAAAAGGTTGGGGACCCCTACCTTAGACAGTACAGTATGAGGGTATAGCTTCTTGTGTGCTTAGAACATTCCTTCTCTGTATATTTGTATTTATACATATGGGAGGAGGTGCCATTTTGTTGGCCCATATCAACATGGGTTTACTTATGACAAGAGTAATCTAATGCGTTGCATTATGGAGTGACACAGATCTTAAAATAAACAGAAAGTGGGAATTGGCTGACCAACTGATGGATTCAATGCCTGACAGGAATCACCAGAGACAGCAGCCTGCAAATGGGAAAATATTAAATAAGTAATTATGAGAAACATTATTTCCTTTATGCCTGAATTTTTGATGAGTCAGGGATTTCCAATACTGATGCGCTGCGGCAAACTCGACCTCGTTGGCTATTTGCTACTTGTTCGTCTTTAGAGACAATTTACACACATGTAACTATACAGTACATTTTGATGTAGAATGAAGAACCCTGGGATTAAACACTGACAACATTTTCTATAGACCTCAACATCAATGTAACATGAACTGATGACAGCCAGAGTTGCCTTCTAGGGATCCACATAGGACAAACTGTCCAACTCTGGTATAAATTCGAGCTATTGAGTATAATTGGTGGTGCGACAACAGGAGTTGTCACAAGAGATGGTGACGGTTAGTGACAGCTAATGACAGCAGGTCATGATGTAGATTGTAGGACGAATGATTTCAGCACAGCAAAAAAGAGATTGTAGGCCAATGTGGTGACATTTAGGCAAGATGGTGGATGGTGGTAGTAGAGAAAGATACAGATTGTAGTACAATATGTTGACATCACAGGATGAAGCCACTAGGACAAAATATTGAGAGTAAGTATACATGGAGATTACAGAACAAAATAGTGTCAGCAGGGTAAGTTGGAGATAGTAGGACAAGATAGAGACAGTGGGTAGAGATCGAATGAGCAGGAAACGACGGAGACATTAGCACAACATAAAAACAGCAGGACACATAGGTGATAGCAGGACAAGATGGTAAAAACAGGGTAAGCATAGACAGCAGGACACAATGGTGACAGTAAGTAGACAGTAGGGCAAGATGGAGACAGTCAAAAACAAAAGGAGTAGCACTCTTGGACGCACTGATTTATTGCAGGAAGCCATCAACTACAGATGAAGATAGTAGGACAAGATGGAGACAGTAAGGAGAGATGGAAATAGAAGGGCAAGTTGGAGACAGTTGGACAAAAAGAAGACAGTTTGGCAAGATGATGACAGCGAGACACAAAGGTGATAGAAGGACAAGATGGGGAAAGCAGGTCAAGTGTAGACAGTAGGACAAGATAGAGACAGCAGGGCACAATGGTAAACAGTAGGGCAAGTTGGAAACTACAGGACAAGATAGTGACAGTAGGACAAGATGGTGACAGTAGGCAATATGGAGCCAGAAACTGTGTCTTACATGGCCGAAAACATTGCTCTTCCTGACCAATATTCATTCAGCTAAGGGTCCATGTATAACCTGGGTCCAATGGGAGATCTCCTAAAACATGGGAAAGTTTGACCTACACACTCAGATTAAAGAAGATGGCGCATGCAAACCAAATACTGTATGTCATTCAGTGGAGGGTGCAATAATGGACAACATCGTTTTCCCCAACTGGAGGGCCTAAAGAGTCAAGGAGTCACCAGTACTCCAACTCTTCAAAGGCATCAGCCCAAAACTAGGAATGGCACTGAGGTGGGATGTTAGACTTAATCTCTACCCTCTGCTGCCTTACAAGTAAGTTCCAGGGCCCCTATAAACCTTACCATTTGCAGAGCAGGTCTTTATCTCTCCTCTTTTGCCTGAAATATGACCAGCCTGAAATCTGCAATTAAACATTTCTCCGTAACTGTAGTTAAGTTTTTACAGCAGCTACTAATGCCAAATATGTATCAACCTGAAAGTCCTGTGGGCTGCAATCGCCCCATTAATATCTCGGAGACTGTTCCTGTTAGTAGTGCCAGCTGCCTTGTTTGGGGGATTAACATCTTGGCACTTACTCAGTAATGTGTGCACTCGAATTAGCGACGGCCTTGTGTGAGATAATAATGGCTTTTCTGAAAAATAGGGATTGATAGGGACTATATGGCAATTAGGAACTGGGGACAATCGTGCAATTAAAATATTCCATAATTAAAGCAGGCTGTGTATTATATTGCACCTTCCTTCCCAAAGACACATTTCATGCATTTAATAACAGTTCCGTTGTAAGATTTCGGGATTCATTTCAGCGCTAAATGAAATTACAGAGTAATACAAAGCAAATAAAAACCTCCTTGAAACCAATCCCATTCTGCAACTCGGTCAATACCTTTATCTGCCAATTACGAGTCTGTGCCATACCCTCACAAAGTTATAGGTGTCGCTTTCGACCCAAAATGGAAAAAAGTAATTCAAATGAAATATATATCAGGTATTTCTGTGTTATTCATGAAAATTAAAGTTTTTCCTCAATTACGCCAGTATAATGGTGGCCATGAATTTAGTTAAAGGAAAACTATACTCCCCAAACAATGTAGGTCTCTATAAAAAAGATATTGCATAAAACAGCTCATATGTAAAACCCTGCTTCATGTAAACAAATCATTTTCATAATAATAGACTTTTCTAGTAGTATGTGCCATTGGGTAATCATAAATAGAAAATTGCCATTTTAAAAAATAAGGGCCGCCCAACAAATGCTCTGTAAGGCTACAAATGTATTGCTACTTGGTATTCCTCATCTTTCTATTCAGCCCCTCTCCTATTCATATTGTAGTGTCTTATTAAAATCAATGCATGGTTGCTAGGGGAATATGTAAATTGAGGAGATGTCGAATAAAAATTTAAATAACTCAAAAACCTTAAATTATAAAAAACTAAAACCAAATGCAAATTGTCTGAGAACATCGCTCTCTACATCATACTAACAGTTATCTCAAAGGTGAACCACCCCTTTAAAGCCCCGCACTTCAAAGACAATCACATAAGAAGAAGGGGAAAAAAATCTCGAACGTTGATGTTTCAGTCCACTAATAACCTTCCACTTCAGAATCCCTTTAAAGGCGAAGGCGAGATCTTAATGTGAAAAGTACATTTCTTCCCTTGGAGTCTTAATTGCCTATTTTAAAAGTATTCATATCATATTTAGGCAATCTCTTCTCCGGCGCCTTTTGCCTAATATTATTGAATTGAAGTCACAATTCACATGATTGAATTTCAACATTTATGATCAATGTAATATAAATATATTAATTTTGTTTGAAATGTGGATCGGACGCGCTCCTCTATGCTAAGATTGAAAAGGCATTAAACCCATTACTGACATGATGGCTGAGCTGTGGAGCCATTCTCCGTCTCGTAGAAATTCCATTAGGGTTGGATGAACAATTTGGATAATAGTTGGACTATCCAGTTGGATAATTGTTTTGATAATGACTGCCATCTTGAAGTATTTTATTAGCCATGTAATGAATGGAATGGCAAAATAATTTCTCCTTGAATGAAGGTTCTCCAAGGCCAAAATTCAGATGCAGTGTGAGAAGAAGTGATTTGTTACACACAAACCATAACCGTGCCGGGAGATAACCGCAGCAATGGAAGCCAGAGAGAAGAATAGACTGTAATAGTAGTAATAGTAATAGTTACCACAACCCAACGCACATAATGGTTCTGTCTGACTGAATTAATCATCCACTGGACATGGCAACCCAATAAGTTCCTACAATTATGCTGGAATTCTTTTATTTAAGATCCAGGAGCCCCACCAGGCCCCGAAAACCTTGGGGAACCCCACTGGCCCCTCTATACTCCCGCACCCCCAAACTTGGGGATAATGATCTGTATCTCACACATATATTGATATTGTACATCAGTCAGGAACCCCACTGGACTCTCTATACTGCATTTAAAAGTGTGTTTTCCACAGTACAATATCTATCATCTTCTGTTTATTACTCTAAAACAAGTAATTTACACAAAATAAATATCTGTCCGGTCACGACATCTCATCAAAATATTATTTTCATATGTTCCTTCCTGTAGATCTAATCATTTATGTGATGTATCATCCTTCCGAGGACACCATTACCCCAACAGTATTCATGGTACATCAACTGAGTCAGCACATGGCAATCAGTCTAACTGCCTCAGCTGAGCCTCATTGCCTCTAACTAATCTACTGCTTTAATTTTGTCTCCTGTTGGAGCACTCCCCTGAGAGACAGACAGCGAGTGCCTGGACTTTCTCAATATAACGTTAACGCTAAAGTGCAGTATCTTATTAAAATGACAAATAAGAATCTCGGTCAGATGTTGATTGGACGGGTCAATAGCAATAGCTGTAATTAACGAAACACCAGAATTGCCTACTTGGACACACTGGGAGATTGAGGTTAAGGCAGTATAAAAGATTTGGGTGTGATGAATGTGAATGAGCGAGAAAGGTGTCTGCTAGATACAAAGAAATGGATACAGTTTCAAAAGTTATATCTGTCTTTCCTGTGCAGTGAAGGTATGTGTACCCCTGGAACTACTGTATAGCAGGGTGACTGTTACCCCAATGTTTCTTTATTTCTGTAACCTTTCTATGAGCTAAGGGGGCCCGGCCTGAAGGCCAGTTAGGGGGAAATTTGGGGTGAGTGCTTATTTGTGCCGTGTGTACCCCTGGAACTATAGCAGGGTGACTGTTACCCCAATGTTTCTATATAGCTGTAACTTGTTATGAGCTAAGGAGGACCAGTCTGAAGGCCAGTTAGGGGGAGATTTAGGGTGAGTGCTTATTTGTGCGGTGGCTACCCATGGAACTATAGTAGGGCAATCTTTACTAATGCTTCTCTGTTTCTGTAACCATATTATGAACTAAAAGGGCCTGGTCTTAAGGCCAATTAGTGGGAGATACTTATAATGTACCCCTAGGACTATACCAAGTTAATTGCACCTATACTACCTACCTATCTATTACCTGGTTAATATCTAAAAATAGGTAGATACTGTAATTCTAGCAAGTTACCCAGGCCCGGATTTGTGGGCAGGTTGCATCGGCCCAGGCCTAGGGCGGCTAAATGCAAGGGGCTGCATGCTGCCTGCTGGCCGCAACTAAACCTGTCCTCACCTGTACTCTGAACCCTCAGGCCACCCCATCTCAACCCGCCCTCCCAGTACCGGCTATTGGAAAAATTGAGAAGCAGGTGAGCGGGTCGGGGGGTGAGCTGGCCGGCGGTGGGGGGACGAGCGGGTGGGGGATTGAGCACAATCCGGACCAGGTGGGGAGGTGTGCGGCCTAGGGGTGCACATTTTAGAATTCCAGCCCTGAAGTTACCTAATACCTAGGGTTAGAGACAAGGGCAAAGTGTTGGAAGGGTTACTACCTGATCTATCTCCTATCCTTTCATATCCCCTATATAACAAGATTGTAAGCAGTAGATACAGTAGTTGAGTTGGAATAAAGTGGAGGCAGTCATAGCATTCAGATAATAAAGGTTACCTACTAATGAAAAAAAGATATTTTCAAAACCTTTTGTAAAGACAGTAGTGGATGCCAGCTTCCCTTTTGCTCATTTCTTACTGTTCCTTGAGTTTTGGCACTGAACCAGTCCAAGTCGCACCTGCCCCCCCTGCCCCATCTCTAAAGGTTCAATGTTTTGCCGTTAGTACCCTGAGTACGCACACACACACGGGAAATGAAATAAATCTCTAAACACAAATTCTAAATTCCTGACTATATTCTCTCTCCTCCATGTATACACACGCGCACACTCGCTTGCTTCCGACAAATAAACAATAACGGATGGCTGAATTTAATTGTGGATGAAATAAAGAGAGTGAAAATGTGACACATGAGGTCAATTTAATGCCAGCGAACAATTTTAATTAAATTTCGCTTTGAACAGATATTTCAATGTAAATGGATATTTCAAGCGTAGATGGAAAAAAAATCAAATATTAAATGTTCTAATGAATGGAGTTAGAGGTCTATTTGTGCAGCCCTCGCCCCGGTGAAATGGATTACATTGTTACACACAAACGCCATGTAAATACTTTCCTTATCAGAACCAACACAACATTAATTATGCGCCGTCAGCTTGTCGTTTCCGCAAGGCTTCATTCTGCTGACTGCGCAAAAACCTATAGAGTTGGCACCTGCATGAAGACCTTTTTGCTGGTAAGGCCAATTTGCTTCAAAACCTTGATAAACAGGGACTTGGGACATTCACCTAAATCTGTAAATGAATCAAACCCCCCCCCCCGTGAACCATATATGCTCAATATGCCCACACAGACCACTAGGTAAAAGAAATTGGCAACAATTGGCTCATTGGGTCATGAAGAACATTTGGCATGACTTCTTTCTAAGGGGTTACTAATGGGTAACTAATGGGGAGTCATTCACACAAGTAAAAGTTCAGGACCAATAAGGGCCTAGAATAAGAGCAGAGGCTGAAGATCTGTAAGAGAGCTGGATGGAGAAGCTGAGCAGTCAGACAAGCAGACCAGAGCAAAATCGAGGGGATGGAGAAACAGAACATGAACAAATTCAAAGTAGACTGAGAGCCAAGAGAAGCAAGAGCCAGGGACAATTCTCAGTTCTAAACCAACAATGCAAGAGTTTAAATAAGTCACACCCAGCTTTATTTGGCTGGAACTTAATAGTCAATAAGGATATTGAGAAAAAAAAGACTGCCTGCCACCCTGACCTCAAGGTTAGATTCCTGGTTCAAATCCCAGCAGAACCTTACACTGCTAGGCAGGGAGAGCAATTGTTGAGTTCCAAAAATACCAGTTTTAGTGAATTTCAAAACAAGCTGAATCATTGTGCTCATCTTTGAGCTGAGATCCCAAATCCTCATCTGTTTTGGTGCCAACAAAGGATCAGGGTTGGAAAGCCCATAAAGAAGTTTGACAAAGGAAAATCTAGTTCCTTGAAGTAGTGTCAGTCCTGGTGCTTCGTTTTTCCAGAGATGATCAAGTTTTTTTTTATAGATTTGTAAATCCAGGGATCTGTCCTAAGGAGAGCAGACGGTTTAGCTCAATGGGGTGCAAAGTGAGCCATAAAAGCTTGCACTATATACAGGTGTGTGTTGTGTTCTGCAACCTTCTTATAGAGATATGCCTGTTTTGTACTCACTTTGGTAGAATAAGTTATTGTTGCACTCATATTCACCATGTAGAGGGCAACTTGTTAGATGAACAACTTTTTTAACTAAATTCCCATTAATTATATTTAGGTTAGACTAGTTCTGTAACTATTCTCAGGTTGGTTTCTGCTAACTTCAAAGCAGTTAACAAAGGGACAAACAGGTTAAACATGGTGAGGAAAAGTCTAATCTTATTTAATTTGAGGCTTTTGAGGAAAGTCAAGTGTTGAGAACTTGAGAATAAAATTAAATCTGCTGAGTGATAGAAATGATCTTATATGACTGGTCTGCATTTCTGTAGGGTACATTCTGTAGGGTCAATACCCCCAACATGTCCTAATATTCACAGGTGTCTTATCTTACAAACAGAATGCCAGTGCTTATAGAACTATTTTCAGTTTTCGATACCTGCTGTTATGTGGATGTTTTTAACCACCCTGAACTCATTCAGTTCCCCAGTCTCAGGGTCATGCTTTTGACTGTTCCCATACTTACTATCACCGTCTTGTTAGTTGCTCTTCAGCAACTTCATCATAGCCTCTTGCTTTACCTAAGCATTTGTTTGTTCTGCCCTTAATTCAACATTGTAGAGCCTGCCATTTGTAAGAATGAAGTCTGGTCTAGGTTGAGGTTCAGGAAACCTCAGGGAATGGGGGTAGAAGGAAATGCCACTTGACTGAACCATATATGTCATGGGTTGTTGGGCTATGAGAAAGTGGATGGGAACACCCTCAGTGGAAACATTTAAGTTTAAGTTCCTTTTTACTGGACTGGGACCCACAGGAGAACCTTACACCCTAGGGCCCACTCCCTGGTTGCCAACAGACACCCCATTGCCAGTCATTTCACTGCACACCAGGCTTGGGACCCACCAGAATTTATCCCAGTGCCCTGGTGGGTCAGCCCAGCCCTGTCCGTTAGTAAAAATGGAAAACGCATCACTTCTAGCCTGGACATAATGATCCATGGGTTAATTTTCATATGTGTTTTTATTTAACTGGGCTGCTACTATAATAATAAAAGAAGAAAACACCATTAAGTTGCTTTGAGAATATTTTTTAAAAACTCGTAAAATCTAATTCGCCTCCAGCAAATATAGAAAAAAAAAAAGAACAAAATCAAAGTTGTTGTAAAAGCTTATCAATAATATATATAATAATAATATAATAATTCACAATCACATGACTAATTGAATCCTCATTTGCTGCTCATTCTCATTCTAAGGTGTTGCTAGATGATACAGGGGTCATTTACAACCACAACACAGTCGGGGGACTGCACAGATGAGCGCAATGCATGCTCATGAAATGATAAATTATGGCATCTGTGAAAGCAACTGCAACCTGTGCCTAGGTGTGAATAGCATAAGCGACACGTAATTGAGATGCATCTTCTCTTGCAAGTATTGCATAAAATTTGGGCCAGTCAGGTCCTTACAGGCAGCAGTATAGATTCTACAGTCAGTGGCAGGTTAATGGTTAAATACATATTTAACAGACAAGTATATCAATAAGTAGATAAATACAACAGCAAACCTGGTAGCTATAGAGGACCACTTCCATTTATAATAACCCAGAACAAACAGCAGGCAAAGGAGGCGCAGTAGTCATAATGAACACCTCAGACTACATCACAGAGGCCCACAGACAGCTATCTAACCCAAACCACTACACCAGATTAGACGGTGACCCCACAGAGGCCAACATCAAAGAACCGAATCAAAGCATTTCCAGCAACACACACAAACCTAGTACACTTGGTGTCAGAATCCCCCAAAATAGGTACCTTCTATATGTTGCCCAAGATCCATAAAGAAGGTAACCCGGGGTGCCCGATAGTTTCTGGTATTGGAACACTGACGGAGAACACATCAGGTTGGGTCGAACAAATCCTCAAACCCCTAGTAAAAAATACCACAAGCTGCTTACAGGACACCACAGACCTCCTAAACAAACTAGCAAACATAGGATGTTTACCAGAGGGCACAATTTTGGCAACAATGGATGTGGAATCCCTGTACACCAACATACCCCACAAAGATGGAATAGCAGCATGCAAGGAATTCCTTCAAAATCACAGTCTACCAGCTGATACTGTCGTAAGTCTGATTGAATTTACACTTACACATAAATATTTCTTGTTTGGCCAAGAATTGTACCTACAGCAGATGGGGACAAGTATAGGAACCCGGTTTGCACCCCAGTATGCTAACCTTTTTTTATGGCGAAACTAGAAAAAGATTTCCTCGCCTCCTGCACCACAAAACCCCTAGCATATCTCCGATACATTGTTGACATCCTTATCATTTGGACAGATACTGAGCAAAAACTCATCCAATTCAAGAACAGTTTAATAACTATCATCCCACCATCAACTTCAAATTAGTCCACTCCTCAAACCACATCCACTTTCTGGACACAACTATTTATATCAAAGACAACACCATACATACCACCATATATCAGAAACCCACAGACAAACCATCCTACCTGATGTATGACAGCTTCCATCCAGACAATACGAAACATGCCATCATCTACAGCCAGGACTTACGCTACAACCGAATCTATTCTGACACCTCAGAAAGGGATCAGCTCCTTGAAACCCTCAGAAAAGACTTAATTGACAGAGGATACAACCCAAGGGTCATAGACCACAACATACACAGAGCCATCAAGGTCTCTAGAAGCCAACTACTGAAATACAAACAGAAAAGAGAAACAGACTGGGTACCACTTGTTACAACCTATAACCCACAGCTAAAGGCCCTTAGAAAAATAGCCAGAGAGTTACAAGGTACACTACAAAAAGACAACAGACTACATACTATATTTCCTGATCCACCTCTTCTGGCATTTAGACAATCTCCAAACCTAAGGAAACTCATTATTAGGAGCTCACTTTCTGGACCCACGAAAAATGGGACCCACCCATGTGGAAGAAAGAGATGTAAGACATGGCCACACATCCTCTCCGCAAATTCTTGGCACAATAGAGGAATACTATATACATGGCCAGGACCTCCATCAGAAATCGCAGGGCCCCGTACGACGAAATTTCCTGCACCCACCGCAAGCCCCACCTACAGGTCCGCCCTCCCCACCACACAGTAAAAAAACAAAAAAAATATTGGTGGCTAGGGTTCCCACATGTTAATAAAAAATAAAAAGATATTGGTGGTCAGGGCCCCCCATCAAAAAACATTTGTGGCCAGGGCCCCCCCCCCATTAAAAATATTGGTGGCTAGGACCCCATAGGAGAAAAAAAAATTGGTGGCCAGGTCCCCCCCCCCACATTATAAGAAAATTGGTGGCCAGGGCCCCTTAAACGTCCATGTCTTCCCGAAGTCAGCAGTTCTCAGAAAGATGGGTGCCTGGCTAATCAAGTAAGTGTGGCGTGGCCGGGCCCCCCTTACCCTCAGGGCCCCCTAAAACTCTCCCCACTGGCCCCCCCTGATGGCTGCCCTGTACACGGCCACTACACCTGCTCATCCAGCAATGTGGTTTATGCAATAACGCACAAAGTGTCCAACAAGAGGCATTTACATTGGAGAAACTGGACAAAGCCTCAGAAAAAGAACCAATCACCACCGGTTCACAATAAACAATAAAAAATTGGACACACCAGTAGGTGAACATTTTAATAGCCCCAACCACAGTCTGGAACACTTTAAAATTTCTGTCATCAAAGGCGATTTCAAAACAGAAAATGAACGCAAAGTGTGGGAATATAAACTTATGCAAACCTTTAGGAGTCTGGAAACAGGACTACATTTAGGCCATGGATTTATGGCAAATTACCAAGACTAGAAACAGATGCATCCATTTTTTCTACTACAGGAATCTGTTATCTACTTCACACCTTAGGTCTAATTTGTACCTAGTCTGGACTACTTTGTATAACCCACTTCTCTGTAAATCTGTCCCTGCTTGTAATACAAATTATGCTTATGTGTTGTTTCTCCTTTTGTCCCTCACAGTTTTTTTTGTAAACAAAATGCTGTATATGTCAGTTCCAATATAGCTTCATTGTAATCAGCTTTGAAGAAGGAACTGCAATGTTCTGAAAGCTTGCTGTGATTATCTTCTTAGTTAGCCAATAAAGGTATCACTTTTACACCACTTTTGTTATGCTTCATATCAAAAGTTCTTCCCTATAACTTTCTCAACTGGCCAACACGGTGCAAAAAATGTTACCTGGAGGGTGCTCTAAAGAAATAAAAGCAGCCAAGGGATTGCACTCTCCAACAATAAAAATACAAAAGTCTTGAAAATAATGAAATATGAAATAATCACATAATAAAAGAGCCCAATACATTTCAACCACAAAAGATGGTCTTCATCAGGGGAAAAATGCAGAAACATTGGCTCTAAAGAAATAACCATGGATGGCACTGGGGAGGGAGTGGAATCCCTTTGGGTTGAGATTTCGACTGGGCTAAAAGGTACAAAGAAAATTATCATTGGTGTATCCTGCAAACCACCTTGGATAAGTGACCAGTCTGTGGTCCAACTACTATTACAAATGGAGGCTGTTCCATAACTAAGTCATGTTGTTATTATGGCATTCAATTCAATTATCCTGGCATTGACTGGGCTAATGGGGTTGCCAAGTCAGGAAAAAGCTATCAGGGGTGTAAATATGCTGAATGACAATTTTTTATTTCAGCTCGTTCAAGAACCTACTAGGAATGAGTCTCTTTTGGATCTTGTAAAAATGGGTTGTCTTTAAAATGTCTAATGTCAGTATATTCCTCTTGTAAGCAAGGGATGTTGTCGCAAAGTAAAACCTTTGTGGTTTGACAGAAGTGTCTTTGTTGAGGTGAGTAAGAAAAGACGTGCTTTTAAAGCTTTCACGTTAGCCAGGACAGTCAAAACATTTGTCACATTTAAGGAGGCCAATAAATCATGCAAAGAAATCAGACAAGCTAAAATCTATATGGAAAAGGGTATTGCAGCAAGGAGTAAAATGAAGCCAAAATTATTTTTTAATATGTAAATAGTAAAAAAAATTAAACAGGATGTTGTGGGACCTTTGTTTAAAAATATCAGGAAAGAGGGCGCAAGGTGCTAATTCATAGGAGGCTCCCCATAGGGGTCTCCTAATCTAACATAAGTAATCAGGAAAGGATTGCACACTCAATTTGCAAAAAAATTATGTTTTAATAATAATAATTTATTACATAATAAAAAAGGGGGTTAACAAAAATTACCAAATAAAGGATGAGCCCAATGCATTTTGTCCATAGTGGTCTTCCTCAGGGCACAAATAATAATAAATCAAAAAGAAAAGGCAGATGGGACCAGGAGGGTCAGTTGGTTGATGAGAACAGAGATTGCAGATTATTTTTGTTATTTTTCAACTATCTACACAAATTAGTAACCAAGTAATAAATAATTCCTTCTTAATTGTCCTAATTCTAGTAATACAACTAATAATGCATGGTTCACGCAAGGGGAAATTCAAAAGAGACTAGAACATGTAGACATAAACAAAGGTCTGGTACCAGATCATATTCATTCAAATGTACTAAACGAGCTTAGCTCTGTGATTTTATTGAGGCCTGGTACAGTGCAGAGAGACTGGTGAATTACTAAAGAGGTGTTGCAATACAAAAAGGGATCTCGTTCTCAGCCTCAAAACTATAGGCCAGTTAGTCTGACATCAGTGTTAGGAAAGCTTTTTGAAGGGGTACTAAGAGGATAAAATACTTCATTGCAAATCTTAATACTACTAGTTTGTGCCAGCATTGTTATATGCGTAACTTATCTTGCCAAACATATTGAATTGACTGAGGAGGTGAGCAGGAACCTGTGATCTACATGGACTTTGCTATAGCTATTGCAACAGAAACACACAGAAGGTTAATGGTTAAATTAAGGAATATTGGCCTGGAACCAGGGCCGGAACTAAGATTAGGCAGAAGAGGCACCTGCCTAGGGCACAAAGATAGGGGGCGCTAAGCAGATACCACTTAAATTGTCTTCTGCCCACCGCTATTCCATTTTTGCAGCCCTCCCCTCCATCACTCTCCCCCGTCACTCCCACCTCCCCTACACAGACTGGTGGTAAATTGAACATTTTCTTATTGGACCATCTTTGTTAGTGGAGTGCCGCAGGGCTCTGTACTTGGTCCTTTGCTTTTCAACTTGTTTATTAATGACCTGGAGGTGGGCATTGAAAGTACTGTTTCTTTTTTTGTTGATGATACAAAATTGCTTTTGTCCATCAACTAATGGTCCCAGGTAACCAGTGGGATAATAATTGGCATACCCTATGGGAATTGGGGCCCTGCTAAATTAGTAGTATGAAGCCCCATGATTACTGATGGCGGCCCTGTATATACAGTAACTAGATGCTAATTGTACCACAACTAGTACATACTGTATATAGTTGCATGCAGAACACAATTACATATTTTTCCCAAAGGCTTTATGTATCCTTAAAAATGGCAGAACATTAAAGGCCTATACGTTTGCTGTGAGAACCCTGCAATGCTCAAACCCATACACTGGTACCAAGATCTGCCCATAAAACTTTTTTAGCAGGTTGCAGTTTCTGAATGATGGAAGCGGCGACAATAAAATATCATGCAAATCTGTTTTGCATTACAGTGGAGCCGGAATGACTTCTCCGATTCCTTCCCCAAACAAGAGTAATGCATAAAAAGCATTATTCTAGTACGTTTAATATCCACTCTCCGGACAATAGAGTCTCATATCTGCTTTGTTTCCAGCGGGATGCATTTTCAAGGTGCATAAATTACATGTCACATTATGCAGCCGCCATCACTTCCATCAGTCAGGGCGAATTAAACAGTCGGCACAAAGATCTTGGCTTTCAGATAAATTCTCGACAGTATGTTCAGTGGTCCTGATGGACTTTTAATTCCCTACAATTTTCATTTCTACCCTCCAAAATTATTAAGGACGAATCCGACTGAGCCCAATGTAAGCAGGATAAGATAAGCCTCATTTACCTACTAGCTTTACCATATGGTTAACTTAGTATAATCAATAGAAGAACAAGTGGATGGAGGGTCACCATGTTGGAATGGGTGGAATCATCTACTCATGAGTCCACGCCTGTTTACCTTCAAGACTGATCATGGATTCTACAGACTACATCTCATACATATAAGTTCTTCTAGGTTCTTCCTCATCAAGAATGAACATAGCATAGTCCTGTTAAGGGTATCCTAGGCATGAATATTTTTAAACCTCAAATTCAACACCTTATGGATTCAATACCCTCTTTCAATTAATTAATAATCAAATTATTACAAATTGGCTACAATACAGATCTCACTTTAGTTCCATAAGCGGAGGCCCAATTGATAATCTCTCTCTGCATGCAATGCTTTAGCTATGATTTCTAAAGCTTTATACAATAAAGCCTTCAGTCTGTTGAATGTTCACCATTTGAATTTTTTTTGGCGAAGCAAAACAGGTCAGAATTGCCCACCCCTAGACTCTTCATCATAAGACTCCATCTCTCATCCATTAGTCTCCATCTTATCCTCCTGTCTCAAACTTAACTTACTGTCCCCACCTTAACAAACAAAGTGCTTACAAACCCTTTAAAGACAGCTCTGATAAAAATGTATCCACATTGTGTAACTGTCTCCATCATACCCAACTGTATACATCTTATCCTGATGTTTCCATCTTTACCTATTGTCACTATCTTTTTTTATATTGTCCTACTGCCTCTATTATCGTCCTACTCTCCGTGTCTTGTCCTGTTGTCCCCATCTAATTCTACTGTCCCCATCTTCCCTATTGTCCCCATTTTGCCCTACTTTGTCAATCTTGCCTTTCTGCCTGCTTTTTATTCTACTGTCCTCATCTCCCATATTCGTCCCATCTTGCCATGCTCTTTCCATCTTATTCTACTGTCCCCATCTTATTCTACTGTCCCCATATTATTCTACTGTCCCCATCTTACCTATTGTCCCCATTTTTCCTTACTATCTCAATCTTGCTCTTCAGCCTGCTTCTTATTCTACTGTCCCATGTTCCCCAGCTTTCTCAATGTTGCCCTACTGTCTCCATCTTCCCCAGCTATCTCCATCTTGCCCTACTGTCTTCATCTTCCCCAGCTATCTATCTCCATCTTGTCCTACTATCTCCATCTTGTCCTACTTTCTCCATCTTGCCCTACTGTCTCCATCTTCCCCAGCTATCTCCATCTTGTCCCAGTGCCTCCATCTTATCCTACTGTCTCCATTTAGCCCTACTGTCTCCATTTTGTCTTACGTCTCCATCTTGCCCTACTGACTCCATTTTGCTCTACTGTCTCCATCTTGTACTACTGTCTCCATCTTGCCCTACTGTCTCCATCTTCCCCAGCTATCTCCATCTTGTCCCACTGTCTCCATCTTATCCTACTGTCTCCATTTTGCCTTACTGTCTCCATTTTGTCTTACGTCTCCATCTTGCCCTACTGTCCCCATTTTGCCCTACTGTCACCAACAAAATGTAGGTACCTGAGCAGTAACCCCTGTTCAGACATCTGTGCCGTTCACTTTCCCAGATTCTGCAGTTAAACACTGTACAGGCACCATTTAGCTAGTGGACGATAGACAGTCTTTGCATACCAATATCCCTTGGATTGCCTCAAAGCCTCTGAAATTAATTTGGAATTCACCGGCACACATAGAACGAGCAGCGTAAGGTCTAGGTAGCTGAGAATTTTTCCCTCAAACAAGCTTTTCAAAGCAGAAACATATTCAAATCCAGTAAACTTAAATATTTATTCGTGTTTCTTATTTTACTGCCTCATTGTGGGCATGTGAAGCATTTTATGCTCAAGAAAAAAAAAGTGATAAACAATAGTGAACCGGTGGGACGATGCATATTGCGGATATTGAAGGAATTGTATTTGCATGGTTATCTTTGCATAAATATATTGTATTAGTTCTGACAATATGCCTTCTTCAAGTGTCTGGCATTTAAAGGGGAAGTAGAGTTTTAAGAACAGATATTCACCAGTATACAATATTTTCCCTGTGTGCAGGCAGAGCTGTGATTGCTACCCACATCCTTCTGGGTATGACTATTAGGACACGACTATTTCAGAGAGGATTTAGGTAAACCTCCCATAAAGATGTGATATTTAAAGTTTTGAATTTTGAATTAGGTGCAATATATTAAGGGGCACTTTACTGCACATTTGAAATGAAAAACTTCGAAATTCGACCATCAAATTTTAGTAGCATGTTTAGTTTTTTTTGATGGAATAAGGCCCGTTTTAGATCCAATTAAAATCGTTCGAATGTATGATTAAATCCTTCACGTCGAACGATTCAAATGATTTTACAAAAAAAACCTTGATTTCTCAAAACTTTGACTTCTTGACAGGTTTAAGGTGGCGAAGGGTCGAAGTTTTTTAAAGAGAAAGTACTTCGATTATCGAATGGTCAAATTTTCGAAGTTATATCTATTCAAATTGAATTTTGGCCTATTCGATGGTCGAAGTACCCAAAAAAATTACTTCGAAATTCGAAGTTTTTTTATTCGAATTTTCACTTCAACGTTTAGTAAATGTGGCCCTATATGTAATGAATATATGAGGGTTATTAAAAAAAATAATGGTAGCTGACACTTAAAGACAGAAGAGTGGGTTAATTCAGGGCACTGCCATGCTCTCTTTATTAGCAGGAGATAATACATATTAAACAAGCCCTTTGCTGAATCTATCAAAACACTCACTGTCAGACCTGCCTTGTACTGTCAAAATAGATTTCCGGTCTCCACGGCACAGAAAATATTAAGAAAATAATTGAAATAAATGTCATCTAAGCGGGTCTTCAACAACAGAGAGATCCCAAGGAAAGGCCGGAAAGTTTTACTTTACCTGAAATCAACTTATTACTTCCCAAATGTCTGCACTGAATCATTGAAAATAAAGTAACAGCCCAATCCAATACATTATACATAATTATCCCATATAGTAAAGGTGTGTGTCACTAACCAGTTCAGTGATATGTTCCATCCAAAGGTTTGGGGGTGCAGGAGTATAGAGACGTTAGTGGGATCCCTGACTGGTGTACAATATCAATATATGTGTGGGATACAGTTCATTATCCCCAAGGTTTGGGGGTGCAGGAGTATAGAGGGGCAAGTGGGGTTCCTGACTGATGTACAATATCAATATATGTGTGAGATACAGATTATTATCCCTAATAACTGGCAAATTTAAAAAGAATCAGGACCGGGTCATCTCCCAAATGATTTGGGGTCAGTTGAAGTCACTACACTCTGGGGGGATCCCAAGAAACCCAATTTGCACTTTATTAGGAGTTTGCAGAAAGGTAATTTCTGTTTATAAGATTGAATAAAGTTTTACTGGACAGGAATATTCCAGGGAATAGAGAGCAGATGGCATCTGGGTAGTAACGACTGAGCAGTAACATGAGGTGAACTACAACTGTGACCACTAGAGATCTTGGCAGAGGAAGTCAATTGAACATTTACAGGCTGATCTCAGTAAGGCAATGAGCAGCCCAATATGGGTCTGAAACATAGAGGAATAGGAGGAGAAAGATTTGGAATGACCCAGAGCTCCTCTGAGCAAGGAATAAGATGGACTTCAGACAATTAGGTACTGGGCAGCCCAAGTTGGAACAGGAATCACCAAAACTCGGGGAAAGGGAGGAAAAATTATGTTTTAGGGGGCTAAGCCCCGTAGGTTCCTGCATTGAGATGGATACAATGCCCTGACTATGTGGGTTCTCCAAGGGTTCCCTGCCTGGTACTTGTGTAAAGTTCAGACTCTTAACTTGGGAACCTCCACCTCCTCCTGAGGATATTTTTGAAACTTGGTAGATCCATCTCGCCTGGGACAGCGCTTCCAGTCCACAGTGGTATCAATTCCAGTAAGATTTTAGGTCAGGATTATATTTAACATAGGGATGCCCCGAATCCAGGATTCGGTTCGGGATTTGGCCA
Organism: Xenopus petersii; assembly: GCA_038501925.1. NCBI lineage: Eukaryota > Metazoa > Chordata > Amphibia > Anura > Pipidae > Xenopus > Xenopus petersii. The sequence goes on along the minus strand of CM076679.1, from coordinate 21,127,042 downwards.
GGATTTGGCCTTTTTCAGCAGGATTCAGCGGATCCTTGTGCCTGGCCAAATCCTAATTTGGAGCTCATTATCACACTAATGACACGGGGTTAGTGCTCTGCTAACGAGGGGGGCGGGGATAATAAAGTGCATTCTCTGATGATGAAAATGAACCAGTATAATTTTGTTTGATTTTCCTTGTTCTCATTATTCTCACTGCTCAGGTGACATCCAACCCAATTTGCCGTGATGGTGTCCCATTGTCACAGCACGTTATTACAAAGGACGTTGCAAATGTAGGGCGTTTGGCCATCTGTGCTTCAGGTAATGGGGGATGCATGTGTTAATGTTGATAATGTGATTTTGCTCTGCGCTAATGTAACACTGCAGATGTACCTTTCATACCCGAGGAAACGAGGAGCACAGCTCGTAATAGAGAAACCGCTTGACAGGTTGGTTGTTAAAATACTCTGGCTTGAATGTGAAGGCATGAAATTTAACTAATGATCTCAAAATGAGCCCTCCCTCCTCCCCCGCACAGCTTGCTTTGGAATTGCCAAATATATCCATATCTACCACTCTTAGAAGAAAATCCTGCAACCTGTGGCTCTCTCTCTCTCCCAACACACAGGGGAATACCTATGCTGCCATAGTTTTATGGGACATCTCTGTACAGACTATGAGCAAATTTAGAGGGCTGTTCCAGCTGAATTGTGCTTAGTACAGGGGAATACCTCTGCTGCCATATTTTTATGGTATCTCTTTGTACAGACTATGAGCAAATGTAGGGGTGTGTTCCTGCTGAATTGTGCTTAGTACAGGGGAATACCTATGCTGCCATAATTTTATGGGATCTCTCTGTACATACTATGAGCAAACTTAGGGGGCTGTATTGTGCTTAGTATCTAAGCTGGTATCTCTTATTAAACACCACCCAGTCTGGATGACAGAAACTGATGACACTACAACTACCCTTCTGTTAATAGCACATGTTCCGGATTCTTCTTAACCAACCCCTTGTGGTAAACACTGACCAAGTATATTGCAAATTAAAGGAACAACATTAAAAGTCCGAGCAGAGAGTCCTGTGGCAACTAATGGAGAAGTCATTGGGTATCTGGGAAAGCTCGGGCAACTTAGCACTGTATTTCAAGCACCATTAAATATATATTTTATTTGAAACCTACATTTTTATCCCTGTTACATGGAAACTTATCTAGCCTCCTTATCTGAGCCACACAAAAAAGGAGTTAGAAAATCTGAATGTAAATTTAATATCTTTCATTTTGCTCTGGTAGCTGAGGGAGGAAAGAGAATCCAGAAGGCACATCACATCGTCTCTGGCCAATAAATTGTCTTTATTTAGCCATTTCTTCTGGCCGGCAAGTGTCCCGATGGATCTTTTAGGATTCTATATTATATAAATTGTATTTGTGATATATAGAACTAAGGAGAGAGGTGGTGGAACCAAGGCAAAGACTAACTTACTGTCTATTCTGTGATTCTTACAGACCTTGACAAATAAAGGAGAATTTGACTATAAATAGTGTTTTTTCTATACTGTACTTACTGCACCAGCTCGGGGATTCTGCAAGCCTATATCAGTAATGTTCCAGGCCTTCAACGTTGCCCCAGCAGCTCCCCATCTTAGATCTTTTTAGGCATCTTTTGTGTGTCAGTGGCACTGCACATGCTCAGTGGGCAGCTGTTGGGCAGCTAATTTTAGGGAGCGTGGGCAATCATCAAACCATTAGCAGAAGGGGAGGTCACCTCTGTCATAGAAGTTGATGCTACCATGTCAGGGTTGGGCTGGGAAAAAACCCAGTGGGCCTGGCACTGGTGCTTGGGGGAGGGGCAGGGTGGGTGGCGGCCCCTGTAGGGGGTGTGGGGGTGCAGCAGGGGCCTCTTGTTGAGCGTCCAGCTAAAAAGCTGGTGTGGAATTGGCCTGTTACAGAACGTGAATACATCATTGGCCTTATTTATCAAAATCCAAATTTTTATATAAAAAAAGTCTGACCAAACTAGAATCCATGATTGGACCTTGTTTAAAAAAAAAGAGTTAATAGTAGATGGAGGGCACACCAAATTGGTAAATGTTCTGAATAATAGTATAAGAGGTGCAGAAACCATAAGTTACCCCTACATAAGGTAACATAAAGCAATTCAATATATCTGTGGGTTTGCACACTCAAAAAATTCAATTTAGAGAACAAAAGTTTAGAGAATGGCCCCAACATTTCGGCACCAAGGCCTTTGTCAAGGGGATTCTCTTGACAAAGGCCTTGGTGCCGAAACGTTTGGGGCCATTCTCATTCTTTTGGTAGATGTCTCCGCTCCTTGTTGGTGTTTTTCTTACTGTGTTTTTTTCTTGCTATGTTTAACTCATGAGTGGTACATATGATGTGCATTGTCATTTGATGTGTTGTACAATTTATGGCAATTTATTAAGGCACTATTTGTAAAAAGTTTCTCTACATAAATGTAAAGCTTTTTTATGGATACCACTTTTGTGGTATTTTTTGAGTGTGCAAACCCACAGATATATTAAAAAAAAAGCTCTGATTTTTGGGATTATTGCTCATCTGAGTTTTTATTGAAAAACCCGAAATAGTCGTATTTTTTCCCGAAAAGCCCGAAATTTTTTGCCTAATTTGAGCGCAGAACATAGAAATGTCAAAATAGTACAGGGGCCTCTCCCATTGACTTATATACAACCTCATCAGGTCTGAGATGCCAGATTTTCGATTTTCAGACTTTCTCCATCCTTGGGGTATAATAAATCTTGAATAATTCACTTTTTGTTTTTTCATTAAAAATTCGGAATTTATAGTAAAATAAAACTAGAATTTTTTTGAGTTTTTGGCATTCTGACTTTAGTAAATAACCCCCCACGTGTAGCATTTTTTGTCTAATTCTTTATTGAACTTGATTTCTCCTTCAAAGCATAATTAAATAAGTAAATGTAAAATTGATGAGGATACTATTCTAAACACTTGTAATTTCTTCATTATTTATTTTCTTTTAATTCCAAGATATTAAGGGATACATGTGCTGTTAATTTGAATGAATTTTGTTACAGCAGCGCCACCTGCTGGTCATTTCCCATCAGTCTGACCACCAAGTTGTCAAGGAAGTTGTCAGAAGAAAGAAAGGCTGCTCTGATGTTCTACTGCTTAGGAATACAATTAGAAACCTTTCTCACATTGTTACTAAGCAGAAGAACATCAGAACAGCCTCTTTCTTTCTCCTGACAACTTCCTTGACTACTTGGTGGTCAGACTGGTGGGAAACTGGCCAGCAGGTGGCGCTGTTGTAACAAAATTCATTCATATTAATAGTACATGTATACCTTAATAGCTTAATACCTTAATTAAAAGAAAATAAATAATGAATGTAAATTGCAAATATGCTTAGAATGGCCCCCTTATCAGTTTTACATTCACTTATTTTAAAGGTTTACTTATCCTAAGCTTTACTCAGAGAAAAGCAAGAACCTATTAAGAAATCCCAAGCATGAGAAAGGAAAGATCTGGTGCAGTGCTGGGTTCTAGGCATATTTATGGCCCATGTATTCCATCTACGGACACTTTAGCACAGCTGAACTTCATCTCTGGCGTCTGTCTTTTTTTTCCCTGTGTCTGGTAGTTTCACGTAAAGCCGTGCAGGTGTGCCGAAAACCCATTTGCAGATTGGGAGGAAGCAATAACACTGAAACAAATCCATTGCACAAATGTCTTTCTGGAGATGGCGCACGATCCCTTATCTCCAGAGCTGCACGTTGTAGCACAACTTATGATAATTGCTTCTCGAGATGGGCAACTCAGCAGCTGGCGCGCGTCGTAATTATGCAAGTCACCTGCGGGATAAATTATTATAATGCTGTGGTTTAATCTGTTTTTTCTCACATATTTTTTTTTTTAGAATTTAATCACATTTTCTGGGGAGCTGTTTCTTTTTTGTCTTACGAATCCCTTGATTAAAGGTATACTGCTGTTTTTAATGCAATATGTTGCTTTATAAATTCATGTTATTAATAATAATAATAATAATAATAAAAAGTATCTTTAAAACAGAAATCAAGCTAATCAGGCTCACTTTTTGGTTCTGTTGCAGCTGTACATTGGTCTTAGGGAGGCCTTGTCTACCAAGAAAGAGTCCAAATACCATATATAAGTATGGCAAACCATCTATAGGTAGAAAACAAAAAGCAAACCTCTGCTCTTGCAGTGGTGGAAAGTGTTATTACATCGGCTGTATGAAACATAGTAATTTAGAACTTCCTCTTGTTTCCCATCTGAAACTCAAGCCAATGGAGAAGTGGCACTATATCCGTCGACGTAAGTCCATTGTGTCAGCGCCACATGATATTTTTTTTTTTTGTAACTTATATTTTATTGACAGGTTTTAAAAGTTTTACAAAGCTCAAAACATCATAATAGATGTCAGTTGCATATGAATACAGTATATCATTAAGAAAAACACCAAAAGCTAGGGCCGTTATGGCCAGCTACCAGATCTATGTCAATAAGCAGAAAATGCTCGCAAATCCAGGAGGGAAGGCGAGATATGGCTCACATAAACATAAACAACAGATAGAAGAAAAAGATATCAAGTAGAAAGTACAACATGAAGAATTCAAGTTATAGCACTACGGGTTCAGGTTCAAGCTATAGCAGCGGGGAGGGTGTAAGGAGCAATTAAGAGAAAGTGTGAGGGAGCTCAAGGATGGTCTCAGAGAAACTCAGTGGGGCAGGGCGGGCGCCATACCTCGAAGGTCCCATATGGACCAAATTTTGAGAAATCGTTCTGTTGTATGTTGGATGTGGGCTATGTTGGCCTCGAAAGACCTGTTGCTGTTCACCCTGTTAATAATCTCAGATAGTGTAGGAATCGTCCGGGTTTTCCATTTAGCAGCAATGGCTAACCGAGTGGCGGTCAGTATTTGGTTAACGAGGGCTTGTCCACTCTTGTGAATCCGTGGCAAGGATTTGCCCAGCAAAAACACTACCGGATCTAACAGCACTGGTTGGGAGAGCAGCAAGCAGAGAAGGTCCTGGACTTCCTTCCAGAGGGGCTGTATAAGTGGACAGTCCCAAAAAATATGTAACTGAGAACCGTGGACACCACAGTTTCTCCAGCAGAGAGGAGAGTGGTCAGGAAAAAGCTTGTGGAGTCTTTCTGGGGTATAGTTGCCACATGATATTTTGAGTTTACTGCTTTGTACTTCTTTATTTCTTTCTAAAGAAACTATTGCCATTCAAAAGTAGCAAGGAATTGGACCAGTGGTGAATGCTCGAAATATTAATATCAGATAATACATTGACTCAAAGTCTAAGTGAGACCATGGCCATAGCTTTCCAACCCTCTGAAAATGTAGTCATTGAGCCTTTGACTCAAGCCTAAGTAAGAAGTGGAATTGGACCAGTGGTTTCAATTCCAAGTGAGCCTGCATTGTTTAATACAGGGTTTAATGCCCTCTGGGCTATCCAACCCTATGAAATGCTAGTCAACAAGAAGTGGAGTTGGACCAATATATGGAAAGCAATAGTGATCCATTGACTCAAGCCTAAAGGTGGCCATACATGCACAGATATTTTTGTAGGAAACAAAGTTCGTACTATGTTCAATGCTTGTGTGGTAGGAGAAAAGATGACCGATCGGCAAAAGACTTGAATAACTGTCGTCTAATTGATTGGCCAAGGCAGAAATTTTTTATTGGGCGTTTTTGAAGGACATCAGCCAGGGTCAGATAGAGGTGAAATTCTCTTGTTTCTATCTATTGTTTCTATCTGCACAGCTGATGATTCAGCTCTTAACCTTTGTAGTTTACTGCTTTATACTGCTGCTTTACAAATCATTAGCGAAACAATCCCCAGGCAACTGAAATATGGCATTAAAAATGCTCTGGAATTTTCCAAATCTAAGAAACTCTAGTGAATGCAGTCTAAAATGGTAATGTGTGACAAACTGTTGACTCAAGTTTAAGTGAGCTTGCCCCACATGACAGAAAGAAAGGAAACTACTAACTAAAACAAAAAAAAACAGAGGAACCCAAAGAGCGGTTACAAGTAGGGTAACCGATGTTTACACTATCCCTTTGAAGAGACATCTAGAACCAGTCAATAATTGCTCAAAAACACCTTGCTCTTCCACTTACAGTTTATATTTACAGTATATTCTGTCAGGACATATAAATCATCTCACTTGCAATGTGCTCAACTTCTTATTCCTATATTTTCAGGGATGTGAACAATTGTGGCAAAAGCAAAGCTTCCATGCCGTGTTCCATTTCATCATCATGCTCAGGCAAATAGGGGACCTCGTCGTCCCTGAGTTTATTTACATAAACTTTTCATCCTTTCACAGGCAATAATAAATATATATATATGCGTTACTCCACTAATCTCAATTCATGCACTAAGCAGGCAGAGTGCTAATCGTAGCACTGCTTTTCCTCCTGGTAACCAAAGTAAAGAATAATCTGTCTGGATAAAGTCGGTTATTAGGATGACACATGGGAGCGTTGTTAGTATTGGCACTCACAGTTCTGGCTTAAGGGAAATGCTAATGTGTCATTTATTTTATATGCATAATTTTTTTTCTGTTCTTGTTTCCCAACAAAAAAAGAGGAAATGAAATAAATAAGTGAACACATCCAAAGCCCTCCCATGAGCAGTAGCATGTGATTATTGTAACAGAAACTTGATCCACTTGTGCTGACAGACCAGTTAATGCTGCCCTGGTTTTATAGAAATAAATGTTGGGGCTAAACCAGAGTTTTTAAAGCTCTCTTTATCCCCAAGAGTGTTTGCCTACAAGGCAGGTACATAGGTTGGGGTCAGCAGGGAAAATCAACAAGAAACACTCACAATTAAAGATGAGAGAAATTTTTTACCAGATTTTGCTGCAAAAAAGATGCCCATAGACTCCAATGGCGCATCAAAAAATAAAAAGGTCACTCGTCAAGAAAATGTTGTCACCCATAGACTTCAATGCATTTGGTGAATTTGTCTCAATTTTGTGAATTTTTGGCAAAGTGAAATGGTTCAGATTCGCACATCACTACTCTCTAATCCCTTGGGAAAAGCTGTGCAGGGCCGGAACTAGGGGTAGGCAGAGTAGGCACGTGTCTAGGGCACAAAGCTGGGGGGGGGCAGGCACATACCCTCTCTTTCTCCTAACCCTAGTCTGGTCACCCTCACTCTGGCTGAGTGGGAGCGCATCTATTTGCACGCCCACGCTGATCTGCCATATGCATGCTTGCGGCTATCTGTTGGAATACAGGTTTGTATGTATTAGCAACAACCATATCAATGTAACATCTGTTATACTTTATTGTCAGTAGATGGCAGTGTTGTGAGGGATAGTCATGTGACATACAAGTTCCCTGTGTTTGCTGTGTTCTGTTATAATAAAGTTGTTGTTGATAGCTGTGTAAGAAAGCTACACCACAGAGACTGTCTGTCTGCCTTTTTGCTCAGCTTCCAGAGAGGTTTTTCTATCACTATCCACGTGCCAGTGTATGCGAGGTGGCGTGGCCACCCAGGTTGCCTGGGGCGCCTGGCCAGCCCGATGCTTATGCTGTGTATTGATATCCAGTGATAATTTATACAGTAGGTAGTGCACTGGCACTGGGTACCTTATGGTAAGTTCATACAGCTAGTTGGGGACTTGAAAGGGATACTGTCGCAGGAAACATGTTAAATTCAAAACACATAAGTTAATAGTACAGCTCCAACTTCTGCACTGAAATAATTTTTTTTTAAATAATTTTTTTATATTTAATTTTGAAATCTGACATGGGGCTAGAAATATTGTCAACTTCCCCAAGTGCCCCCAGTCATGTGACTTGTGCTCTAATAAACTTAAGCCATAATTTACTGCTATACTGCAAGTTGGAGCATTGATGTTATCTGTGGGTCTGTTCACAGAGCATTTAGGCTTCTCCAACTTCTTTCTGATGTCTGCTGTCAACAGGATCAGACTGGGCAGGTGGGACACAGGGAAAAAACCCTTTGGGCACCGGCCCTCATGGGCCCCCCAGTGGCCCAGACCTGCTCCCCTGATTAGCGCTGCACTGCAGTTCGAGCATGATTGGGGAAATACTTTAAAAGTTGGGAGGGGGGCCCACAGTGACTGCCAGGAGGGCCCTTTTGATTGCAGTCCCAGTGGGCCCCCAATGGTCCAGTCCGACCCTGGATATCCATTTTAGTTATATAAATTGACCACTTGTTTTGTGGCAGGTTAAAATGTAATTAAAACTGTGGCCGATTGGATAAAGTAGTGGGATGAATATATCAATATGGGGTCAGGTAGTGCTCCATCAAATTAGATCAACATAAGTCAGTAAACATCTACTGAGTGTTACGTTCGGCACCCTATATCCAGAACCTAAGCTAAGCTCCCTGGTCTCGGCTCTCACTTCTGCCTCTAACCACCGCCTTTCACCTTGGGAAGAGCCCTCGGCTAATCGGATGCCTTATTTGAGAGAGGAACTAAGCTAACGGTTCTGGACGAGCAAATGGACACAATCATCTCATGAAAGATACTGGAAGGAAGAACACCACCAGAAACAGGCAGGCCGGGCCAGCAAAAGCAGAGAATCGTCAGACAGGCCGGAATCTGGATTGGAGAGCGTAGAATAGTCGCAGGACTGGCAAAGGTCAGATTGGAGAGGTCAGAGTAGTCACAAGCAGGCAGGATCAGGATTGGAGAGGTCAGAGTAGTCACAAGCAGGCAGGATCAGGATTGGAGAGGTCAGAGTAGTAAAGCAGGCAGGCAAGGGTCAATACACAGTATAAAAGCAAGCAACAAGCAACGCACCTAGGAACTTTCTAAATAGAACCTAACAACAGGCAGTGAATTTACATGAAAGGCCCCTTTAAATAGTATGAATTTCGTGCCGTTGCACGTGACGTTATGATGACGGTGCATAAACCATGACATGACGCGCCATAGAGGAACCTGCAAGAAGGAGATAGCACGCACGTGGTGGGCGTCCACGCCAGAGCCGAGGCGTGCGTTCCTGCTAACCACTAGACCTCCAGGGAAGGCCACTGGACCACCAGAGTAAGGTTTCCTTATACTGAGTTATCATTAAAACATTGACCACCCTCCAATTTTGAGAAGAAAGGTTGAGGATTATGAAAAGGAATGAGTAAGAAAAGTCCAATAGATTAACACTGTTACATTACCTATGGAAGCCCTGCAACAAGAACATTAAAACAAATGTAGCTCTAAGTTTGATCTCAGCACATGGAATATACTGACCCATATAAAGGTTTTGTATCCCATGATAATTTCATGAACTCATTGAACTTCGGGATAAAATGGTTAACATTTCCATGGAACCACAATGCATTTCTGCAACCAAATCTTTCAGTCCACGGGTTATTAAATCTTATTGATTTGGCCTTCAAGATAGCTGTAAAAGGAAATATCCAAGGCTCGCTGTCTGTACAATAGGATTCAGGGGATTTGTATAGGATTGAAAGGAGAGAAATAGGCAGTGGAAATGTGTGTTGGAAAAGGCTCAGTGCTCATCTCTTCCATTCCTGCTCCAGAAATTACTCTCTACAATAGAGCGGAGCTTCTGTATTTTAAAGAGTTATGGATTTCCCCTGTTTTAATGTTCACAATAATGTTCACAATAAAGTGGTCCTGTTAACCACCTTGCAAACATGTAGGGTTAAATGATGTCTTCTGGATGTTAATTTGCTTTTTTTAAAGTTATTTTTCAATGTATTTATATAATGCAGTATATTTTGTCTGTGAAGGCAAATGAGAAAGGAAAGTTGTGGGTTTGAGAAAATAAATTAGACTGTGGGAGAGGAGGGAGATTCCAACATGTTGCCCAAGAGTGTCTTTCTATAATAGTTCCATGATAGGAAAAAGGAATTATATAGGAGAGATTCCCAGCTCAACACAATTCCAGAATCACAGTTTGGGTGCCTTTTATGTATTGTAGTGCTGTGCCCAGGATGGTAATAATATGAAATTCAATTATGTTGACTGATGGATGTCACTCCAGGATGTGTAATAGAACAAGACACCAACCTTGGCCATGACTAAAAGACATGATCTGGCATCCCTTGGGGCTTGATCAGCCAAAACGTAAGAACCAAACCAGCATCAACACATGGGGGATTATTTATTAAAGTCCAAATTCTAAAAACTCGAAAAATTTGAAATTTTTTTTTAATAATAAATAAGTTCAAATAGTGGATTCTAGTTTGGGCGGAATTTTTAAAAAATAAATGATTAGAAAAAATTAGATTTTGATAAATACATAACCCCTTTGATGTCTCAAGACCATATTGGGGAGGACTGAAAATCTTGTTGGTTGATCCTCATCTGGTGGGTCTCAATAGGTCTGCTCTATGATCAACCCAACTTGGGCCTAGCATGTAGTTGTCTAAATTGGGCCAAGTTTCTGACCAACCTGGCACAATACGATAGAATCTATGGACAAGAAACTGTCCACTTGTTCTCATTATCTTCTCAAGGTATAGCTGGTGAGCTTGAAACACAAAGTCCAGTGGCAGCACTTAGGGGCCATACATATTCATGAAGCAATTTAGTGATGGAAGAAATCACCATATTAGTATTTAGCAATCAACATCTACTTTAGCCACAATTTGTGCAGTGTTCAATGCTTCATAATCAATGATAATTACACCTTTTCACTTGAAAAAGCATCCCCCCTAGCAACGCAGAGAAAAGGAAAATTTACATTGTTCCATAATGAATGGGAGAGTTATCAGAATAATATGCTTCCTTTAACTTGGAAAGACTATAAAAATCCTCATTTAAAGTCTTGTCTCATTCAGCCGCTTGCTTGGAGACCATCCTCGTTGTCCTTTGATACAGTGTTACAGTCAATCAACATTCCGTTATGTCGGTGATTTTGTATATTTCTCTCCGACAGGGTCATGATAAGGCTTGTCGCTCGCTAACGAATATTTAGTCACTTTAGCGTTTCCAAATCACTTGTAAATGGAGGTACAAATTCCCAGAAAATGGGACCAATTCTGCTGATAAAAATATATGTTTTTATTACTTATTTGTTTATTGATTAAATAAATTCTTTGTCCATCACCCTGTCCATCACCCTGCCCTTCATCCTTATTTTTGTTTTCCATTCTGCCAGGCATTGTGTGTAGATTTTTACTTATTGCTAGTGATGAACTATATTTTTCACCAAGTTTTATCGGAAAAATGATGCCCATAGACTTTTTCAACGATTCATTTTGAAAAACCATTTAAAAATGTTGTCACCCATAGACTTCAATGCATTTCAAAAAAAATTTCACCCTTTAGAGAATTTTTGGCAAACTGGTCACTGGTCAGATTCGCCCATCACTACTCCAGATGGAGGTTGTGAGTTGCAGGTCTAAATGATGGCTTTTTCACTACCCAAAGCACAACCCTTCTGGTGATATCACTGTCTATATCCCACTTTGTACTCATGTAGAGTAAGGGTGGGTTGAAGTCAGCAAAAAAGTGCAGGTTAGGCATAACAGCAATTAGCAAATTACCTCTCTAAAATAAACAGTAATGGGGTGATCTGTCAAGGTTTAAATTTGAATTTTTGCAACAATTAGATTTTTTTGCACAGAAACCTCAGAAAATTAAAATTTTACAGTATTTTCAAAAACTTCAATGTCTGGTATTTATTAAACTCGAAAAACTTGAATGTAAAAATTTGGCATTTAAAAGCTGGCAAGCTCATGTAGAAGTCAATTAGAGTTGTACCAGGCAACATTCAAACTATTTTTTTAATTTGAGAGTTTCACATTTTTTCAGTTTTTAAGCCTATAAACTCAACAAATTCAAAGTATTCCGTTTTTTTCACATTCAGATTTTTTTCAGAAATAAGCAAATATTAATTTTTTCTTAAATTGTCAGCTTATTTGATGTAGAAAAAGACCACACAAACCTCACAAATTACATTTTTGATAAATAAGCCCACTTGTGTCATAATGGACTTATTTTGCAAAAATTTAATTTGTGAGTTTACATGCTCAAAAAAAATTGAATTTGTGAGTTTACAAGCTCAAATCTCGAATTTGTGAGTTTATCAAGCCCAAACAATCTCAAATGTAAAAAATGGCTTGAACTTTGCCTAGAACAAATCCCATTGACTTCTACATGAACTTACAAGCTTATAGATGTTTTACATTTTAGTTTTTCCAATTGTTTTGGACTTAATAAATACCAAACATTTGAGTTTTTCAAAATATGGGGGTGATTTACTAGAACTAACGTTTTAAAAAAAACAACTCCCAAACCCAAATAATACCAATACCAATAATACTTCTCAAAAAAAAATGGTGCAACAAAAAGCTGTGACAAAATCATGGGTCAATTTGAATTTTGTGACTTTTCTAATTGTTCGAGTTCCCATCAAAAAAAACTCAAATTTATTGGGATTACAAACAAAAACCTGATAATAACGAGAATCCTGAAGGTAAAAAATGTGTACTATTGTTAAAGGGACCATCTGCTATTGATTCTACATGATTTTGACAGGTTTTAATTGAAGTATTTTTGGATTTGAATTGTTAACAGGTTCAGAGCATATCAATCTCGAAAAAATTTCCTGTAAAAAATTTTGTTTTTCCCCTTTAAAATCTTGACCACAAATAATCGAGATTAAATAAATAGGCCCCTATTATTCAGATTTGTGAATTTTTGTGGCAAAAAAAATCAAATCATGGCAAAAATTTTAATTAGAACATTGATAAATTATCCCCTAAATAATAAAAGTCACAGAAAACATTAAACCAGTTATTTTTTAAACTCTTGTTTTGTCCCTTGTGATCTAGTAATCACCTACAACACAGTTTATACACAAAAGTTAATTTTATATTTCATTATATTTCTGTACCAAATTTTCATGAAGGTCAGAAAAACCTTTTTTTTTTACAATTATAGTTCAGTGTCTTGGAAAATTTTTTATAGCTCATATACGGATAATTAATGGTGAATGAATCAAAAAATAAAAATAATAATGATTTTTCTTCTTGTAATGTGATATTTAAATTTACCATCTCATCCCATAACACCATCAATCTCCTGGGATACCAGAGTATTAAGTAAAGAGTAGCCCCTTAAAGGAACAGAAGCAGGTAGAACATTAACCATGCGCAATAATGTTTGGAAGGATCATTATGTTAAACAAGGCTGATCTGTGAGCACAATTTAAAAGGTGCTCAGTTATTGTCATGCAGATTTTAGGAGACAAATGCTTTTTACGTGAAACTAATAAAAATGCCGATCCTGCTGTAAAAATGTATGTCTTAAAAATAAAATGAAAATTTTTATTTGTAAACCATTGGTATCAATGTTATATATGGATTGAATTTGTAAACCTTTTATTACATATATGTCAAAAAATGAATTATAATAAAAATTATACCAATGAATTATAATTAAGAATTATCACAATTATTAAGTTTTAGTTTTAATTAGGGATGCACCGAATCCAGGATTCGGTTTGGGTTTCGGCCAGGATTCAGCCTTTTTATGCAGGATTCGGCCAAATCCTGCTGCTAGGCCGAACCGAATCCGAATCCTAATTTACATATGTAAATTAGTGGCAGGGAAGGAAATCACGTGACTTTTTGTCACAAAACAAGGAAGTAAAAAAAATTTCCCCTTCCCATCCTAATTAGCATATGCAAATTAGGGTTCGGATTCGGTTCGGTATTTGGCCAAATCTTTCACATAGGATTCGGGGGTTCGGCCAAATCCAAAAAAGTGGATTCGGTGCATCCCTAGTTTTAATTTACACAATATTTGATTTAGTTATTCAATTTATTTCTTTAACTTTCGTTACATGATATTCTTTTCATTTACGGTATGCAACTTTTTTTTTAAAGGGGTGGTTCACCTTTAAGAAATTTTAGTATGTTATAGAATGGCTAATTCTAAGCAACTTCTTGATTTTTTCTTCTTTTTTTTATAGTTTTCGAATTATTTGCTTTCTTCTTCTGATTCTTTCTAGCTTTCAAATGGGGGTCACTGACCCCATCTAAAAAAATGCTCTATAGGGCTACCAATTTATTTTTGTTGCTACATATTTTTACTCATCTATATTTGTAGGCCTCTCCTATTCACAGTCCAGTCTCTTTTTAAAATTAATGGGGTAATTTGTACCCTAGCAACCAGATTGCTGAAATTTCAAACTGGAGAGCTGCTGAATAAAAAGCTAAATAACTCAAAAAAACAAAAATAATAAAAAATTGAAACCAATTGCAAATTGTATCAGAATATCCCTCTCTACATCATACTAAGATTTAATTTAAATCTTAAAATTTTTGATTAACATGTATATATAGTTTTATTTTTAATATTAAGCTATGCAATATTTTAGCTTTATTTTTTAAGTCACACAATATTTGATTTTATTTATTATTCTCATTTGTTGTTTAAACAATATTTGAGTTTTAGTGCACAATATTTGATTTTTAAAATGTCATTTTTTAACTTGCATAATAATCAATTTTTACTTTTTCATTGCCCAATATTTGATCTTTATTTTTTGTTATGCAATATTTGATTTTCATTTTTTTTAAATTTACACAATTTTTTATCTTTATTACTTTGTTACACGGTATTTGATTTTAATTTGTTTTAAGTTATGCAATATTTAATTGATTTGTGTTTATTTTTATTTCTTTAACTTACACAATTATTGATTTTTCTTTATTTAGATTTTTTAAGTTACACAATACTTGATATCTTACTAAAATAAACATACAATATAAAATGCAATAAAAATGTCATAGAAATAGAAGCACATAGAAATCCAGGGTTATTTATGAATTGGCACTGTTATGTGAAGAACTTATAATTATAATATATTTTTTACAGATAAATGGGAAAAGATGAGATGGACTTAAAGTTATCAGTGTCACATATACAGTTGCAGGTGACTTTTCAAATAATTCTATCTACATGCGGTTGTACAGAATGGAGTTCTTGAAAAGGCGAATGTCAAACTCAATTTTGCTTACACAGCATTTGTAACACAAGAGATTTAATTTAAAAAAGTCGGATGTTAGAATGGGCTGCTGAATGGATTCAGAAATACACAGAGAAATTTTTCCATAGTTAAGGAAGGGGATACAATATCTGTGATTCTATTATGATGGTAGTTACAGGGGAAATTGTGCTTTATATCTGTTTCCCATGACAATCATCCTATGTTCGTTTGGAGAGTTATTTAAAGAGGAATAAAAACCCCTTTATAACCCCAGGGATGAAGTCCTTTGTATCTCTGTAATATAACAGTGCTTCTCTTTCTATGGAAACATAGTACTTGGAGGCTTATTTACCAGATTTCAAATTTGTGAGTTTTCGAGTTCTATTCTACTTTATAAACTCACAAATTCAAAAATGAGAATTACGAAATTTATCATGTACTGTCTTTTTAAAAATTCAACTTCGACCATTCACCATCTAAAACTTACTGAATTGCTGTTTTAGCCTATGAGAAACATCCTAAAACCTATTTGGAGTCAATTGGTGGACTTTGAAAAATCGAAGGTTTATTTTGGAAAAACTTCAAATCGAATTTGATCAAATGCGCTATTACTTCGATTCGAGTAGAATTCGATCGAAAAATGGACCCATTCAATTGGAAACTGACCTATTCAGCCAAAAAAAGCCTTTGATCTTTTGATAAATTTTGATTGGTCTTTTTTAATTCGAATCTCGCAGCCTACAGGAGGCTCTGTGTGGCGCTACATCTGTTTTTTATGCAACCAAAACTTGCCTTCAAGCCAGGAATTAGCACCTGCTTTGAGGCCACTGAGAGCAACATCCAAGGGGTTGGGGAGCAACATGTTACTCGCGAGCTACTGGTTGGGGATCACTACTATTACCCAACATATATACCAGTGGATCCAGATTTACCGTAATCATAGTCATCCTCTCTATCCACCCTTTAACCATTACCCAGTTTTCAGTTTGTAACGGTCCGTTCCCCACATCTCCAACACAGGGAGTCTGTTGTATCTGGGAATAAATTAAGTAAAAGTTGAGGCGTGTGGTACCATCCCATTATAACCTCATATATATTCTCTTTAATGGTAACACATCAGATGTTGTCCTGGCATTTCCCAAATCCTATGCCAGGTGGATATTGGAATGTATTGAAATAATTACCAAGCATTTCCTCCCAATGGACCATATACTTATGGGGATGGTTTGTGACATCTGCTTCATTAATGGTTTTGTACCACCTCGTAATCGGGCCTCGTTGTGTAAGGGATTGTTTGCACGGGTCTATAAGAGGGTGTTTCATGCCTTTGGATATATGGTTAGTACATAATGTCTCAATTGTATGTATACAGTATGTAGGGGGAGATTCGGCTACCATTTTTCCCTTCTGTAATTTCTCTGTAAGTGCGCAAGGTACTATCTGTTGTTTTAAACAATGATTGAAGATGGGTTATTTTGGCCAAAATTAGGTTTTGTGTGAGACATCCCTAGGAGAAAGTCAGGGTTGTTCAGTAACAGGATCAAAGGGACCTGTTAGGATTAGATCTCAAATGAGAAATCATCTTAATCCTGCTTGAAGCTCTTGGATTCATAGATTCCTGAGGGTAAAGTATCGTTGGCCCGTTTGGATCTTGTCCACAGGGTACTTGTGGGAGTGCCCTTTTGTGGGTAGTTCCTCTCTATTTCTGCCCATTTTGTCAATGGGTTCTCTGATAATCACCCCAGTACCTGTTTTACTTGAGTTGCCAGATAGTAGTGGTATACGTCCGGTACAGATAGACCTCCTAAACTTTTGAGAGCCTTCAGTACTTTCTGTCCAATTCTATGCATCTTATGGCTCCATATGAATTTTATGGTTGCTCTTTGGAGGGCCTCTATAGCCCGCCTAGGGATTGCTATTGGTGAAGTATCATAGAGGTATAGTAGTCGGAGGAGTAGATTCATTTTTCAGACGCAATGCGCTCAACCATGATGGATTATAACAGTTTAATTCTGATAGATCTTTTTTAGGGAGTCTATCAGAGTAGGATAATTGGCTGCATACAGGGAACTGTAGTTCTGGGTTATTTTTATACCTAAATACATAATGGATTTATGCTGCCAGTTATATGGGAAGTTTAATTTTAGGAGTTTAATCTGAATGTCAGAAATATTAATTGGCATAGCTTCCAAATTAGATTCATTTATTTTGTAGCCGCATAGTGTCCCATATCTTTCTAATGTAGTATGAAGCTTTGGGAGTGATGTCTGCCACAACGTCATTGCCTTCAACACCTCTTGTAGTTCCTCATCCATTATATCTACATTAAGAGCTTTTAGTTACTCCTCTGTTAGTGTTGGTAGATGTATGCCTTGCAAATAGGTTTGAATTTTGTTAAAATGGGGAGCCTCCTCCTGTCAAATTTAGGTTATATAGGTTTTAGTAGTATTTACTGAACTCCTCCATGATTGTTGGAGGTGAGGCCTGTAGGAGTATGGAGCACCTGCAGTGTGTTCATTGACTCTCGTTGGCGTAGCTTTCTTGCTAGCAGTGTGTGGGGACAATTTGCTCTCTCATAGTAAATTTGTTCTCTATCTCTTACTCTAGTGGGAACCTTAGCTTGCAACTCCTCTGCCTCTTTTAATAGGACTTCTTTTAATTGGATATTAACTTGTGTTCAATTCCTCAGTGCTGCGCCTATTGGTATACACTTACCGCTTATTACTGGTTTGTGTGCTTCCCATAAAACACAATGAGAGGTTACTGACCCTTTGTTAATGGTAAAGTATTCTGTTAGAATATCCCTCAACTTGTCTTGTAGGGCTGTGATCTTTGGCGATGATTCATTCAATTGCCAGGTGTTTCTAGCCCTTGGGGTTTTTAATAACCCTATTGTAAGCTCCACAGGTGCATGGTCTGACCACCTGATGGAATGTATTCTGGAGGAATGTTTCATTGTACATAACTGTTTCAATTCTGCTGTGTACCGTATGTGCATGAGAATAATGAGTAAATTATCTCGCAGTAGAATGTTCTACCCTCCAGCCATCTATAGCATGAGCTTTTATCAGATCTCTACATTTTTTGAATACCTGTTCACTCGCTGCAATTGCCCTGCTGTGTTCCAGTTGTACCTTATCTTTGGTTTGAGACAGGACCATGTTGAAGTTGCCCCTAGTATCACATTAGAGCAACAAAAAGACTCAATCTCGTGCTGGCATTTAGTGAAAAAAAAGCTATGGGTCATTTGTTTGTTTGGCACATAGATACTGGCTATTAACAGAGGGATCTCTTCAATCATCCCCCAGGCAAAGATATAATGACCTTTTGGTTCCCTTACAATTTTCTGTGATTTTAATCTAGTCTTTACAAGTCAGTATGGATACTCCAGCCTTCTTTTTGAGTCCAGAGGCAAAACATAGTTAGTATATAGTTTATCATATAGATGCCAGGTATCCCCTTTCTTATGGTGTGTCTCTTGTAAAAGCATGATTTCAGATTTAAGAGTATATACTTTTTATTAATAGTTGCCTCTTGATAGGGGGATTTAGCCCAATAACATTAATAGAAGTAACTCCAATCATTGTGATAAATAATAAGTCTTTCTTGTGTTATCATTTCTAGATCCTATATAGAACCTCCTAATTATTGGTATCTCTTTAATTTTGCTATTGTGTTATGTTCGCCATCATGGTCTCCAAAATATAGATTCTTTTGTGTGGTGTAGTTCCCGTTACTTTCCCAGTTAATAATGCCTAGTATTTCTGAGGACATGTCATGCATATTTAACAACATTAAACAACATTGCAAAACCAATTTACCAGATACTCCAACGTGGAGGTACAAAAAGGAAATGAAACAACTAACGGCTTCCGTCTACACCTAGAGTCCAATGTGGTGGTAATTTCTCCTACTATAGAGGGCATGTGGTGATAGAAGATAGTAAGTCCCAGTTATGAGATATTTCCTCCAGGGTACCCATATTTTATGCCGTGCTTTAATGGTAAGCTGTTGGTTACTTGTAGACCGTGGATTCTTTCCAAAGTACTCGATCCTCAGCTTAACTTGACTGTGATGAAATAAAGGGCTCAGTCCATCTTAGTGTTTAGCTTTTTGGAGAATGGTGTGGACTCCCATACGGTGAGCCGGACTATCTGGTAGATGTGCTGGATGTGCTCCTGTCCTTCGACGTTACCACCATTCACAGGGATATCTGAACTCTTTGGGGATGGACACAAAGGTGTGGAAGTTTCCGTTGTCTGTGCTGGAATGCCCAATTGGGCGAGGAATAGGACTTCCACGAACAAGTCCCAGCGGATGTATTGCTGCCCTTTCCTGATCACAATTAGCCTGAAGGAGTAGCCCCATCTGTAAGGGATCTGTGCTTTTCTCAACTTCTGTGTTATTGGGTGCTTAGCTCATCTTTTAGCTAGTGTTATTGGAGACAGATCATTGAATACTTGTAGCTTTAGGCCCTGAAAAGCATAGGAAGGTTGATTACGCAGTTTAACAATTATTGATTCCTTACTTTCATAGTAATAGAGCCTGCAAATAACATCCTTGGAGACGTTGCTTATCGGCACTGCTAGGCCCAGCGCTCTGTGTGCCCTATCCATACGCCAGGCTTCTGGTGGTAATTCTGGGTTAATTGTAGAGAAGAGGGATCTTAAGTATGTTCTTAAGTCTGCTGCAGAGACAGTATTTGGGATTTGTCTTATATGGAGATTTTGTCTTCTTTCTCTATTTTCCAGATCCTCGTGCATGGTTTGCAGTTTCTGTACCTCCTCCCTTAACTCAGCATTTTGGCGTCGTAATAGTGCATCTGAAGCTTGTTCTACTTGCTCTTTCAGCTACCCCAGGTCCCTGATATCCTTTTGTGAGTCAGTAATGGAGGATTTTATGCTGTCTGTGATTATTTAGTTAGCCTATCATGTAGCCCGGCTAATTGTTTAGAGAGATCCGCAGATCACCACATCCCCCTCATATTCCTCATAAATGTGCTTTGGTTGATTCACTAAGCGAAGCGAAGTTCCGCTAGCGATGGTTAATTTGCATACGGTGCCAAATTCAAATTTCAATGGAGGAATATGTAGCAGCACTACAAATGCCTGGGAAACCTTCAAAACATCAAATAAAAATGTTATTTTGCCCTACACATGTGCCCACTGTATAGTTAAGTTGCCATGAGTTAAGAAATGTAGGGGGGAAGGAGGGGAGCCCCAAAAAATTTTTCGATCTTTTTCAGCCTATCACCCATAATATAGAAAAAACGCCAGCGTTTTTTGGGACTTAGAAAAAAATTTGAACTTTTTTTGAAGCAATCCCTATCTACTCTATTGCGCTTGCCTGGTCTGAGGTGGCGAAGGAAGTCTAGCGTAAAAGGTAGCGTTCAGTACAATGCGCGCGTTGGTGAATTTGCGTAGTTATGTCCGTTGCGCAAATTCGCCAGGCGTAAGGGTGTGAAGTAACACTAGCGAATGTACGTCAGCGTTCGTTATTGAATTTGCGAAGTAACGAAAATGACCAACGCTAGCAAATTGACGCTAGCGTTAGGCGCCTCAGCGCTTAGTGAACTTGCCCCATAGTTGTGCCTGGTACCAGTTAGTCCATCCCACCTCTTGTTCAAATCCCATCCATGACTACTGATCGGATCCTGGAGCTTGCTCTACCTTGAATGTTGGGTCCAATTCATGTTTGTACATCGTAGTATATTAGGGTCACTTAAAATTGCAAGTTCATCATGCAATTTTGGACACAATTTGCAATTTTTCTTACCCACAATGCACCCCCATCCCCATAATTCAAGAGCTTTTAAGTCCTATGTATGTTCTAATAAACTGGACACAAAACCACTGCAAATGTTTGGCTTTCCCTAATTTTTGCCATCAAAATCATGTCTAGGCATAAGTCTGCTACAACTATTGAAGTCCTGCAGAATTATTATCGAGAACTCTTGCCAAAATAGGCCAGTCCCAATTTGTGGTCCTTGATTGATTTCTAATACCCCTGTAGAGGCTGGGGAAAAAACAAACGAAATGCTATTTGTATCCTTTGTTTGTATACTTTGTTATTATGAAGAGATGGCATCTCAATGGGCTCTACAGTTTCTGAATTGTGACAGAGAAGAACAGTCACAATAACCCGGAGGCGCCTCTTTTCTATTAGTATAAATGGCCGTGACATAAATCTGCCAACGGCAGTGATGCCAAGTGGGGAACCAAATGAAAGTCAAGGGGTCAATGAAACTGTAATTCTGCTGAGCCCAGAAACATGGCACCGAGACCCAGGGTGGATGGATGGGTTTATACCAGCGTTCACCTTCAGACCCACTAGTGTGGCAAAACATACGCATTCCGGGCATTACACTTCAATTACCCACCAAGGCGGTTATGACGGGAGAGAGAGATTTATTCAGCGTCTAAGATCACTTAGAAAATCAACACATAATACAATGGAATAGGTCCGTTGCTCACAATGATGCTGCCAATCAATCCCCTCGCTCCTGAGTTATCATCTTCTAAAATGAACTATACAGCAGCAGGCAGTAACGTATGATATACTCCCATAGGCACTTTCCCCCAAGTGTCGCTTTTAATGGGCGCCTCAAGTTTTCTGATAAGCCGCTTTAATTGCCACTGTGATTACTTTTTTTTAACAGACAAATTTTTCAGTTTGTTTTTCTCATTATAGTAATTTGGCTAAAAATTCAGATAAACACATAAAATGGATATTGGATTTTTTTTTCTAAACGCCTGATTGATTTCATATTAAAAAGAGATCTTTAAGGATTCCAGTCATGTGTATGAGACGTCCGTCATGGGACTATCGATTTTTCCTGGATTTATATTCTGCTGTTGGCTGGACTGGTTTGTCTGCTTCACACTCTGACATTTCACTTCTGCTTAGTCTTATTCACGGCAGGTGTTGAAAAGGGGGTACAACGGGGATATCCGGTCAACAGGGAACTATCTGCCCTTGTAACTGTAAGTGGATGGGAAGAGTGACTAAAAGGACAAGATAAGAAAAGCCAGTGTATTGGATAACACATCACTATTAGTACAGTGGTTTGACCTTTCACTCTTGCCTGACCAACTTAAAGTAAAAAACATCCATGGAGTGGTACATGGGCCAAAGAGGTTCTTCCCATGTGCCATGCACCTTTATAGATGTGTCCTGGTAGAAAGCTTTAACCAAAGCCCAACCTTGGGGGTACAACTGGACAGTTCGCTAGACTTGCATATTAGCTTGCCACCTTACTTGATGTTTGAATAACTATGATCCACCAGATCTTCTATCTCCTATTTGAGATCATTGGATAACAATAGCATTAACCTATGATCCCAGCATACACTTTCAAGCATACGTTGTGCAATTGATTCCATGTGTCACAATTCCACCAGTTGCTGGATTCTCATTGTTTGGCTCCACCCAGTTTCCTTACCCAATCACAGCTACTCCTGCACTTCAAGTTGATACTTGTTCTTCAGCCAGTTTCCAGATGAACATCTCTGCTCTGGAGATCTGGAGATCCATTTTAGTTATCAACCTGCAGTTTGGTGCCTCTTGAGATTGCAATCTCAGCATCTCCATGCCTCTTTGCTTCTTCTCCCCATCATGTAATAAGTAGATTGCAATCTCACCGGACCAGTTTATTTGCAGCTCTCTGGAGGCATGCTACTCCTAGTTCTAATTCTGTAGGTAATTTTTTCCAACACAAACTTACAGCACCCCATAATTTTAAAGGTCTGTAAATCAATTTCTAGGAATTACAAGCCATGGTAATGTGATTGGCTTTCCGGAACAGTCTCTGTGGTTTGAAAACCCTTCGGGAATATGTTGCTTTAGCCATTACTTGTTTCTGGAGGAAAACTCTGCTGAATTATTGGACAAAGATTGCATTTCAGAAAAGTCTCAAATTAGAGCTTGTTTCTGTGGATTTTAGTTGTTTACATTTACATTACAGAATGGGCTTGCTGAGATGGGAAGAACCTGATCTAAACCTAACAGAACCTCTCTGGGATGATTTGGAACCCCCCCCCCCTACTGTGAGCCTGATCCCCAACTTCAGTGCCCAACTTCACTAATGCTCTTGTGGCTGAATGGAAGCAACTCCCAGAAACAATGTTCCAACATCTAGTGGGAACCTTTCCAGAATCACCGGGACAGTGGGAGTGGCAACCAAACTGAACCCATGTGAGATGGAACTCCGACTGTGAGCCTGATTCCCGCCTTTAGTGCCCAACCTCACTGACGCTCTTGTGGCTGAATGGAAGCAATTCCCAGCAACAATTTTCCAACATCTAGTGGAATCTTCCCAGAAGAACAGAGAGCGTTATAGCAGCAAAGGGAGGGGCAACCCAACTGAACCCTTGTGGGATGAAACCCCAGCTGTGAACCTGATCCCAAACATCAGTTCCCAACCTCACTAATGCTCTTGTGCATGAATGGAAGCAACTCCCAGCAACAATGTTCCAACATCTAGTGGGAACCTTCCCAGAAGAGCAGGGGCAGTTATAGCAGCAAAGGGAGGGGCAACCCAACTGAACCTTTGTGGGGTGGAACCCCAACCGTGAGCCTGATCCCCAACATCAGTGCCCACCCGCCAATGCTCCTGAGTCCTAATGAAGGCAACTCCCAGAAACAATGTTCCAACATCTAGTAAACCTTCCCAGAAGCACTGGGGCAGTTATAGGTTATTGGTTTAGGAGTGAGATTTTGGACAGGCATGGGTCAAAAAGACATTTGTCCATTTAAGGCATTTTTCTTAATCCATTGATAAAATGTTGGTGCAAGGTGAGCTTAGTAGCCCTGAGCAGACAGGGTTCACATCCCTTTAAGAGAAGTTGTATCTTTAATGAGTCAGGTTTATAGAGCAGAAGTATATGTTCACAGCCAGGAGCGAATGTTGGAGTTAGAATTAGGGCAGTGTGTTCAGATTATGTATTAGGGGGAATACACATTAGTGCTGGGACTATTACACAGCCGGGTCCCCGCAGAGCAATAAAAATAAAGGAGGTGATGTTTTGGCTATTTCTAGCACAAATATTCCCAGTGTGATCATAAAAGGGCTGGAGGAAAATACAGTTCTGAGAGGGAAAACACAAAAACAAGTGATGATTTTAGTTATTTTCTTTTATTTCTGCCGGTTCGCTCTGTCTGCTCCCAGTGCGGCAACTCATAGAGATAAATGGACAGAACAGGAGCAATGATATAATATGGGCAGAGTTAGTGTATCTGGGTATGAATGGGTTAACAATGAGATGTTTTCTTCAATTAAAGGGGAAATTGAGCTTATGTGGAACTAATGCATCCTGTTAATTATTGGAATTACGTTTAGGATATCTTCTCACACTTTTTTTAATGCCGAAAAATATGGAATGGTGGGTGGTGCAAAGCTCTGATAGGCTGAAGATACAGACCCCACCGTCAATTTATCTGCTGCTATATATGTTATACTTTCTTTTCTTCTTTCTCTTAAGTTCTGCCTTCTCTTATTCCTTCACACTTTTATTATCCTTTTTCCATTAATCTCTTTTTATTTTTCCTCCTTTTCTATTCTCACCCATCATCCCTCTTCTCTTCCCTTCTATATTTCTCCTGTCCCCTATTTGCCTCTCTACTCCCTAACCCCCTTTCCATTCTCCTCTCTCCTTCTGTCTATCATCCCCTTTCCTTTCCTTTCTTCCCCCCCCCCCAACTGTTTGGCCTTACTCTCCCCCATCCTCCCACTTCTCTCCCCTTCTATATTTCTCTTCTACATTTGTCTCTCTACTCCCTAACCCTCTTTTCCTTCTCTCCTTCTGTCTCTCATCCCCTTTCCTTTCCTTTTCTATTCTCCCCCCAACTGTTTGGCCTTACTCTCCACCATCTTCGATCTTCTCTCCCCTTCTATAGTTCTCCTCTCCCCCAATTGCCTCTCTACCCCCTAACTCCCTTTTTCTTCTCTCATTCTGTCTCCCAACCCCTCTCCTTTTCTTTTCTATTCTCCCCCCCAACTGTGGCCTTACTCTACCCCATCCTCCCTCTTCTCTCCCCTTCTATATTTCTCTTCTCAATTTGTCTCTACTCCCTAACCCCCTTTCCCTTCTCTCCTTCTGTCTCTCATCCCCTCTTCTTTCCTTTTCTCCCCCAAACTGTTTGGACTTACTCTCCCCCATCCTCCCTCTTTTCTCCTCTTTTATATTTCTCCTCCCCATTTGTCTCTCTATTTCCTAACCCCTTTCCCTTCTCCTTTCTCATTTTGTCTCTCATCTCCTCTCCTTTCCTTTTCTTCATTACTGGCTATTTTTGTACTACCCAGTGATGCCAAGCCATTGTGCGATGCCTCCTGCTGCCTTCTTGAAGGGTACTTTTTTATTCATAGGAGTTCTGTGGTAAGGAAGGAACAGAGATTGATTTGAGAAACTGTGAGTGAGTATGGAAGTCAGTAACAGTTTTGTGGACGCTAGGGGGCAAAAAAAAAACCCTTCTTAATGTTTCCATTAGACAAAGCACAAATTAAATTGTATTTACCCTTGGGCTATTATTGAGTCATTATTTGCCCGCACCCCAGACACAGAGACACGTCTCGTGGGCACATAAATTATCTTATACTGCGCCTCCTCCCCTAAACCTGTTCTGACACGTTGGCATTTGTGTTGGTGAATCTATCGCCCTCCTTCATTTGACTAAAACTTGGAAGAGGAAGGGGAAGTCGATATTCTCTTTTGTGTCTGATGCACCTAATACTGTGAGACACTTCATCAGCCGGAGCCGCTAATGGGATTCATTGAGTTATTGCTTGGTTAAGATGTGTTTGGCAAACAGAATAATGCGGCTGCCCCCCACACCCGGGACTTAGATGTTTGACTCCAGATTGATCTTGCAAAACACAAGTTATCAGTAGTCTGACACTGCTCAGATCAGAGCAAGACAAGAGCAGTAATGACTCTGCAGAAATTTTTAAAGGGGAACTTCCCCCCCAAAACCTTTTTCCTTTCTTTTTAATGAAAATTGCAATGAAAAAGCAAATCTGATTTTAAGCAACTTCCTAATAATTATCTATTATTTGTGAATGTAATTGCTGTACGATTCCCAGAACAACCATAATTCATGTCAGTAATGCCATCACCAGAAAACAGAAAGGTGCAGGTTGCCAGAGTCCAATTTACCCTAGCAACCAGGCAGTGGTGTGAATGAGAGAGTGAAAGATTAAAAGGAAAATAAGTTTGTCTAATAGAGCACTAGAGCTTTTGGGACAGGGATCACCGACCCCTATTTGAAAGATGGAAAGAGGAAAACAAAGTAGGCAAAACAATTCATAAATGACCAACTGAAATGTTCCTAAGAAAAGGACATTCTATATTTAAAAGTGAACTTACTAAATATTTTTAACAAATTGAAATGAGAACCTAAAATAAGTGACTGACTGGTTCCTCCTTGGGTTCAGCATTAACCCACTGATTCTAATATGACTAAACAGCCTTTTAAAATAAGTCCCAATTGGGTTTATAGGAGGCATTGTTGGAAGTTTAGGAAGGATGTAGGTAAAAGTAGGGTTGCCACCTATCCAGTTTTGACCTGGACAGCCTGGTTTTTAGACTGGCAGCCTGGGTCAAGACAGTCTGCTCAGTTTTCAAAATAAGGAAAGCCAGGCAGGAACCCTCCTTGATGGATAGCTGGCAACTCTAGATACAAGTTATATATGTGGAAAGAACTTGATTGGTGATTGGATTACTGATTACTGTTACACCCTTTTCTCCGGTGCCCATGAATAATTAAGTACAAGGTTGTACTGGAGGGGTATGGAGTTCACCGCTCCCGAACTTATGGGCCCACTTCTCCCTCCTACCCCATGGCAAACTCCCCTGTGCATGCCCATCTGTCCACCTGCTCTCAATGTGCCATCTGCCCACCTGCCCAATGTACCACTCACCAGACCATCCATAGCTTACACTCTTGGTCATACTGAGCCAGAGGGCCACCAGGAAAAAACGCGGTGGGCCCTGGCCTCATGGTCCCTCACCAACCCAGGTCCACTCCCCTCGATCTTCCACTCACTAAAGAAAAGAAGATGTGACTGGGGTGGTGTGGTTGGGGGGCGGGAGTTTGGAATTGAGAGGTGGCCCCCTGTGAAAGCCTTTAAATGCTCCATTCTATTGTCTCCCTCTCCTCCTAAAGACTTGCAGCTGCTGGTCCGAGCAGGGGGGCAAGCCTTGGCTGGTGGGATCCATGGGGGATGGAGCCCACTAGGTTTTTTGATCCTATGGCCCAGTTCGATCCTGATTGTGGGAAATTATTTTAATTATGAATTAAATACAAGGTCTTTTCTTCATCTGTTTCCAATTCCTTTCATTCTAAGAACTGTAAATATAAATATAAGTATCTACTTCGGTTTAATAATGATGTTCTAGTAGATTAGTAGATAGCAACTGAACAGCATCCAGGGGGGAAGTGTTTTGGTAAAAGACTCCAATCATGGGGCCAAGGGTGGTGAACCTCCCTCAGTAGGAGAGCCTTGATGGGATTGTATGGTTTATTAACTCTCTTCTATATATCACCATCTAAACAGCATATTATCATGTATGCCTCATCAGCCCTTTGATATACTACTCATCATCTCCTACCAGCACTTCCAATAAATATAGTCTATAGTCTACATTTCCAACCTTGTAGGGTTTCTCTGTAGGCTCCTTCTTCTGGGAGAAAAGGTCTATAAAGAATTTCAACAAATATTGGTCCATGCCACAATAAACTAAATAGGCAACCCTATTCCTGGTTTTGTTGCCAGTTTGTGACCCAGTATAACATGGAACTGATGATCACACATATGAATCTTCCCAGTTGTCCTGTAGACTTGATCTGGGTTCTATCCATATGTTTCCTAGGCTAGAACATCATTGGAGAGTATAGAATACTTGAGTAACAGACTGTGCAACTCTAGGCAGTGTCTATGTATGGAAATAAAGTACTTTCTGCTTAAAAAATTACATTAGTTCAAGGGATTAAAACATAATTTTGCCTCTTTAAAGGTCTCTGATAGACATTACATTGAGTATGCAGTGACATCTTGGGCCCCAGTGGTTTAGGCTTCTATCAAATTGCTCATCTCCCAGAATATGCCCTATATATGTTCATCCATGAGATTGCACTGGTTTACCTAAAGCTCATACTATACTGTATGTTAATTCAATAATTATATAAACATATATTAATACCCTCTTGTCTGCTCTTCTCCTTGCTCTTAGCATCTTATTACCATAGAAACCAACGTGACAACAGATTGCTGTATCATAGAAAGAAGGCGACAAATTGGTTACCATGGTAATTTGTTTGTGCATGGGTCAATACTGTATGGCTTTGATAAAATGGAATACAGGACAATTTAATATTTTATGTAAGATTCTACTGTGCGTGAGTCCATTGTGTCCCTGGGTTAAGGCTGTTCCAACTTTAGTGGCAGTGAATTCTATAAACCTCCAGCAACCCCCCCCCCCAAATTATATCATTGCTCAGAACCATCATGTTAAATACAAATTAAAATATATATATATCCCAGCCTAAAAACAAATAGAATGAGATTTGGGGTGCTTATTCACTGCCCAAGGTACCCCTAGAAACTATAGCAGGGTGACTGTTATCACAATGTTTCTATATATCTGTAACCTTGTTATGAGCTAAGGGGGTCCAGCCTGAAGGCCAGTTAGGGGAAGATTTGGGGTGAGTGCTTATTTGTGCCCTGGGTACCCCTGGAACTATAGCAGAGCAACTGAAATTTAGAAATTCAGATTTTATACATTTAGTAGTTTTGTTTCCTTGGCTTAAGATGAGCTTTCTTTCACTTCCACTATCAAAAGCAGAAATAGGCTTCCCCAGGCAGTAGTGCTGTTGATAAATTAGCTTCTCAGTTTGTTGTTTCACATTCAAAAGGAAATAAACGAGCTCTCTAGTTTATGCTAATAACTCCAGCCTTGACACACTCTAAATTCTTCCTAATGTATTAATTATGACTCCAGATAGACCAATAATTATTTCAAATATGCTAATTAGAAATCATTTTATAACACACATATCAGTAAACAAGTGGAATTCATTCCCCCGGGATATGATAAAAAGGTAATCATTTCTCTCGACTGCGGCTTAGAGAAATTTACCCCCCAATCAAGGAGTAATTAGGAAGGAGAATGATGAGCGCACAGGTGCAAGGGGCACGATGCTGATTTTGTTTTCCTAAGGTACAAAAAATAGCTAAAATTTACAAAAAAAGGTAAATTAATATCATTGCATGTTCCTTGAGCGAAACAATAGCCTTTAACGATGCCAAATGCGAATGACATTGAAATAAGTTCCCTTGGCAAGTTGATATGAGATCACCTGAAATAATGCCGCGAGTATGTTCTCTCAACTCAAATGTAGGGGGGAGGGTTGTATTCTGCCAGTCATTTTAATTACTAGGTGGATAAATCAGACGGTGTTAACTGCCATTAATTTGGGCCTGTGAAGCGTTTCTGATAAACTGGTCATGCGAGGAGGGTTTGGAAACAAGGCAGAAAGGAGTCAGTATTCTGCCCCCCAAGCAAAACTCAACTGCGTATTAACATCAATCATTCCCCAAAGAGTCACCTTGAAGTGCCGAGCTGTCAAATAAGCATAGGAATTAGGAAACTCTTTGGATATATACAGTTTAAAGTAGAAAAGCTTATCTTTATATATATATATATGTATATATATATATATATATATATATATATATATATATATATATACAGTCCATGGAGGAGTCGGCACTCACGTCACAGAATTCAAATATGCCTGGGTGCAGTGTCCAAAAATAGATACAATATCATACAGAATAAGGTCCGCACTCTCAGGACTTAGAAAAAAATAAAAGGTGTTTATTCACAAGGAGAAATAGTCTCCTTGTGAATAAAAACCTTTTATTTTTTTCTAAGTCCTGAGAGTGCGGACCTTATTCTGTATGATATATATATATATATATATATATATATATATATATATATATAGAAACATTGGGGTAACAGTCACCCTACTATAGTTCCAGGGGTACAAATAAGCACTCACCCCTAATCTCCCCCTAACTGGCCTTAAGGCTGGGCCACTTTAGCTCATAACAAGGTTACCGAGGTTACAGGGTATAAATTTTGGATGGACACATTTGCTGCACTAGATATTCCTTAAACTATGACCACATAGGTGAAACCAATGTCCTGGAATCACTGCCTTACCCAGAGTTCCCTGTTTTGTCTCCTTCGGTTGCCCCTTTCATCCTAAATCTCTCTGTTCATATATTAACCAGGAATGTTATTCTTGGAGTGTTTTGTAAAATCCGACACCAGCCCCCGAAACAGATTAAAAGCAGCTGAGACTTTAGCAATGAGGTGCTGGGCGAGCTCCGTGATGCATCTGGGTCGGGTGGAAAATGATGGAAAGTGATTGCTTCTCCACTCGCATATTCCTGTTCCCTGAGTCATATGGAAGAGGAACAAGGAGCACAAATGTATTAGGAACTGGTATAGGAAAGTAAAAAAGCAAGACACCTAGGGGTGTTCTCTTTTTTGGGGGTCTGTGTATCCGCTTTCCAATATCTAACCAAACTACCAGTGGTGTGGTATGTATGTATGCTGATTTACTGAATATTTACCCTCACTAATTGATGCTGTTTATTACTGTTATGTCTTAAACATTAAAAGTTTTTTTTACTGCACAACTATCTGGTCTATACGATTAATCATTTGGTGTGCATGCCCATATCTTTATACTAAAGGTAAATATATATACCTATATAAATAACAGTAAATGGCACCAAATGTCCTTCAGGCAATAAGAGCCATTTTTGTAATTATCGCCGTCTCCTCAATCAATTGATCAGCGTGCGGTGCAGGGTTGGAAAATGGCGAGAAAGGAACTTTCATTCTCATATTTCTCGTGCTGGAGCATCTTCTTGATAAATTAAAATGGATCCGAAGTCTATATTTCTGCCTTCATCTGCAATCACTTATCTTTGATTTTTTTTCCCTTTCCCATTAATAAAGAAAATCAGCCTCCTGGATCGAGGTCAAATATGATTAAAATTAGTGCCAATCAGTTTAGACAGATAATCAATTAACATCATCTTCCATTATGAAAACCTGCCTACTGATCCCCTGTCATAACTTGCATTAGGATTATTAGTCAACACAAATAAAGGGGGGGAAATCATTGCAGCCAGTAATTAGAGAGCCAGGCCAAGAATGCAAAGACATGGTGCAGAGTAAAAGGTAAATAACCCTAATACATAGGACAGATGCTAACAATAAGATAAGGATCTTATCTGTGCTGCCACTGGGACAGAATGCTCTGTTATACAGATAGCTAGAATCTCAGCTGCCATAAAGCAGGGCAGGACTGCTGCTTTCAATGGGGATCAAATGAGGGCATATCTGTTCTCCTAAACATTTTATACTTTGCAGTGAAACCAATGAAAGGTACGGAATGAGTGTTTCATTGAGGGCCGATAAGACAGAATCCATTTTCCAGAGAAAACACTGCGCAGACAGTTTGCAGGAGTTGGCTGAGGCACTGCTGAATGATGACATTGGCCGGGGAACAAGATGAGACTTTTTAATGTCAGGTCGTCAATTCTGACGATTGGCAACAAGTCAGGGACAAGATCAGCAGCTGAACTGCCTCACTTTTTGGCACAGACACACATTTATCTGGATCCCTAACTTCTGTTAAAGTTTTACCAAGTGGCCCCACTGCACCCCTAAAACGTATCATAGATGGGGGCATGAGAGGGTTAAACTGACTGGGATGAACCAGCCTGTAATATTGGGGTGCTATTATATTTCCCTATACAAATCTACCCCCCATCAGATGAGTAGATAAGAGGTGTCGGTGCAGCATCGTTAAAGAATTGCGATGCAGATGAATCTCTGAGAATCAGGAAAAGGATTAACGATCTAATGTTTGTACAATGCAGCACTTTTAATCGACACACAGAAATACACGGAAAAAGCCTGTGAGGCCGGGACTCCCATTATTCAGACAGCTTCATTCTTATCTCCCCCTGATAATGAGCAGAAAAGGGGAACGTAGCTCATGGGGAACATATTGTATCAAACTGATTTCCCTGTAATGACACATTCTGCGTTAAAGCGGGGAAGGAGAAGTTCACTTATCCATATTAAAATGAATGTGACAAAAAACCCATTAAAGGAATTCATCTGTAGAAGGAACCTCAGTGGTGACTTGGGTGCATGAAATGCAGAAATTGAAATATTTTTGCTCACTGGGTTTTTTTTTTCTTTATTTTGTATTTTCTCTGTCTGCATATTGCAACTATAACGAGGTTTCACTCATTCTTGCCTTGCTTAGCCTGACTTCCATACAGGTGTCTGGGGTGTATAATAAGAGATACAGCTTACTAAGCACAATTCAGCAGGAACAGCCCCTAAATTTGCTAATAGCCTGTACAGAGAGATCCCATAAAACAATGGAAGCATATGTATTCCCCTGTACTAAGCTCAATTCAGCAGGAACAGTCCCCTAAATTTGCTCATAGCCTGTACAGAGAGATACAATAGAATAATGGCAACATAG
The DNA here is from genome assembly GCA_038501925.1 of Xenopus petersii. Classification (NCBI taxonomy): domain Eukaryota; kingdom Metazoa; phylum Chordata; class Amphibia; order Anura; family Pipidae; genus Xenopus; species Xenopus petersii. The sequence goes on along the minus strand of CM076679.1, from coordinate 21,094,494 downwards.
GTATTCCCCTGTACTATGCACAAGGGTTATGTCCCTTTAATGCTTTTCTTGGGGAGAGCAGTGATATTCCGTGGCTGTTCTTTTAATCTCCGTGACCCTGACTTGCATGAATATGAATATGGCAGATAATAAATTCAAAGTACAAGTTTAAAAAGAAAAACTTTTGCACAAACTTAATTAAAATGCTAAAGCTTTTGCCCCACAGCGAGGACCTTTCCATAATTCCATTTATTCGGAATGAGTTCATTTACAGTAAAACAATCATAAAAAGGCAAACGTTCCTGTCATACGAGAAACTCATTTAGGAAGGTTCAACTGTTGCTAATTATTTCCATAAACAGGGGAGGAGGTGGAATACAAACCTCCTGTATTACAGAAAATTTGAGAAAACGCAGAACTTATATATGTTATATATGATATATGTATTTGCAGCCGGATGGGCAAAATCGCTCAAGAAATTAAAATTTGGTTCAGGTGGACAAATAATTTGGTTATTTCAGCAAATCCTGCACATTTCTAATGACATAAATCTATGAATTTCAGAGTTTATATTTCACCCCTGGTGTGGCTATTTTTACATATTACATCACCTAGACCCACCTATTAGGTCTAGGTGGGGAGGAGCTTTAGAACAACTTGCTTTAAAAATTTTTAACAGCAACTTCTCACCTTACTACTTCTGCACAAAGTTTGGGGTTTATTAAGGCTGCCATTATTAATTACAGGGCCCCTCCCAAGAAAGCCAGGTCTATAGTCTTTTTCCCAACCAGATGCCCTGAGTGTTGATCCAACAAGTAGAAGTAACCCTGTAATGGCCAAACGTGACCCCCACTCCACCCATGGTCAATTAAACCCCCATCCCTTTTGTCCAAGTTTCAAGATTCACAGCTGTTACATCTTTCCATGACCTTTCCTCCCACCAACTTGATGGTGGTCCCAAGGACCTCAACTGTATTTTTGGGCATGGAAAAGTACCTAGCAGTACTTACTGATAGTACCCAGATCAGAATCAAAACCAAGACACCACTTATAGAGAAAATGTATTGGGCACCTTGAGCACTTTGGTCCTCCTGAGATGATTCCTCCTGAGACTTTGGAGAAGACAACTCTGTTACATTGTATCAGTGTAAAATCCAAATGTTCCCTGTAAAGTCCAAATGTTCTCTCTGTGATCTTTGCATAGCAAGCTGATTCTATATGCCCATTCCTAATGACTCTTTCCCTTTATTCATTCTGCTGCGGCTGAAGATACAACAGGGCGACTGCTACTGGGGGCATAACCAGCACTCCCCACCCAAGTGCCCAGCCAGCGCTCATATCAACATTAATGCTGATTTATTTGTTCTTATTTTATATTCTCTCCCCCCTTCCCAGTTTCCCATTAATCGTTCCCCTTATCGGGATCTCCGGCTATCACTTTCTTTTCCAAAGTGTCCCCCTGTATCGCGAGCATTCTGCTGGCATGGCTCTCTGTGTCTCTTTGTCCTGACATTATGTTCCCATAATTATCCATTAATCAGATAAGGGAGTCTATTCACCAGAGACTGACAGAATGCAAAAGCCAATGATAAAACTCAAGAGACAGGTTCAAGGTTTTTGAGCCTCATAAGAACTTTATTCCAAACAGACTTGGGGTGTTGCAACGTGGAAAATAAGACTCCTGTTAGGGGTGGAATTAAAACATCATTAAACTGACAATGCTTGCTATTTACCTTTGCCCATGTCGGTACAGGCTTGAGCCTTTGGTTTTGCACTCTTCCTGTTTCTTGGATTCCTGCTGTCTGCTCTGCTCTTTATCTACAACTGGGACTCACTTTACTGCCTAAACCCACTTCTGGATTGTGGGAAACCCACAGGACCAAGGGCAGGAGGTAGAGTCCTGCATTGGGTCGGGTACATATGGAATACCCGCAAAGAGGTTGGGTTTTGGTCAGAATATCCTGATTCCGTGAGCATTCAGGTAGTCCGCAGGTAACCCACCTGGGTAGCCAGCTAAGGTGCAAGACATGGCCCTCCCAATCTCCCTAGTGTTGTAAGAAAATTTTTAGTTCCTTTTCAGCCAAATGGGCGCTGGAGTGACATCACTTCTAGTCCACAGTGACGCCACCTCTGGTTTTGCAGTTCTGGGTCAGAAGGCAAGCTGAACTGTGCAGGGTCTGGGTTGGGTAGCGGCTCTGGTAGGGGGATGTATTGGGTGGTGAGTGCAGGTTGGGTTAAGGGTCATTGGGTCCAGGTCGGGCACAGGTCCTTCTGATTGGACCCGAGCAGGACTCTAGCAGCAGGTGACCACCCTATAATCTGGAGGCAGGCCCAACAGCTCTGCTTTGGTGGAACACTTGTATGGCATCTTATTTTCAGAGATCACCTGCTGCCCAGCCCCCAGTTTGGCTCCCTTGTTTCCAGCCCTAGTAAGGTGAGCAGGTGCAAACTAGAGGTGCAAGGGAAATGTGGCCAGGTCTAGGCCTATGGATTCTAAGAATTTCCACCTGCCCTGGTTCTTGACTATTCTCTCTGGTCCAGTTTTGTGTCCTAAGCTTCTACCTGGTAAAATCTACTATGTAGATGAACCTTAATACCAAGTAGAGATCATCCCTTTGGGTTGTGAATTGAGCCATTAAACTCTGAGAAGCAGGTTGTTTATTCTGGTGCCCAAGGCAGGGGAGAAGGGCTTTATTGGCCAATTTGAAAATTAATTGGGGGCCAACCCATCATCAATGCTACGCATTTAGTCATTCAACTTCACGTCATTTCAAATTCCCCACTGGTGTCTCCACTGTGTAACGTCTTTTCACTTTGCTTTGATGAATAGAGATCACTAATAATATGCTCCTAATTGCCCCCAGCATACTCCGATCCGCTACCGATCCGATCCGCTACCGTCTATAAACTTTAAACATATATTCCAGCAGAACTTTTATACAGAGGCGTCATTAAATTAAGGAAATAATAAGTAATTGATTACTATGGGATGCTCAGACAAGAGAAAAGTCCATCGGAAATTCAGCTCAAGGCTTAGACCACAGATGAAAAACCTTTTAAACCAATGTTTCTTCTAAACTGTATAAACTTACCCAGAAGAGGTCTTACTACTGCTACATTGCTTCAGTGGTGCAGGCAGTCAGAAACAGTAGTGCAGGAAACAGAAAGGGGCAGACATATAGTGTAACGATTACAGTAAAATCATTAAGAATCTTAATTTCATTATTTTGGGTTTTTTTAGAAAAGAAATAGCTTTAACTGCAAAAATTGGGTTAATTCAATACCATTGTTTTCTACAGTATATTTTGCTGTGGTCCAAAGAACCCATTAAAGTGAAATGAAAGGGGGGGGGGTCACCTTCAAGTTACCGTTTAGTATTTTATAGACTGTCTAATTCTAAGCAACTTTTCAATTGGTCTTCATTATTTCTTTTTTTTTATATATAGTTTTTGAATGATTTGCCTTCCTCTTCTTCTTTCCAACTTGGGGGTTACTGACCCCATCTAAAAAACAAATGCTCTGTAAGGCTACAAATGTATTGTTATTGCTACTTTTTATTCCTCGTCTTTCTATTCAGGCCTCTCCTATTCATATTCCAGTCTCTTATTCAAATCAGTGCGTGGTTTTTTGACTAGGGAAAAATAAAATATTTTTATTTGGCAAAACCAGCCTGTTTGGTTTATTTAATGATTACGGTACATGATTTTCTAGTAGACTTAAGGTATGAAGATCAAAATTACAGAAAATCCGTTATCTGGAAAGCCACAGGTCCCAAGCATTCTGGATAACAAGTCCCATACTTGTAGTATAAAAAAATCTTGCTATCTGCTAATGGTGCAGATTTTCCAGATTGGCAATTCTATTAAAACACGGGAAAAAATACTTTTCATTTTTTATTAACAGAGGAAAAAAATAACTTTTATTTTGAATAGATGAAAACATTTGCTGACATTTTTCTTCCATTTTTAATTAGTAGGCAAAACTAGAAAACTGTGGGGGTGCTGTTGCAATTTGCAGCCTAAGTTGGGGAGCAGTTGCAGAACTGGGGGGGCAAAGAAAATACAGTGGGGGCTCTGCACTCTGACCACTTATTACACAACCCTCAGTAATGAGTTGGAAGTACAGGCCTGAGTGTCTGACCCCCATACAATGCAATGAATAAGCATTTAAAATGAATGTGACATTTAAAACCCAATTGATTACAGGCCCTTCCTACTCACTATTGAACATTCAGGCACTTGAGATGTAAAAGACAAGAACCTCATGGAAACATTATGCAAAGTGGAAGAATATTTCCAATACTGAAACATTTCTGCTTTGTTGCCTTAATTCCCCCCCTGTCAGCGGCAGGAGTCTCAGCTTGATGGAGAAAAATTCCCTTCATGGAGAAGGGGAAGGGAACATAAATCCTTTACGGCATTAGCATTCTTCTAAAAGATTCTGACAGAGGGGAATGCTGCAAATCTGCAATTTGCATCATTTTCTGCTGGAAATGCATTTATAAAATGCAGTTTTTGTTTTTAGAGCCATAAATCACAACAAAAAGGATAAGGAAAAGTAGTTGGGAAGTCACTATGAGACCGAGCAAATGTGTAAAATAACAGGGGCTGTGTTCGCTGAGGCAGGAAAAGTGAACACAAGTGTTGGGATTGATGAGTCTTCATCTTGCCACCCCTAATACTTTGCCACTCTAGGCCGGGCCAAATCCGGGCCTGGTTGTCTAACTGTAGAGGCTATGGTTAATAGTGCTGAATTGTGCTTAGTACAGGGGAATACCTATGCTGCCATAGTTTTATGGGATCTCTCTGTACAGATTATGAGCAAACTTAGGGGACTGTTCCTGCTGAATTGTGCTTGGTACAGGAGAATAACTATGCTGTCATAGTTGTAAGGGATCTCTCTGTACAGGCTATGAGCAAGGCTGAAACTGCAGGCATATGGAAAGAAAACACAAGGAAATAAAAGAAGGAACAGTAAAACATATGATGCAACAAAGATGGAATAATATTAAAATACTGAGTATGTTACCCTTGTATCCATGGGCAACAAGCATTACATATTATATACATGTAGCAGTAAAGCAGGGAATGAGTTAAAATATAATTTATAAATACTTTTTTCAGCATAAGATTCGACCTCTGCTCCTGCCTCACAATGAGCCAATGGGCTTTATGCTAAACACTGACACTTAGATAAGAGGCTCGAATCAGAGGTGCAATGAGCTGTTTTGCTTAATAAGGGGGTGTGCGGCGTGTGGCTATACACTGAAGTACCCCAGGCGTCGCTTGGCTTTGTCCTCCTGTCAGGTAATTGCCATTTATGACTCTCAAAACTCATCACAAATCTCTCTGAATGTATTTGCTGCTGACACGTCTCACCTCTTCCATACGGGAGAAAGAAAAGCCCCTGATTGACAGGTTTCCTATTAGGTTGCAGGATTTCTGGGACTGGAGACGGTTCTGAGTTGGGAGGGGCTGCATTTAACATTATAAATTCTGGTGCAATGACACAACTCTAGGGCCCCAGGGAGACACACAGCAGCATTATGGGATACAGCAGCTCCTCTACTGCCCTATTGCCCCACTAACAGCAATGGGAACGTATAACATCTGCCATATGGACTTAAACTATGGGAACCCTGGGGAGCCCGAGCCTGAGGTGCCAGAATGATTTGAACAATAATTGCATTTGTGGGAAAGTCTGCAAATGGAACAAAGCAGCTGATTGGGGGCAATATAAGGAGGGGTTATTATCTCTACTGCGGATGCAACGCTTGCTGCCTGTAATGAAAGGAAGTCACACGCGGAAAGATTAGAAATGCAACGACGGAGGCGCATTGATGATTAACTGCAGATTCCACCCTCATCTGCTGGGTCTTACACTCTCTGTGCCGTGTGTCTTGTGTTAATGGGATTTCATTCGGTCTCTGTCTGGCGGCTTCTTCCTAAGAACTTGGGTATTGGAAGCCTAGGCGGTGTGCAAGTACTCAATGGATTGGTAGCACTAAATAGGTACCTAATATATAGGGACAGAGACAAGAGGAAAGTGTTGTAAGGGTTACTGCCTGCTCTGCTCTCATTTCCCTACAGAAATAGGGATTGGTATCAGTAGATAGGTACCTAATATATAGGGACAGAGACAAGAGGAAAGTGTTGGAAGGGTTACTGCCTGCTCTGCTCTCATTTCCCTACATATATAGAGATTTTTAGCTATACATAGGTAGGCACCTCAAATATATGTAGTATATAGTGATTCCTATTAGGGGCTGTATGGGTCCAGGATGCAGTCTGATAACCCCCCCCCCCAGTACTGAATGAGCAGTTCTGCCTAATGTGCACCTGACCAGGTTCTACTACATTACAGATAGTGCTGAGGTTGCTCGTTTCCAACTCTGCTGTCGGAAAGGAATTTTTTTAGATAATGAATGATGCAAATTAAAAGTTTAAAAAAATGGCAAGTACCTCCCATGAAACAAAATCTTTCAGGACAAAGTGAAACGTCTTCTGTCAAAATGAATCGGCCGCAAGAATCGACTGCGCAAGTAATCTCCTTGTAACAATACTTTGCTAAGCAGCCTCGTAATTCAGCTGCGCTTGGGACCTTGTATGAAATGGTAATTAGACTTCAGGAAACTAATGAGTTTTAGATTTAATAGTGAAAAACTCCAACACTCAAAGTCCAAACTCAGGTGTTCAAGATAATCCTTTCTTACACAATACTGCTCACTTGTACAGTTACTTGTCTCACCATCATCATCATTAATTTATAGTGTTTATTCAGCAGCCCCTGCACAGCTGAGCTTACAAGCTAAGATCCCTATCACATTCCCACACACAATTTATTCAGTTAAACCTTATGAGCCAAGGGAGCTCAGCCTGAAGGCCAGATAGGAGGAGATTTGGGGTGAGTGCTTATTTGTCAAGCCCAAATAATATATTCTAAAACATTCCATTAAAGTTAAAAAATCAGTTTTTATTTAACATAGATATCAAAAAGTAGGCATACAGACCAATTGATGCTCCACATTACGCGTTTCGTACCTGCCAGTAATTATTCATAGGCAATGAATAAGTACAGGCAGGTACGAAATGCGTAAAGTAGAGAATCAATTGGTCTGTATGCCTACTTTTTAATATCTATGTTAATAAAAACTGATTTTTTAACTTTAATGGAATGTTTTGGAATATATTTTTTGGACTTGGTATATGTGACCTTTGAGCTGGGGGCTATATTCCAATAACTCTGGCCCTTTGGACAGGCCTTATAGACTGCAGCAGTTGTATCATAAGTTTTGGAGTGCTTATTTGTGCCCTGGGTAGAGATGGCGCGAACTGTTCGCCGGCGAACTTGTTCGCGCCAACATCGGGTGTTCGCGCTCGCCGGAAGTTCGCGAACGTCGCGCGACGTTCGCCATTTTGGGTTCGCCATTGTTGGCGCTTTTTTTTGCCCTCTCACCCCAGACCAGCAGGTACATGGCAGCCAATCAGGAAGCTCTCCCCTGGACCACTCCCCTTCCCTATAAAAACCGAAGCCCTGCAGCGTTTTTTCACTCTGCCTGTGTGTGCTGAAGAGATAGTGTAGGGAGAGAGCTGCTGCCTGTTAGTGATTTCAGGGACAGTTGAAAGTTTGCTGGCTAGTAATCGTTTTGATACTGCTCTGTTATTGGAGGGACAGAAGTCTGCAGGGGTTTGAGGGACATTTAAGCTTAGGTAGCTTTGCTGGCTAGTAATCTACCTTCTACTGCAGTGCTCTGTATGTAGCTGCAGTGGGCAGCTGTCCTGCTTCTGATCTCATCTGCTGACTGCTGCAATAACAGTAGTCCTTGTAAGGACTGCTTTTATTTATTTTTTTGTTGTTTTACTACTACTACTACTACTACTATAAGAGCCCAGTGCTATTAGTCTAGCAGTGTTGGGGAGTGGGACTGGTGTGCTAATCTGCTGCTCCTAGTAGTTCAGCAGCACCAACTTTAATTTTTTTTTTTTTAATATTCATTTTTTTTTTATTTTACTTTTTTTTATTTTACTACCGCTGTAGTAGTGTATAAGTTGACCTTTTAGGCATTATTTGCCCTGTAGGCATTTTTTGCCCAGTGTGTTATTCAACCAACTGCCATCTAGCTGTGTGACCTTGTTCACATTCTGTCTAAATATCCATAATATTACCGTCTCCAGAAAAAACACCGGAGTGACTTTTTTCAAGCAGCCATAATATATTTTACGTAATCCGTATCCATCGCAGATTTTTCAGATACATTTTTGCCCTTGATCCCCCTCTGGCATGCCACTGTCCAGGTCGTTGCACCCTTTAAACAACTTTAAAATCATTTTTCTGGCCAGAAATGTCTTTTTTAGATGTTAAAGTTCGCCTTCCCATTGAAGTCTATGGGGTTCGGGAACCGTTCGCGAACCGCTCGCATTTTGGCGCAAGTTCGCGAATATGTTCGCGAACTTTTTTTCCGACGTTCGCTACATCCCTAGCCCTGGGTACCACTGAGACCATAGCAGGGTGACTGTTACCCCAGTATTTCTGGGCTAGACCCAATTGGACATCGAAATCTGACCAGCATGGTTGGTTTACAGACATAGCTCTGTTCCCCAATTTACTGGAGCCATCCTGGTCTTTTAAGTTGTCACTTTAAATTATCTCTCCCCCTGTAAAGATGCTGATTTAGCAGATCGTGTGCAAAAAGTCCAATTAAAATTTATGAAAGTATTAAATCCAGAATTCTAACAAAGACTAAATTAAAAAAAAAAAAAACAGCGCGAGAGCCAATGGCCATAACTTACTCATAGGGCTACATGATGTTTATAGCCAGACTTGTTTATGGGCTGATGATGTCACAAAGCATAAAAGTCTTGTTCATTTTATCTTGGAGAACAAATTGTTTAAAGAGACAGTACACGCTCAGTATAAGTATACATGTCCCTGTCGCTGTGACTATTGCTTAGTAAAGTGCTCGGTTTTTGGGCTGTACTTGGTGCCAACTCCTTTTGTCCCTCCATTAGTCAGTGAGCTGCTTCCATGATGTTATCTTCCAGTTGAGGTCTGACACTGAGTCTCCTCCAGCCTGTCTCACCTTAGTTCTGCTGCTCCACATGGATCCATACAAACACTCTAGGATGATCCTACAGCTTGACCCCCCCCCCCCACCCCAGTCATAACTTCCCAACTCACAGCCCCTTCTCCTGTGATTCTCAGTAGGGTTGTCCACCGGTTCCTTCTGGATCTTGCTTGGACACCCAAAGGTCCTCTGCCTGCCTCCAAAAGGCCATAATGGTGATGCCCATTGAGTGTAGACTCATTGCCAGACACTGCCAAATGCACCACTACTATACTATACTAAAGGATAAGTAAAACTTTAAAATAAGTTAATGTAAAATTGATGAGAGTGCTATTCTAAGAACTTTTGCAATTTACAGTCATTATTTTTTTTTTAATTCCAAGGGATTTATAAACTGTTAATTTTATTCCTAAGCAGAAGAACATCAGAGCAGCCTCTTTCTTTCTCCTGACAACTTCCTTGACTACTTAGTGGTCAGATGGGTTGTAAACTGACCAGCAGGTGGCGCTGTTGGAGCAAAATTCATTCATATTAACAGTACATGTATTCCTTAATTGGAATTAAAAGAAAATAAATAATGAATGTAAAAGTAATAGAACCCTTATCAGTTTTACATTCACTTATTTTAAAGGTTTACTTGTCCTTTATTCTATCTAGCTCGTGAGCAACATGTTGCTCTCCAACCCCTTGGATGTTGCACCCAGTGGCGTCAAAGCAGGAGCTTATTTCTGAATTCCAGGCTTAGAGACAAGTTTTTGTTGTATAAAAACCAGGTGCACTGCCAAACAGAGTCTCAATGTAGGTTGACAATCCACATAGGGGCTACCAAATGGCCAATCACAGCACTTATTTGGCAAGAACATTTTTCATGCTAGCATTGCTCCACAACTCCTTTAACTTCTCGATGTTGCTCATGGGTTAAAAAGGTTGGGGATCCCTCCTCTAAGCCTTACATCCGCACTTTCACCACATACAGCTCCTTGACCTGCCCATAATCTTCCTATTCCTCGACCCTCATCATCGATCCATTCTCTGCCCATGTGACATCACCGTCCTACCCAATTTTATTACCATTCGCCCCCTCCCCCAGAAAGCTGTCATCTCTACTCCCACTCACTCCTACTACTCCTACTCACTGTGGCAGATGCGAACTGATAAAGCAACCTGGAGGAGAACTTACATTGTTTCAAGAATCAAAATACAGAAGGGAAAAAAACAGACACTGTTGTCTATAGCAGTGATATATACACAGAACTATAAATCCAGTGAGAATGAGGAATGAATGGATAATGGGAAGTTGTATCAGGAGTCAGAGGCAGCAGTGCAGAGAACAGAAAGAGACAGACACAATGACAGTTACACAGAACTATAAACCCAGTGAGAATGAGGAATGAATGGATATTGGGAAGTTGTATCAGGAGTCAGAGGCAGCAGTGCAGAGAAAGGGACAGACACAATGACAGTTATACAGAACTATAAACCCAGTGAGAATGAGGAATGAATGGATTTTGGGAAGTTGTATCAGGAGTCAGAGGCAGCACTGCAGAGAAAGGGACAGACACAATGACAATTATACAGAACTATAAACCCAGTGAGAATGAGGAATGAATGGATATTGGGAGGTTGTATCAGGAGTCAGAGGCAGCAGTGCAGAGAAAAGAAAGGGGCAGACAGACACAATGACAATTACACAGGACTATAAACCCAGTGACAATGAGAAATTAATTGAAGTTGCTTAAAATATTCTTTATAAAAACAAAGTTCTTGGGTGGTGTTCCACTTTAAAATGATCCTGATTGTTTAATATTTTCCTAGCCAAAAATCCCAGAAAAAAGAAAGAAGAAAGCAAAGGTTTGGCTACAGGCAGGATAAAACTTTATTCAGGCCTAATTCAGATATTTGCCTGCTACATGGAGGCTTTTCCAGATGTGTAAATTCCACCCGGTTGGGGGTCACTGCAGAGACGGATGGAGATGGAGGCATGCAAATGAGAGGAGGAAAACGGTCACAGCTTACATCAAATCCCTCTGTGAGCTCATCTAAATGGCCTGCGTGTATCTGTTGTCTCCCCCATTTTATTTCCCATTCCATGCTGGCGTCTAAATGAGTAACAATAGTAATTCAATTTATTAGGAGTTGATTTTAGTCGTCCCCCACACCTTTTTTAGAGAATAGTCCTTTCCTCCCAACATGGGCATAATAATAAGGAATGGTGGAATCAGCTCCAATACTTTGTATTATTCAACTTTGGGAAGAACACAAAAGAAAGACCAATTGACATATATCAGTGAGCACCATATTGACCAATCAAACTGCCCCTCTATAGCTGCTGTAGGCATTGGCTTAGCAATTTTATAAACATGAATTTTTGGCAGAGGGTGTGATGGAATCACTGTGCACTTGGCCTCTCTTAAAAGTTTTTTGTGAGGGGGCCCCAGGCATGTGGTAAACTGGGGCATGATGTCCCAGATGGTCCTGTAGTCCCAGATGGTTCTGTAGTTCTTGATGGTTCTGTAGTTCCCATGATTCTGTAGCTTCTGATAGTTCAGTAGCATATCTCCCAACATTTTAGAAGTAAAAAGAGGGACAAAATTTTTTTCCACACGTAGAACAGCGACATTTTTGACCACGCCCTTTCTGTGGTCACACCCCCTAATTACCATGTTCATTTTACAAAATTTGGCAGGTAATGAAAGTTTGAAAATATTTCTCCTTATCTAAACAGTTTTTTTATGTCTCAAAATTGTTACAAAGTATCTTATTTGCAACTGTTGGCTGTTCTGTGGTCTCTGCTAAAAGCCAATTAAGTTAGAAACTTTGTTTCTTTTTCTGGCTGTTCAGTGCAGAGAAAATAAGGACTTTCCAGTACAAATGAGGGACTGCAGGTTGAGCTGTCAAAAGAGGGACTGTCCCTCTGAAAAAGGGACAGTTGGGAGGTATGCAGTAGTTCCCGATGGACGGTTCTGTAATTTCCAATAGTTCTGTAGTTCCCGATGGTTCTGTTGTTCCTGATGGTTCTGTAGTTCCTAATGGTTCTGTAGTTCCCAATGGTTCTGTAGTTCCCAATGGATTTTTAGTTCCCAATGGTTCTGTAGTTCCTAATATTTTCCGATGGTTCTGTAGTTCCAGATGGTTCTGTAGTTCTTGATGGTTCTATAGTTCCTAGTGGTTCTGGTTCTGTAGTTTCTAATGGTTTTGTAGTTCTCGATGGTTCTGTAGTTCCCGATGGTTCTGTAGTTTCTGACTGTTCTGTAGTTACTGATGGTTCTATAGTTCCCGATGGTTCTGTAGTTCCTGATGGTTCTGTAGTTACTGACGGTTCTGTAGTTCCTGATAGTTCTGGTTCTGTAGTTCCTAATGGTTCTGTAGTTCCCAATGGTTCTGTAGTTCCCAATGGTGTTGTAGTTCTTGACGGTTCTGTAGTTACTGATGGTTCTGTAGTTCCCGATAGTTTCCAATGGTTCTGTAGTTCTCAATGGTTCTGTAGTTCTTGATGGTTCTGTAGTTCCTGACGGTTCTGTAGTAACTGATGGTTCTGTAGTTCCTGATGGTTCTGTAGTTCCTGATGGTTATGTAGTTCCTGACGGTTCTGTAGTTCCTAATGATTCTGTAGTTCCTGATAGTTTCCAATGGTTCTGTAGTTCCCGATGGTTCTGTAGTTCTTGATGGTTCTGTAGTTCCTGATGGTTCTTTAGTTCCCGATGGTTCTGTAGTAACTGATGGTTCTGTAGTTCCTGATGGTTCTGTAGTTCCTGATGGTTCTATAGTTCCCAATGGTTCTGTAGTTCCTGATGGTTCTGTAGTTACTGACGGTTCTGTAGTTCCTGATGGTTCTGGTTCTGTAGTTCCTAATGGTTCTGTAGTTCCTGATGGTTCTGTAGTTCCTGATGGTTATGTAGTTCCTGACGATTCTGTAGTTCCTAATGGTTCTGTAGTTCCTGATGGTTCTGTAATTCCTGATTCTTTGTTTCTGATGGTTCTGTAGTTCCAGACAGTAATTTAGTTCCTGGTGGTTCTGTAGTTCCTGGTGGTTCTGTAGTTCCTGATCGTTATTTAGTTCCTTGACAGTTCTGTAGTTCCTGATGGTTATTTAGTTCCTGGTGGTTGAATTCTGTAGTTCCTGAGGGTTATTTAGTTCCTGATGGTTCTGTAGTTCCTTTGTTAAGAGTAAAGAGACAATGACCCAATTATTGCTGGAATGGAGCAACATGCCAGACAGGAGAATAAGTCCCATTAACACCTGGGCCAAATGGCATATCAGCTATTAATCCCTATGTGTGACATAAGACAAAAGGGCATGGTGCCCTCCGGCATGTTCTTTGTACTTTGCACCCTTAATTGCACCTTGATTTTTTAATTATTTGCCTTTTTCTTTTCAGCTTTTAAATGGGGTGGGGGGGCAGTGATGCTCTGTAAGACTACAAATCTATTGATATTGGTACTTTTCATTCTTCATCTTAATAGTCAGGCCTCTCCCATTCATATTCCAGTCTCTTATTAAAATCAATGTTTGGTTTGGACCCCAGCAACAAGATGGTTGACATTGCAAACTGGAGAGCTGCTGAATAAAAAGCTCAATAACTCAAAAACCACAAATAATAAAAAATTAAAACCAATTGCATATTGTCTCAGAATATCACACTTTGCATCATACTAAGAGTTAATTTAAAGGTGCTATCAGTCAATGACCTACTTGGCGTTGGAACTGCTCAGATGCCTTCAGGCAGTTATATTATACGGCCACCCGCCCTGTGCAAAAATACAACCATACTGACAAATAGCTGGCAGTGAGGCACCTCTGTGTAGAAAACATTCCCTGATACCGGTACATACCCAGGGGCCAAACTGAGAATTTTTTTTTTAATTAAAAACAAAATGTAATTAGATATGAATAAATATTTATACCCCCACCGTTGAGGGATTAAATCCCTTTAAGAGCTGGGGGGGGTTTCTCTGGCTTTTACTGAGATCCATCATTTTCCAATAGGGAATACCAGTTGTGCCTCTTTGTTGCATTTATTAAACAGGAAAACGGCAAATGGAAGCTGTAAAATGTGACCTGCGGGTCTCGCAATATGAAACGACTGAGGAAAAAAACACATTCGCAAATAAATTAAGCTTTTTATCTAGGCTGGAACGCTCCACTTATCGTAACAGCACTAATTAATTACACATTTTGCGTAGCACCCACTTACTAACTGCCTGTTAAGAGCAAGTCAGACTGCTGCCTGCAATTCGTTATGGGCAAAGACAGTCAGAACCATTATGGTGCAAGGATTCATACCAATAGGGGAGAGAGGGCCATTGCCCCCTGGGTGCCAACCATTTGGGAAGAGAAATATAAACTACTAAGGATCTATAGGCAACCGATCAGCAGTTGTCAGTTTCATCAAACTAAAGGCAAAGTGTGCAAGGTGGTTTCCTTCTATTCGCCACTAGTATCAATAAAAGTGTTGCTGTTGGACTTAGAGGCAGCCATATATCCCAGCAGGTTGTGGCACACAGTGGAATTTCCTTGACTCTAGCTCTTGCCCGAGAGAGAGAGATTGATGGAGCTGTACATATGCCAAATGCATTCTTCAAAACAGCTCCTTTATTTCTCATTTTTTACTACTGTTTTCTTTACAAGTCTGTAAAATATTTGGCTGGCTCCAGGGGCTGTTGATACGCGACGTGGGAATATGGAGAGGCCAACAGCAGAGAAGTGCAGTAGGGATGGTTTATACTGTATGTAATAATTATGGGGGTTCATGCAGTTAACCAGTGATAGAGATAAGGCCACTAGAGGCACATTATATCAGTACCTTGAGGCCATCTTGAGAAGAAGACCTCCAGGATTCCCTATGGCTGTGGCTGAATGTGCAAGTTCTCCATAAAACTGCCAGCAGATGAGCTACCTGTGACATTTGCCCGGGTATCATAGGGAAAGCCTGTATGTAGCCTTAGACAGGTGGTGGGTATTTATAAGAAAGGAAAAAGTGCTTCAGGCCCATATGTAGACCAGTAGGCTTTTGACTTGATTGAGAAAAGGCCAGTCAACTTATTAAAGCCTACCAAAAGGCCCACTTAGTGCCCCCTTAGTGTGGACTTGTTTTCTGGATTTTGGTCTTTTATTCACTTTAATTCTCTATAAATGTTAGACCAATCAGCAGAAGCCCTATTATTCTATACATTTGGGTTTCTTTATATGAGGGATGTAAGGGAGCAGAGCGTTGGATAATGGTGGACATAATTTATGAGGGATTGAGGAGATCGACATCAGACTATGTGCCCAGGTGAAGGTCATACAGACCAGCATCTTTATTAATGATGCTGCTTAGGTAGCTCCATGGAGCTCATTTTAGTTGCTGAGAGACTGGGGTAATTGGGAACCTCACCCCAGAGGCCCATTAAGGTAATGAGGGTATTGATACCAGCTATATCAGTAAAATCATTACAAATAGAATATAAGTAATAGTTATGGGGGTTCATGCAGTTAATATTATATTTGGGTTTCTTTTTATGAGGGAGGATAAGGTTCAGCCTTAATCTCTTTCCCGATGGTGATGCCTCTAGAGATGCCACCATAAAGGAACCCATGTAGGAGTCCTCAGTGCTTCAATATAAAGGAACTCTACAAGTAGATGTCACTGTGTATTGACTGAAAGTCTATGTGTTAATATCATTGACATTTGGAAGTATGGCTCCCATACTGTGCCTCAATCATGGTATACCTTCAACCTTCAAAATGCCTCTAACCATACAAACCCCTTCACACCAACTCTTTCAGCTTTATTGCCCAAAGCACTGAAGATATCGATAGAATTATGAGTGTCAACATATCCAGAGCCATAAAACCTAATCATCCAGTGTTTTGGGCGTTGAGGAATTAAGTGCACATTAACTTCTCTAACATATCAATACCATCAATGGCATATCAATAACATCAATGGCATATCAATAACATCAATGGTATATCATATCTCACCACCTACCGCATTTGTTTATAAATGGGTTTTACCAGAATGAAAGAGCAGAATCACCAATTAGAGAATCCATTCATTCTGCTCTTATTGCACGGATACAGCTCTTAGCTCTTAGCTTGGGACATGGGGAAATTGTTAAGAACAAATGCTGATTAGACTGACGTCAGCTTGTGTTTGTCGTGTTCCGCCGATCAGACTCTGAGAAGATCAGCCGCAAAGGGAATCTTTAGCATTGTGGTTCAATTCAATGGAAAATATGCTTCGCTTTTCTATAGATAATCAGGAAGATAGACTGGCTCAGAAAGCCTTAATTATCTGGATATTTGCTGATCTACTAAGAGGGTAGTTTAAAGATTGGCTCCACTGTTGGAGGTTTAAATAAAATACCATGTTTTATAGTTTAGTGTAGTGTAAACTAATTTATTCAAGACAGAAAGAGATGGTCCCCTACAGTCAACCATGGAAAAGATGTGTCCTAAAAGTTATGTAAGGGATAATTTATGCAGGATTGAGGAGATCCACCTCAGACTATGTGCCAAGGTTAAGGTCATACAGACCAACATCTTTATTAAAGATGCTACTTAGTATTTGGTAGCTCCATGGAGCTCATTTTATTTGGTGTGAGACAGTATGAGTGTGGTGCCTAGGACCAAACAGAGAACCTTACCCCAGAGACCCATGAAGGTAATGAGGCTATTGACCCCAGATATATCAGTAAGATCAAGAGTCAAGATAAGCAGCACCTGGGTTTATTGTAAGAACTGTTTGGACCTTTAGGGCTGGGACACACTGGGCGATTTGGGGAGATTTAGTCGGCGGGCAACTAATCGCAGCGACTTTTCTCCCCGATTTGTTTTCCGAAGTCGCCCGAAGTTGCCTCACGAGGAAACTTCGGGCGCCTTCGGAAAACGAATCGCCACGTGTGATTAGCGCAGGGGATTTTTCATTTTAGCAAGGCGCAGAGCGAGGAGAGGCATTCGGGGAAGATTGGTCGTGGAAAGTCGCGGCGATTAGTCGCCAGGAGACTAAATCTCCCCAAATCGCCCAGTGTGTCCCAGCCCTTAGGCTTTACTTATCTATCTTCACCTCCTATTGTCTTCAATATTATTTTCTTTCTCTGTCTATCTAGCTAGTTAACATTTCTTTCCCTATCTCTCTCTATGTCTTTGGTCTATCTCTCTCTAACTGTCAAATATCTATCTATCTATCATCTATCTATCTATCTTCTATCATCTATCTGTCATCTATCTGTCATCTATCACTATCTATCTGCCATCTATCAACCTGTCTATCTGCCATCTATCACTATCTGGCATCTATCTATCTATCTATCTATCTATCTATCTATCTATATCTATCTATCGATCAGTCTATCTATCATATATCTGTCATCTATCTATCATCTATCTATCTATCTATCTATCTATCTATCTATCTATCTATCTATCGTCTATCTATCTGTCATCTATCTATCTATCTATCATCTATCTATCTATCATCTATCAATTCTTCTATCACTATCTATCTGTCATTTATCTATCTGTCATTTATCTATCTATCTAACTATCTATCTATCATCTGTCTGTCTGTCTATCTGTCTGCTTATCAACAATCTACCTTCAGAAAACTGTCAGCAGAGTGGTTGGAATGGAAATGTACAGAACTATTCCATGGCCAGAGGCAGTTGACTTTTACGATATTAGATAATAAATAAAGTGCCTTTTTTGTGACAAAGCTCAAAATCATAAATTGGACATAAAACTCATTTCTGGGAGTAAAAAAGAGTGAAATGAAAAAGCTTTCTTTCTCCACAATAACTTATATTCCTATCCAACTGGAAGAGCCAATCACATCGACTGATCTCAGAGGCATGTGTCATAATTGCACCATAGTTTCTGGATATTCTTGTGCCTTTCACTTTTGCTTCCCTTGCACATTTATAAGCACTTACTATGAAAGGAGCAAAAATGTTCTTATCAGTCATCTTATTATTGCATTACTCTTTAGTCTTACTACTCACTAATCTTTCTACTCATTAGTCATATTACTAACTAATCTTACTACTCACTAGTCTTGCTACTCACTAATCTTACTAGTCACTAGTCTTACTACTCACTGTTGTGTTTTGGTAGCCGAGGATGAGTAGAGTATAACAGTGCTATATTAGCAGGTTCATGCAGCCATTACACTTCAACTCTAATGCTTTTTAACTCAGTATAACTCTTGTGCACTAGTCTTACAACACACTAATCTTACTACTCACTAACCTTACTACTCACTAGTCTTACTACTCACTATTCTACTAATCTTAAAGATATTTTTTTCAACCAGGGACACACCTAATATATCTAATTATCTATCAAATAGCCTATTTTAAAGTATCAGGTTTTTAAACTTCAGGCATTTAATTTAACATATAATATCCTTATCAATTACAGCAGGGGGTACATTATCCCTTATAATACATTAGTGATACTCAGAGATCCCTGTATAACTCAGCCTGCAGCCTTGTGCCTTTATATGGTTATCAGGGCCGGAACTAGGGGTAGACAGAGTAGGCACGTGCCTAGGGTGCAAAGCTCGGGGGGCGCCCGGCACGTACCTTTAACTGCTGTCTTCATTCCTGCTCTGTGTGCGCATGTGCACGCTCCTATGCGACAGGAGCATGGCGTGCAATGTTACTTGAGGGTGGCGTGCGCTGTGACGCTGTTGTCAGCGTGCATGCGCGCGCTCAGTGTAGGGTGTGACGCGGCAGGTTGGGTTGCCTAGGGCGCCCGCCCAGGCTGGCCAGGCCATGCTGGTTATACAACCACTCAGTGACTTCTACTATCCTTATCATTTACAGTAGGGGGTACATTATCTCTTATAATACATGAGTGATAGTCAGAGATCCCTATATAACTCAGCCTGCAGCCTTGTGCCTTTATATGGTCACAGAACCCCTCATTGACTTCTAATATCCCTATCATTTACAGTAGGGGGTACATTATCCCTTATAATACACGAGTGACATTTCTAATATATCTGTCTAATTATCTATCAAATAGTCTACTTCAAAGTATCAGGTTTTTAAACTTCAGGCATTTTAATAATCATATGATACCCTTATAATTTACAGTAGGGGGTAAATTATCCCTTATAATACATGAGTGATACTCAGAGTTCCCTGTATAACTCAGCCTGCATCCTTGTGCCTTTATAGGGTCACAGAACCCCTCAGAATACAATGTTGAGGTACTGTTCCAGGTGATAGGGACCTTAGATTGTAAGCTTCACTGGGGAAACTGAGCTAAAATTGAGCTAAAACATAGTGGTTGTTGGCTCCGTTTCTACACAAATCCAGAATTAATGGAAAGTAGAAAGTATTTTATTACAACCTTTAACTTAAATTTATATCAGCCTGAGTTTTTGCCAAAGCACAAAAACATTAAGAACGTTAAAAAAAACCTGGCTAATTATTTATGTGTTTTTCCAAACTGAGATCAGACTTTTGGGATTTACTACATCATTGATACTGAAATAGAATGGGAGGCGGAAGGAATACAAATGAACACAGAACAGAATGATATCAACGTCTATCTGAGCCCAGAGCATAAGCATTAGAATTACCTATGCTGCCATAGTTTTATGGGATCTTTCTGTACAGACCATGAGCAAACTTAGGGGACTGTACCTGCTGAATTGTGTTTAGTAACAGGTTTTCCTTAGCAGTAGCTGTAATTTTAATTGTGGATAAAAAATCCTGGTGATTTATGTCCATATTTTGCACATTGCACTGCACTGGTAACTAAGCCCTATTGTGTTGTATATCCAGTTATCTGCATGTTGTACAGTGCCCACAAAAGCTCACAATTCTTTAATAACATTGAAGGGTTTTGCAGCCATGATTAAAGGAGACAGAGCAGCTTGTTGCATCGGGACTAGGGATGCACCGAATCCACATTTTTTGGATTCGGCCGAACCCCCGAATCCCTCGCGAAAGATTCGGCCGAATACCGAACCGAATCCGAGCCCTAATTTGCATATGCAAATTAGGGGTGGGAAGGGAAACACATTTTCTACTTCCTTGTTTTCTGACAAAAAGTCACACAATTTCCTTCCCGCCCCTAATTTGCATATGCAAATTAGGATTCGGATTCGGTTCGGACAGGCAGAAGGATTCGGCCAAATCCGAATCCTGCTGAAAGTAATCCTGGCTGAATCCTGGATTCGGTGCATCCCTAATCGGGACAAACCCTGCTTGTTCTCAGACACTGCACATTGATAACTCCATCATTTCTCTATTGATTTACCATAACGAGTGCAGCAGCAATTAATAAAAACTCATGTTCTGCCATGGAAAATTTATGGATTCAACAGTGTCAAGTCTCACGGAAATGGGACCCATATTGGTTCCGGGGTTGCTAGTCATTATTGAGAATAGCAAAATATAACTTGTATTGTTCTCAGAATTCAGACCTGGTGAGAAAAATGACTCACTAACAGAAGTACTGACCGTCCACTTCATTTCATCCAGTCCATTAAACTAATGGTTTTCTCTCAATGGACCCGGTTTCCTTCCCACCCACATTGTCTGCTTCAGTCCTTTCTTAAAGTCTGGGTTGATTACTCGTTAGCGTGAGATATTACCTTTCCCTACACACGGCCACTGATTATGTGCTGTGGATAATGTGCTAAAGTGACTCCTCTGACCCCCATTAAAAACTTCCCGCCAACTGTACACCAGGGCGACCAGCGTCGTGATTTAACCACCCAACATGACTAATCGGATTAATTGCCCTTTTCATCCTGTTCAAATTATTCACCCAGTCTCTACATGATTGGCTCTTATATCACTCACTGACAGTGAAAGCCTTAATAATAGAAGCCATTAGCAACTGTCAGTTATGACTCTGTACACTTAAGAATAAAAAGCTTCTAGTGACAAGGGGTTTCTCTATTGGGCCCCCAAATGGGACTCAGTGAGCAGTGGTGATGGAACCAATGAAACAAATAAGCACTCATCCTAAATCACCCCCCTAACTGACCTTCAGGCTGGGCCCTCTTAGCTCATAACAAGGTTACAGATATATAGAAACATTGGGGTAACAGTAACCCTGCTATAGTTCCAGGGGTACCCGGGGCAAAATAAGCACTCACCCCAAATCTCCCCCAAACTGGCCTTCAGGCTGGGCCCCCTTAGCTCATAACAAGGTTACAGATATATAGAAACATTGGGGTAACAGTCACCCTGCTATAGTTCCAGGGGCACCCAGGGCACAAATAAGCACTCAACCCAATTCCCCCCCCCTAACTGGCCTTCAGGCTGGGCCCCCTTAGCTCATAACAAGGATTACAGATGTATAGAAACATTGGTGTAACAGTCAACCTGCTATAGAAGTGCACAGAGGGCACAAATAAGCACTCACCCCAAATCTCCCCTAACTGGGGTTCCCCTTTCACCCCCTGCCTGTGATTAATTTGAATGGAATCTGCATGTGACATGAGGGTTCCATTGATATAAATAAGAAGAGGCCTGGGGGGGTTGGGGGTATTGGGGATATTATTATTGGGGATATTATCAGGGGTGGAACTACCGGGGGAGCAGGGGATGCGAGCGGGCCAGGGCCCGCACCCCCTCAGGGCCCCCCGGCAGTTTGCGGCACATATTCCCGGGCCAGTTCCTGGTGTACGGAGTGGGGCGGTGGCTGGCTGCGCGTCCTGCGCCAGGGCCCGCCCCCCTCTAGTTCAGTTTCTGGATATTATTTCTTAAAATATATAATCCCAGCACTGTGTGTGTGGCAGAATAAATCCAGATAAAGCTGTGGGATTCGCAAATGCATCACTGCCAGTCCGGCTCAGTACAAAGTGCAGCTCCACATTCCCAAAACAAATGGTTGCATTATTTCGATTCAATGTAGAGATTTGTGGCAGTATTTGTATTTAATCTCCCCGCGCTTCTGACTCAGTACACAATCCCGGCACTGTACATTATACAAACGCCCGACGCTAAACTGCGAGTAAATATTTCACAATGACAAATCACCTTATCTTCTTTTTCATTAAACTTGCCTAATTCTGCACATGCTCATGGGCTCCGCTGACTGACGCGCGTCTGACGCTGAGAAAGGGGTTTTTCTCTTATTTTTTTTTGTACTCGGGAGGCTGAACCGAACAAAATCCAATACTCATTACACTGTTTCATTTGGAAACCCAGTGGGGGTCATTCATCAAAGTTCGCTTCAGTTTGTGCTGGTGCCGCAGGGGGAGAAAACAAGCAATTTTCATTCTATCAGCAAAATTACTGAGTTACAGGAAAATCAGATCGAATAATAAATAACGGCTATTCTTGGTCAACAGTCACTTTCATTTTTTATCTTCATTATTGTGTAAATGTAATTGCTGGTGAAAGCCGGATTTGTTATCTGTTTCTCTTTGATGGTTCTGCCTCTTGAAACAATGTAGCAGCAGCCAGTCCCCCTCCAGGTCTGTTCATCGGGCAGCTTCTGCTACACTTTGTCAGGAGTGAAAACCAGCACTGCAGAGGATATAGACTGCCGAACATACAGTTTTGTGCTTGAGTTTTAAACCAAGTAAAGCCTCTTTGCCTTTACCAGGTCCCCTTGTGCTGCTTTTAATTTCCCTGTGAACTCGTTGCTACAATTTGCTCCTACAAACTTGAAAAAGAAGCAGTGACCCATTTCTCTTAATAATCCTGTGACTTGGCTTCCTAAGGTGCCTGAGGCTCACCAGGAAACCTCATCTCAAGGGCCTACCCCTGTACAAAATAGCGCTCACAAATATCAAAATTAACATTTAAAAAACTAAAAAATCTGTAATGTCCGAAACAATATTATAATAAAATATTAGTAATAAATACAAAAGCATAACAGAATCCTTTAAGTAAGAGCACATATGGTAATACTCTTACATGTATTACAAAAAAATATACACTTGTTGGGTTAGGAATTCAATTTTACATGGTAGAGTGAATTATTTGCAGTGTAAATAATATAATTTAGAAATACAAATGACAACATAAAAAGCATGACAGAAGAATAGTATGACCCAGAGAGTGATGTTCTAAGTCAATTTGCAATTGGTCTTCACTCTTTATTATTTGTGTTTTTTTTTTTTAATTACTTAGCATTTTGTTCAACTCTCCAGTTTGGAATTTCAGCAATGATCTGGTTGCAAGGGTCTAAATTACCTTAGCAACCAGGCATTGGTTTGAGTCAGAAGAAGGCAAATAATTTCAAAACTATACATTAGCGATTTTTACTCCTTTTTTCTTATCATGCCTACTTCCGATGATGTCACTTCCGGTTTACAATGACAGCAATTCCTGATTCTTGATGGTCAGCAGGTCGTTGGTCCGGGTTGCGGACAAGGTACTTGCGTGTCAGGTAGCAGGTCCAAGTGGGTAAGAATGCGGGTTGCGGATTGCAGGTTGCGAGTATGGGTTCCAAAAATGGACCTGCGCAGGACTCTACCTTAACCCACACTATGGGAGAACAGCTTAGAGTCACAAAAACAGGCTGCTATCACAAATATACAAATTGCTGCAAAGTAATAAATGGATGAACTACCCTAACTATTTTGATGCTTGGGAAAGAGAACTAGATATTACTCTACCTCCTTCAGTAACAAGGAAAATGTTGACACAAACGCATAAAGCCTCCAGGACAGGTAGAGTTAGAGAGATGCTATACAAAATTATCACCAGGTGGTACTAAGTACCTGTAAAATTGCATAGGTACTTCCCATCTGTGTCTAACGCTGGCCACAGACGCAAAGATCCGACCGTACGAATAAATGTACGATCGGACTTCCCCATCTCCAGACCTGCCACTAACCATTCCGATCAAATAAAGTACAAAAGAACAGATCAGCCGATGTTGTGCCCCTGACAGCAATCGTATGAAAGTTATTTCCGACAAATCTAGTGACAGTCTCCCTCTGAAAATCGTATGATCGGCAATACATGCAGAGATATTACCAGCAGTCGACAGAAATCTTTTAACCTGTCCGATTGACCAAATGACCGATCTCCGCCGGACGAAAAATGACGGGACTCTCCACCACGGTCCAAAAATCATAAGAATCCTTTATTTGAACGATCAGATCTTTGCGTCTATGGCCAGCTTAAGAAATGTTGGAGATGCAACTCAGATTCTGGCACCTTTAAACACATCTGGTTCACTTGTACGGCTATCACTTCCTACTGGACCAAAATATGCTAAGTTACTAATAAAATAACAGGGAAGAAACTCCATCACACGATATCCCCCTATTACTATTTCACAATGACAGCACTAGTAATGTGTTGTTGACTGATAGCCTAACTAGACACCTCCTGCAAGCGGCACTAGCCATGATTCCAAAAGATGGAAATCATCAAAGCCCCCATTAGAAATTGAGTGGACAAACTGAGTTGAAGAAACAGGGAAGTTAGAGGAAATTACCTGCTTATTGCACAATAACATGTCACTATATAACCACACTTGGAAACCTTGGCTTAATCACTTAAAGAAGACAAGATAAGGTCTAGACCCATATCATGATGTATGCAAGTAAATGTATAAATAATACATCAGTGCTAAAGTTTGCGTATTGCTCAGAAACAACTTGCTATTAACTTGGAAAAGTTCATTTTGTAATTGAATTTGCATTTATTTACCCTCCCCTCCCCTTCTGTAGCCTTTTCCGTTTTTTACTTATGAAAAATCAATAAACGAAGATGTACAAAAAAAAAAAGTTCATTCCCACCCTAATAACAGTGACACAAAGAATATTTACACTTTTTTTTTTGTTTAGTTAGACCAAAGTCAGTACCTGTGCTACAGCAGGTAGGTCACAATAGTAGGCTTTAATAAATGTAGCCAGTAAAGTCCTTAAATTTGGCCCTGGAGAACCTGTTTCTTGTTGAATCTCAGATTAAGGACAAGATGTCTAAAATAGTGTTTAATTTTTGTCCGACGTTGCAGGGTTTGAATGTTTTACACATTAGCAGCCCTTTAACGTGTTCACAATAAAGGGAAAGTGGCGCCACGATGTGAGTTTTAAATCTAAAAGCCATTAAATCAGGACAAGCCGAGGGCACCAAGTATGTAATGATTTCCAACGTTACACAGCACTAGCCATATATCTCAGACCTGCTACACTTTGCGCTTCCTAAATAATCATTTTGTCTTCCCGTTGAAATTGGCAGCAGAAATGCATTTCCCATGAGGCAGTGCAACATCCAAACTTCAATCAATGAATTGAATATTTATGTTATTTATCAAGAACAAGACGGGGGAGAGGACGGCGGGAAGTCGACTGAGCAATAAGTTCTGAGCCACGTTGCTGAAATATTAATTTTGTGAAAGACAAGTTCCTCCGAAAGGACTGAGGTCTCACTGCAGGATAAATGGAGGTTCGAGCAGGTTGGTTATTGTGTAGTAATGATATTTTATAAATAGGAGCTTGGATCAGAGGAATTCCCATTCAATATGTATTGCGACTCATGCCTGTTGTCTTAAAGCTGCCTTGAAAAAGAAATTAGCAGCCAAGAAGATAAAGAAAGATGGCAGTTATGGGGGTAAGGGTAAGGGTTTATGGGTAATATGTGAAAATGTAGATGACTTGATGGACTTGTCTCAAATGGTGGTAGGTGGCAACAATCAACTGTGCACCTTGGCACTCATTCTCATAAAGGAGGCTGCTTGCCACCCACTGACATATCTTAGTGGTGCCCAGTGGTCATCATTTAGTGGTCACATTTCAAACCTCACTTGAGCACCTTTGTTGAACCCCACTAGTTTCTCTTTAGATGATCAACTCCCTGGTTTGATGCAATATCAAGAAGCCCTCAAGATGCCCCTTCTAAAACCCTTTGAAGGACACCTCATCTTTGCACTGCTGTATAAATTGCCTAGTTCATTCCAGTACTAAATGCAAATTCTCAAAAAAAAATCAATTGTGCAGAGCTAGGCCAAGGAACTTGGTAACCAAGGCAAGAGAATCCATACCTTCCTCTTTTCCTCCACACCACCAGCTGCCAGGTTTGGTGGACATAAACCAGTTTACATGGGAAATATAAGGAGATACAATCAGGAGGTCCAATCTTCTTCTCTTCCTTGCTAGGAACTCTGAACTCCTTGTGTTCTAGATGCGTTTCCCCTTTCATGGCATCTCCACCAGCCAACAGAACCATCTGGAATTAGTCGTGAATCCAGAAAGTCCATGGGGGACACATAAAGTCCAATTGTGCAGAGCTAGGACAAGGAACTTGACAACCAAGGCTAGAGAATGAATATGTGCCATTTGTCCCCACACAACCAGCTGCAAAGATCTGGTGGACATAGACCAGTTGACATGGAAAGTTAAGGAAAGGCAATGAGGAGATCCACTGTTGTTCTATTCATTGCAAGGGCATCTGAGATCCTTAAGTTTAGAAGCTTTTCTTCTTTCATAGCATCTCTGCCATCCAACATAAACATTGCTGTAAATAGTGATGAATCCGCGATGTCCAAGTGTGACACATGAAGCCCAATTGTGCAGAGCTAAGCCAAGGAGAACCAAATTTCTTCTCTTCCTTGCAAAAGCCACTGAGCTTCTTCAGTTCAAGAAGCTTTTCCTTTTTCATGGCATCTCTGCCAGCCAACAGAACCATGGCTGTAATTAGTTGTGAATCCACAGGGCCATGTGGGCATCAAATGAGCCAATTTCAACACAGCAGACCCCTTTCCACTGTTTCTCAGAATGATTTCTTTAGTTCCCCTTTAAAAGCCAAGGCCTGAGCATTTCTGCATAAACTCTTCTCTAACCCTGGCCTCTTATTTAATATAAACATGTGAATACACAAATGGCCTGAGATAGAATTAATTTTGCTCTGATGTGCCCCCATTAAATATGTAGTCAACATCACGGAGCACATTAGGAAATATTATGTGTGACTAATGCAAATAAATGGCCTAAATAAATATACTGTAACCATCATTATATAATTTCCTTACAATAACGCTGTTGACTGCATGGCCTTTATGCTTGCGCCTCTCCCCTCTGCTCCTGGAAGGCAGGGACCCATCTGAAGTAGTAAATGGCTTCTAATGGGCCAGTCATTATCTTTAAGTGTGTTTTTCCTTCTGTAATTCCAGTGCATCCCAGGGAGGGGGTGAAACAACCAACGCCTCCACGAAATTCCAAGGTGATAACAAAGTTTCTACATTTGTGCAACTTCCATTACTGAACCCCCTTTAGACAGCGAGTGCAGGTTCCCATTTATACTGTATTCACTTCTCTCTCTCTCTGTGTAAATGAGGAAAGTGGTTTGAAGCCTAGAAAACATTACAAGGGCATCAGAATAGAGATTATTTTATTATTGATGTCATAACTAATATTTGTCAATTAGAGATGTCACATGTTGCAGGAATAAATGAGAAGGTCACTACTGTGGGGCTGATGTCAAGGTAAAAACAATGAATGTACTTTTCAGCAGGTATTGGGGTGTCCTGTAGATGGATGAGTCAGTGTCATGGCATAGGGGTACATAAGTCTGTAACTTAGATATTTAGGGTATTCTCCTTAGGCACCTGTACTATTTATGTGCCAATTAATTAATTTACATTTTCAAAACAAGCTGGTGCCCAATTACTTTGTGCGACTACCCCCGCCCCCGGACATGTGCAAGCACAGCACCTCTTCCTTTGTAGTTAGAGCCTGTATTAATCATGTTCTAAGTAAGCAAAATGAGCAAAATGACATTAAATAACATTATATATGAATACATAGTGCTTTCTGCTTTTAAAAAGTCATTTACCTTCCCAAAGCCTTCTAATATACTTAATATCCTTATCATTTAAAGTAGGGGTACATTATCCCTTAAAATCAGATACTCAGAGATCCCTGTATCATTTAAAGTAGGGCGTACAGTATCCCTTATAATACATTAGTGACACTCCTAATATATCTAATATATCTATCTAATTATCTATGAAATAGCCTACTTTGAAGTATCAAGTTTTTCAATCATATAATACCCTTATAATTTACAGTAGGGGATACATTATCCCTTATGTGATGTTTATATGGACAGAGGAACCCTTCCAGAGAGTTGCAGTTGACTTGGTTGGTCCACTGTCCAAGCCTAGTGGCACAGCGAAACAATATATCCTTACGGTTGTAGATTATGTGTTGACTACAGAAAGCTCAATGCCATTACCACAACAGATTCCTACCCTATGCCCCGCATAGATGAACTTCTAGACCGACTGGATCTGAGTAGAGGCTATTGGCAAATACCATAAGCCAGTGATGAACAAGCCAAGTCTGCTTTTATAACCCTGTTCAGACTATACCAATTTAAATTCATGCTATTTGGTATGACAAATGCCCCTGCCACTTTTCAGCGCCTGGTAAACCACCTTCTGGAGGGCTGCCAAGATTTTGCCCAAGCATACCTTGACGATATTGCAATATACAGCAAAACTTGGGGGGGCATCTTACCTACCTCAAACAGGTGCTGGACAGTATACACTCTGCGGGCCTTATCTGACGCCCAGACTAATTTCAGTTAGGCATGGCAGACTTACACTATTTAGGCCACCATGTGGGTTGGGGGGGGGGACTGAGACCAGATCCTGATAAAGTTGAGGCTGTAACTCACAGGCCTACTCCCTGATGCTTCCACTTATGGAATTGGAGCAGTTCTCTCCCAAGTCAATGATAAAGGGGAAGAGCACCCAGTTATATTTCTCAGTAGAAAGCTGTTACCTCGGGAAGTAGCCTACGCTACAGTGGAAAAAGAATGCCTGGCCATTGTGTGGGCTTTGAAATAAATTGCAGCCCTACTTGTATGGCCCGAAATTCACTGTTATTAGTGATCATAATCCCTGAGATGAGCTCCAACGAGTTTGTGGGTACAACTACTACGGTGGAGCTTAACCCTACAGTACTACTCATTCACAATACAACACCGCAGCGGCAAAGAGCATGGCACTGCTGACAGTCTGTCTCATCAGGAAGATATGGAGTGACCCTCAGCAGCTCCACCCAACAGTGGGACAGCTAGAGGCATTCAACTGGAGCAGGGGGAGCCATGTGTTGTTTATTTGGACAGAGTCACATCACCTGATCACTGAACTCAACAAAACTTAGTCATTGTCTGTCAGGAACTATCATCCCTGTCCAACTGGCCAATCCCAGTGACAGGCTGCCCCTGAGGGTGGAGAAAGACAAATTACATCTCCCTGTGAGAGAAAGTGGGTGGAGTTGTTGGCACAGAGAGACTGAGGGAGACTCAGGGGCATGGGTGGCTTCAGTCCCACGCTGCACAGAGACTCATAAAAGTGTAACAGTGGGAACTGTTGGTTATTCAGGTCAGTGCCAGTAATGTCAGTGTGAAACGGTTTGCTGTCCCCCTGTGGTCGCTGGTTGGAACTATACCATTCACCATTATCACCAGCTACACGGGGAATCTATTGCTGCCTCACTGTGAGTGGTTCCAACAGCTTCAACTCCCTAATAACCACGCAGAGAGACTGACGTATAGATTGTGAATTGTTGTTGCCACTATTTTGTCATATACATGTTGAGATGCGTTATTCATGCCACTGTTATCAATTCACCAATAATTACATTAAGTCTTGTGCCTTTATATGGTCACAGAACCCCTCAGTGACTTCTAATATCCTTATCATTTACAGTAGGGGGTACATTATCCCTTATAATACATGAGTGATACTCAGAGTTCCCTGTATAACTCAGCCTGCAGCCTTGTGCCTTTATATGGTCTGAGAACCCTCCAGTAACTTTTAATATCCTTATAATTTACAGTAGGGGGGTACATTATCCCTTATAATACATGAGTGATACTTAGAGTTCTCTGTATAACTCAGTCTGCAGCCTTGTGCCTTTATATGGTCATAGAACAACCCCTCAGTGACATCTAATATCCTTATCATTTACAGTGGGGGGTACAATTTTTTAATAATACATGAGTGATACTCAGAGTTCCCTGTATAACTCAGCCTGCAGCCTTGTGCCAGGATTATTAATGGGAAACCAAATGGCCAGTTCAATTGTTAGTTTCATTTTACTGAAGTAGAAAGAAGAAGCCGTTAGTGCAGAACTTATTGATTAAGAGATACAGTGGATTATCCCGTGACAATGAACATCTGAATCTGGAGGAGAAATAAGACTTTGGATTCAATCGGCGCTTATTTGTTACATCGTTTCAGGCTTAGCACTCAAGTTCACAGGGCCCCAAGCATTGCAAGACGACCAGAGCCCCCTAATGAATGTAATACAGAGATGCCCAGTTGGAGACCCTTTAAATGGTGTTGAATTACAACTTCTGGTAAGTACATTTATGTGCAGAATATATGGAAACAGAGCGGTTTCTGGTGCCGAGTGTTTATTCCATCCCCAGATACAAGGAATAAAGAGCAGCGGCTCTTACTGTTCATCTGAGCAAAGGGACAAACAAGCTTTTCATTGTAATCCACTTTCCCCGACTACTAAACATACTAAGAACGGATGACAAACTCTCGAGTGGCGGGACAAGCACCGGCAGCACAACCTGAAACCCTTTGTCATCAAAGTTACAATTGCTAAGCGGATTCTGCTTAATCCCGATAAATAACATCCAACCGGATGAGACCGAGATGGCAAAGTCAAAAGCCACTTTGTTGCACAGAATATTCAGAGTTGTGGAGAATCCTCCTGCGAATCAGACGCAGAGAGATGGGAAAGTGCTGGCGGTTTCTCTCCCAACACAATGAGCTTATCCAGCTGTGCATTCATATAGCCTGTAGGCTGATAACAGGGGGTGCCAGGACTTCACAGTCATGTGGGGGCTTCTGTTAGTAGTGAAGGTGAAATTACATGTTCTCTCTCTTCGTAATGTCCCAATGCCTCCTTATTGCGACCTCTTTTCTGTTTCTTCCCTCCCACCCCTTCTGTTTAAAGGGCCAAAAACCCTTGATTTTTGTTACTGTCTCGACCAAGGGGGGTGGGAGGAAGCAGTCACCTACTGGCCTACTGGCCTCCATGTAGACCATAGGACTTTTTGAGCTTAAGGGATACTGTCATGGGAAAAAATTTCTAACTCTCTCTTTTCAAAATAAATCAGTTAATAGTGCTACTCCAGCAGAAT
This sequence comes from Xenopus petersii, assembly GCA_038501925.1. NCBI lineage: Eukaryota > Metazoa > Chordata > Amphibia > Anura > Pipidae > Xenopus > Xenopus petersii. The sequence continues at coordinate 21,063,368 of CM076679.1, read as the reverse complement.
TCTGCACTGAAATCCATTTCTCAAAAGAGCAAACAGATTGTTTTATATTCAGTTTTGAAATCTGACATAGGGCTAGACATTTTGTGAATTTCCCAGCTGCCCCTGGTCATGTGACTTGTGCCTGCACTTTAGGAGAGAAATGCTTTCTGTCAGGCTGCTATTTTTCCTTCTCAATGTAACTGAATGTGTCTCAGTGGGACATGGGTTTTTACTATTAAGTGCAATTCTAAGATCTACCAGGGAACTGTTATCTGGTTACCTTTCCATTGTTCTTTTGCTTGGCTGCTGGGGGGGAGGGGGTGTTAGCACTCCAAATTGCAATACAGCAGTAAAGAGTGATTGAAGTTTATCAGAGCACAAGTCACATGACTTGGGCCAGCTGGGAACTTGACAATATGTCTAGCCCCATGTCAGATTTCAAAATTGAATAAAAAAAAATCTGTTTGCTCTTTTGAGAAATGGATTTCAGTGCAGAATTTTGCTGGAGCAGCACTATTAACTGATTTATTTTGAAAAGAGAGAGTTAGAAAATTTTTCCCATGACAGTATCCCTTAAGCTCAAAAAGTCCTACGGTCTACATGGCATATTTTCTCTCTTGGAACAAGGCCTTCTTTAGAATCATGGTCCTTTTTGGACTTGTGTTTTTCTGAGCCAACAAAGCCTTAAGGTCTGCAAGATCTATTTTCTCTCTTGCCACAAACCCTTAAGAATCATGCTCCTGTTAAGTTAACAAAGCCTTAAGGTCTTTACCTTCCCACTTCGAACAAGCCATTAAGAATCAAGGTCCTGTTTGATCTTGTATTTTTCAAAGCCAACAAAGCCTTAAGGATCTACAAGGTATATTTTCTTTCTTGCAACAAACTCTTAAAACTCATGCTCCTTTGTGATCTGATTCTTCTTAGTTAACAAAGCCTTAAGGTCTACAAGGCTGTCTCGCTTTGAAGAAGTCTTTTTTAAGAATCATGATCCCTTTGTATATTCTTCTAAGCCAACAATGCCTTAAAGAAGTCTACAATAGTTATTTCCTCTCTTGGAACAAGACCTTCTTTAGAAACCTGGTCCTGTTGGGTCTTCTAAGCCAACAAAACCTTCAGGTCTACAGTTCCTATTGGTCAAGTCATATTTATGAATCCCAGCCCTGTGTGGTCTTATATTCCTCTAAACGTAACAAGGTCTACAAGGCCTTAGTAGAGTTAAGCTCTATGCTGAGGCTCACCTGTTTGAAAGTTGGTTGCACCAAAGTATCTCCTAAAACCAACATCCAGAAACATCAGTTTAACCTCAGCTAAGTTTCAGAAGAGGTTACAGCCCATAAAAAAACTTGAGCTCAATATGAAATATTGTTCCTATACAATTTCTCCTTAATGTATTCCTTGTTCTTCTGCAGATTCTATAATGGATATTAATTTGCTGGTAAACAGAAATTAAGGTGTGAAGTATTGCTGGGAATATTCTTGTGTATTCCTGTGATGGGCTGAACCGCCGGAGTTGCCAATAACACTCTGGGTAAAATTAAAATGAGGCATGGTAGAAAATACACTGTATAAATTTAATTTCATATAAATAAAGATGAGAAAAATAAAACTTTATTAAGCGCCGGCGTGCACGATAAGTCTCGGCTAGGTGGCAACGCATCAAAATAAATTTGTATTTGTTTACTTAGGAGCAGTTTATGGGAACAGGGGAATCAATTTAGAGCAAGGAATCAGCTTAAGGTAAGATACATTTCTGACCGGCAGATATTTTTCTTTGCAGGTGCCGGGGGAAACAGATATAAATGTAAATACAATGTTCTCCCTATATGTTGTTGTGTTCCAGAATTTTCCATATCTTCACTCCCATTGTTCAAATGTCTTTTTCCTTCTCATTTCTTCAACGACGGCTTTTTGCTTGAATAATATTTCCCTAACTCCCCCACCACTGTGACCATCAATTCATTATTATATCGGGTAAGACGGATCATCCTTAAAATCCCCTGGCTCTTTCTGCATTTCTTATTCTTCTATTTTGATTGCCCATAATTTTGTTCTCTATACTTAATTAATACAGCCATTAATTTTATGGCACATGTGTCTAATCTTTCATCCCACTGAGCAGTAAATTCTAGGCCCTAGAAAGGAAAGGCTGAGGATTAGCAATTTGTTAGGTCCACGATACTTTCTTTTATTATAGTCCTTTAATGGAACAAGTTAGCGCCAATGGCTGCTCTATCATTTTTTTTTCAACAAAGCTTTATTTAAATAAAGTACATAGCCATGGTTGATGTGCAGGTTTTACATCATTTTCATAAATCACAATCACTGCTTCTCTTGTAACAGTTTAAACCTACATATTACAGATTCATTTCATGTTTGTACTGTTATTCATTTTGTGGATTCACGTTATTAACTTACTAATAAAGAAGTTCAATAAACCTAACATAATCTTGTGCATTGCTTCTTTGTGTATGTACCAAGCTCTACTTATAGTGGGGAGGGTTTGAGGGGTGCAGGTATTTACTTTCCCTCCCTATTTCCGGAGTTCGCTAGGGTTAATGTCTTGACTTTCAGTTCTGACATTCATGTATATTAAGTCTGTCCACAGGGACCATATTTTTTCTAATTCCACAGGGCATCCCCCTTTTTGTATAGAGAAGTTTATACATCTGTACTGCATTATGATCTGAGTTTCCCAATATATTGTGCGACTGCCCCCCAAAACCTTTGAACCTTAGTACATGACCATACCATATGAATGAAATTTGCTGGGGAGAGGTGACATCGGGGGCATTCATCCGCCTGATTTGGGGACATTTTAGCCAGCACACCTGGGGTAAGATATGCTCTGTGTAAGAACTTATATTATACCATTCTGTCTCTGGATGCAACTATATGGTCAAATATTGAGTCAAGTACCTCCATCCACACCTCTATGTCCAATTCAGGTATATAATTCGCCATTTGTCAAATAATTTACCCAATGAGGATTTCCATGCCTTATTAGGATGGCTTGACAAGCTTTTAGTATGTGTGCCAGCGTGGGCTCTTTCTTCTATTTGTGTGGGCAAGGTTGCCACTGTTGCCCCTTTAAATTGGGATTGTATAGCATGTCTGAGCTGAATATATCGAAAAAACATTTTGTTGGGTAAATTGTATTTATTTTTTAGGGTTTGAAAATCCATTAGTTTACCTTCTGCCATATCTTGGACATACTTTATTCTATAACTGGCCCAGGCTTGAGGGTCTAGTATAGTTTGCAAGTGTGTTAGTTTGGGATTACACCAGACTGGAGTGAGCCCTGAGCAGTGATCTGTTTGGGAAGGAGACTATGAGCTGTGTTCCATGCCCACACCAAATCTCATGGGTGGTGTTGCATTTGTTGTGTATTTACAGCCTCTGCATAGGAGGTTTTTAAGCTCCTCGTATGACCCTATAGCTTGAGCCTCTAGGGTCGTGGCTGGGTTGTCTAGCAATGGGGTTGTCCACCACTTTGCTATAGCTGGTCTCACTGCCAGGTAGTACAAAAAAAGATTTGGAGCTGCCAGCCCCCCTGCTTGTGTTGGTAGCTGGAGTTTTGCCATGGCTATTTTTGGTGTAGAAGGGTGCCAGTATAATTTTCCCAAAGAAGCTATTTGGTATCTTTATGCGCTATCATTTTTAGTGCAAGAATGATCTTGTCGTTGGATTTTGGATAGTACATTATTAGGTAAAGGGTTTGGTAAGTACATGGCTGCCTTAGAATGGGGAAGGGGGCAGGTATGTCTGGACAGAGGATCCAGACTGCACCAAAAGTGGTATGATTACCTTCAAAAGTAGTAGGGTAGTAGGGAACAGTTTGGGCAGGTAGAGGGCAGGAATGAGCAAATCAGGGGCATGGCCAAATGGGCGTAGAGGGTATGTAATGTCCAACTAAGAGAGAACATTGCAATATTGGCTATCCTTTACCTCCCAATATATTAGGCCACACCTCAGATCCACCCACATCCCTTATCTACTCAAAGTCACACCAACTTTTGAGTAAACCAAGAACCTTTTAGGTTCAGGACTGTTTGGCCATCCATCTAAAGATAAAGTGAAGCTTTGTCCTTTTTGACCACCCAAGGGTCCCCCGGCCAGACGTTGGCTTGTGCTGCAAGCCTACATTGTCAATGTGCCAATGCAATCCTCACCTGGTGGGATTTTCTGTTCTGCCAGATAGACATCTGAGTGATTTTGAGCCAGAGTTTGGTCAGACAGACCATCTGGAGGGCCCCATACCCAGGCCAATAAGCTCAGGACTGCCAACAGGAACCAATGGAAGTTATACTAGTAAGTCAGTAACTCCCCACAGGGGCCACAGGGCCCCACCAACAAGTAGAATGAGACCCAAACACATGGCTATGCTCTGATGCACCCCAAAAACTGCCATTGACTAAAGTACCTCCTGTACCCTCATGATGACAGCAATAATTAAGCAAGGGCTCATCGGGCCTGCAGCCGCAGGGGCCCCCCATTCCATACCCCAGGCCCCTCAGCCGTGAAGTCCTCTCTGTCAGCAAAACTTCCCTGCTGCAGTACCTTTTTCCAGCACTTCAGCGCAACGTGTCGCTGGCCCAAAAGAGTCGGGCCCACCAGTCCGACACTGAATAAGCACTGTATGGACACCTTAAACTTGTTCCTTTGGGGCTGAATGGGCAAACTATTAGTAGGCTATGGATAAAAGCAACACCAAAAACCTCCCAATGGGAAAAAATATTTCTTTTTAGATTCCAGACTTTGAGAAAATTGATATAACACATCTAAATAAACTAAACCAATGAAAAGGAGACAGGAATTCCGAATTATCCTAGTGTCTGGCATATGGAGATGATCCGAAGGCTGCTGAAGTGGGAATTTTAATTTGCTCCTTTAATGCAGGAGCTGGAGGTAGCAAAATAATTAATTATGTGCAACACGAAAGAATCATATAAAAGGAGACTTTGCCTTGGCCATAAAACTGTATGTTTACCCAACAGGGAGAAAATATGGCTTTCAAAGGCAACACTTATTCACCTACAAAAATGTGCAAAGACCTAATTGTTGCTTGCTGCTTGGGTCCGGGGTGGGGGCCTCTTAATTTTTCATTGATGGCTACTGTTGGCAGATCATGGGTCATATCTGTGGTTTGGTGCTCATTCCTTGACCACCTACTGTGCACATCATTGACTGGATCCTACTGTCCCACCAGAAAACAGTTGGTGTATCCCGACAAACAATTACAATGGCTTCATCTCAACCTAGTGATCCCACCCATTGAACATTGAAAACACGGCTTCCTCTAACATTAATGGCCGCCATACATGGCCTGGTCTTCTACCATATCTACTGTTCTGATCTTGTTCTACTGTCTCCAACTTGCCATACTGTCCCATCTTGTCCTACTGTCTCCTACTTGTTCTACTGTTCTGATCTTGTTCTACTGTCTCCAACTTGCCATACTGTCCCTTCTTGCCCTACTCTCTCCATCTTGTTCTACTATCTCTTTTGTGTTCTATGTTGTCTTCACTTCTACTATGTCTTACTTGCCATACTGTCCCATCTTGTCCTACTTGTTCTACTGTTCCATCTTGTGCTTCTGTCTTCATCTTGTGCACCTGTCTTTGAATTGTTATACTGTCTGTATCTTGCCCTATTGTCTCAATTTTGCTCAGCTGTTTTCATCTTGTCTTTCTGTCTCCATCTTGCCCTACTGTATCCATCTTGCCAGAAACACACATTAAGGAACTATAACCTTACTATTTTCTTTCTTTCTTTAATACATTTTTTACATCAGTCTGTTCCTTATGAATATGAGCCGATTAACTTAATTATTCATACTTGTATTTATATATATTTATACTTCATGTATACATTATTGGTTCTCACTTGATTATTATAATTACCATTCAATGTGATACCATGAGTCTACAGCATTGACGTAACTAATTAATATGTAAATTATTTCAATTTGGTTTTATTGGTGGTTGTTATATAAGTGACTTGCCAGCATAGGGTGACTTGTATGTCATGAAATGCATTAAGCCAATCTCACTCTGCCTGCTTTGTATTTTTGTGATTTCAAACTGAACTTCTTCTAATAAAGTTTCTTCACAAGTTTTACCAAGTTTGGCTGCATCCTCATATCTCATTTCAGCGCTACAATCCTATGGTGTAAATCGTGTTCTTATGTGTTATACTACTATTCCTCCCATAATACTACAAATATTGATTAATACTGGTATTATCTGGATATATCTGTCCTGGCCGATCTGGACATACATAGACCATTCATTATACAACTTGATTCCTTTAAAGATCTCTTTTTAGATTTAGGGAACCTGACTGCAAAGAGGTGAAAATTAATTAAACCTCAATAAAATTATTGAAAAAAAAAAATTATAAAATATTAATTAAACCAGCCTCATTCTCTATGCAAATATAATACTATGGGGCAGATTCACTAAAGGACAAAGTGGCTAACGCTAGCGTCAATTCGCCAGGACATCACCTATTCACAGGCGCCGGCATCAATTCACTACTGAAAGAGACCATCGATAGGGTTCGTTCTCACTTTATCGGTAGGTGATTTGTCGTAATGGCAAAAGGTTGTTACTCTGCAAATTTTTCTGCCAAAAAACCTCTTTCGCCAGATTTGACTTCACCACCTCAGACCAGGCGAAGTGCTTAAAAGAAGCTAGATCTTCCTCAATCTTCTGTTACTTACATCATATCCTGTGTGCCGAAAATGCATTACAGTTCTAAAAACGCTGGTGACTTTTCCTTTTCTTAAGTGGGATTGCCTGCAAAAGTCCCAACTTGAACTTTTTTTGGGTAACCGGTTTTCTCCAGAGATTTCATAACATATGGAACATTAATTTTACAGTCGGCTCATGTGTAGGGCATTATATAAATTCTCTTGTGTTTAGTAAGGTTCCAGGGACATTTTTAATAAAAAGTGGTAACTTCAAGCATTTGCACCAACATTTATAATAAAGACCTCCATACAACTTTAAATTACCTGCCCAATGCAAACTGACTGAAGCACAAGATCACAAGCTAATTTTTGCTAGGCACAAACGCGATCTGGCGCATCTTCGCTATGAAATGCTCGCACTGCCAAACTAACATTAGCGAAAAGTCGCCAGAGCTCGGCAGCCAGGAAAATTTTTTGCATACTTGTGAATTGGCATAGTGATAGCGCATTTGTGCCTGGCAAAGTGGTGGGAGGTGTGTAAAGCTGACGCTGGCGAAAATCCGCCCGTTATTGAATCTATCCCTATGACTTTACTGAAGGCAATACTATAGGAAGAAGAATATATAGGGCAGTCTGAGCAGTCTCCTAGACAGGCTTTTATGGACTGATAGCACTAAATAGGTACTTAATATACAGGGACAGACACAAGGGAAAGTGTTGTAAGTGTTACTGCCTGCTCTGCTGTCATTTCCCTACAAAAATAGGGATTGGTAGCACTAGATAGTTACCTAATATATAGGATTTTTATTATAAAAAAATACACTTACATTAATTCAAAACGTTAACATATCAGAAAATCAAAAAAGCAACAAAATCACCCATACACCCTCCTGCCCGCAGAGTCCATCCCTCTGTCCATAGGCAATAGTCCAAACCACCAATTCACAAGGCCAAACTTGCAAAGTCTTGTTTTTGTCCATATGGCCTTTGTACCACCCCAACACAAAAACAATAACTAAACTCCCCCACCCTTCCAGAAATGCATGAAGAACAATCTCAGGACATTTCTCTGCTCGTACATTGTGCTGTGCAATATCTCTGCCATCACCCTGAGGATAAAAGAAGAGCAGTATCAGAGTGTGGGAGACAATACCAATACAAACAGTTTCCATACAGCGTATAACATGATGCAAGTTTACGGAGGAATGTGCACCCATCGCCATCGCTTTTCATTAGCCTCTGACCTTCTAATCTCATTTTCCTTCAGGAAACTCAACTGAGCCAGAGTTGCCATAACAATGTTACCAGGAGTAGCACCAGCAAAGCCAAAAGTTCTCCTGCACCTATGCTGCCAGATCTGGTATCGTGTGCAGGCAATGATAATGTAAAGGGTTTCACGGTCCAGTAGATGTTGCCTGACAGAAACCCCATAGGCTGACTTTGTATAGGTCAAGTTTTTCAGGGCGGGAACTTTAAGAGCTATGGCTAACTGACCATACACGTCTCTAGTCACAGGGCAACTGACCAGAAAGTGATCCTGGGTCTCTTCCTCTTCACATTCCCAGGGGCAATTTTTGCTGCCAATACTAAGATAATTTAAGTTGCCCCGGACATAAAGTTTCCCTTGGAGTGAAAGCCAACAGTTGTCAAAGAACTTAGGGGGGAGTCTCTTGCCATTAAGATGGCGAAGGCTTTCCTGAAGGATGTCACCCACACAGTCTCTCAGAGCGAGAGGAACAGCAAAAGAGTGTGTGATCACCCTGTGGTACAACTGCCTTCGGGAAGATGTGGCCAGCTCACCCACCCTGACATCCCACCTCTTCAGAATCTTCAGAGCGAGAACTAGGTGTGATGGGAGGGATCCCTGTACTATCCGAAATCTCTTCATTCTACCGCCTTGAAACCATGTCCCTACAAAAGGCGATATCCAGGTCCTGATACAGACTTCCCACAGGGAATCATTTCCTTGGGCCAAACCCCCAAAGTTAAACTTCAGGAAAAGTGACCCAAAGAAAGCCACTGGGCACAACATGCCCAAACCACCCTCCTTCCGCTGCAGGTACGTTATCCCCCTTTTGACTGGATTCAGCCTGTGTCCCCAGAGCAACTGGAAAAACAGACTGTGGACCCTGGCGTAGAGAGATTCTGGCAATGGATACACGTACGCTACATACAAAAACAGAGGGACCAGATAGGCCTTGATAAGCTTCACCTTTTCCCTGTAGGCCAGCCTACATCCCTTCCATCGCTGGACCTTTGCTGTTCCGGCATCCAGTTTCTCATCCCAATTTAGCCTACAATTGTCTTCCCTCCCAAACTTTATCCCCAGGATCTTTATGTGGGATGGGGCAGTTGAAAATTCAGAGAGCTGGAAGTCAGGCTCACCGTTCAACGTCCAAAAAGCCTCCGACTTGTCACGGTTAATCATTGACCCAGAGGCCTCAGAGTAACTTTCGATGGTTTTGTTAAGCAGCCTCCTGTCCTTCCGACTGGATACCACAACTGTCACATCGTCCGCGTAGGCGAGGGATGTCAATGTCTGGCATCTGGGGACCGATATACCCCTCAAGCCACAACTCTCTAGACTGCGCAGGAATGGGTCTAGGGCAAATACGTACAAGAGTGGGCTTAAGGGGCAACCCTGTCGCACTCCAGACTCCACATTGAAATCATCTTCCCTCCAACCATTGACAAGTGGGACGCTTACGGCCCCTTCATACAAAACTGCCAGCCATTGGATAAATTTGCCCGGGATGCCGTACCGTAGACCACAGGTACTGATGATTCACCCGGTCAAAAGCCTTGGCCTGATCCAAAGAGACAATGTAGCAGCCCTTGCTCTAAGCTTTGCATACTTCTAAGGTCTCCCTGATAGTAAGAAGAGCCCCAAAGATGCTCCGCCCTTTCACCGTGCCGAATTGAAAGCCTGACAATAACGTGCCTGAGAACTGAATAAGTCTATCAAAAAGTACCCTTGCGAGAATCTTCCTATCGTTATTGAGAAGGGCAATAGGCCTCCAGTTCTCAATATGCTCCGGGTCCTTACCTTTTGAAAGCAGGATCAAAGAAGAAACCCTCATGGAGTGGGGCAAGATGCCCTCTGCCAGGCTGTCTCTAAAGACCTCCACAAGGACCGGGGCCAACTCATCTTTAAAGGTCTTATAAAACTCGGCTGTTAAGCCGTCTGGGCCTGGCGCCTTCTTTTTATGAAGGCTGTCAATAGCTGTTCTTACCTCGGCCTCTGTGATTTCTGCTTCCAAAAGGGAAAAGTCCAAATTAGACGTATCAGGCCTTGGGGTCGCCTCCAAAAAAAGTCAGTCAGCCTTTCCCCATCCAAAACCTTGTTCCGGAAAAGGTCGGCATAGTAAGACCTCACAACACCCAGGATGCCCTCCCTGGTAGTCTGCAACTTACCCTGGGTGTCCATGAGGTTGGTCACTAACTTCCTGGCCACAGATTCCTGATAATTCTGAAAAGGGTCCGGCGAGTGAAAATTCCCGTAATCCCTCTCCAGAACTAAAGATCTGTACCGGCTGTACTGATGCCGCCTGATCTCGGCCTTCAGCTGGTTCAGCTTTGACCCATCCACCCCGTCCGAAATACAGGCCTCCAACTTCTTTCGTAGGGACAGGTATCTTTTGTATTTCTCTCCCTCCCAAGTACAGATAGCTTTCTGAAGAGAGTTCGGAATGACTCCTTGGCATCCTCCCACCACGATGACACAGAGTCATAAAAGTCAACCCTCTCAATCTCGCTCTGAAGACTCATCCTAAAGATACGCTTTGATGACTCCTCTGCCAGGATACTGGTGCTAAGCCTCCACAGCCCTCTCCCCCTACTTGGGATGGAAGAAGCCCCCCACAGGAAAGAAACTGCAAAGTGGTCAGAGTATTCCACAGGCTGCTCACGCACATCAGTGAATGACTCCCCCTTCTTAACAAAGGCCATATCAAGGCGACTGGACCTCCCTGCACAATGGTAAGTGTGCCTGCCAACAAGACCATTGCAGATAGCAACATCCACTAGGTCTGCCTGCTGGATGATACGATTAAGGAAGCCTTCAGAGTTATTTACTCTAGTTCCCGTCCTATCTTGTGGCCTTAATACCTGGTTGAAATCTCCAGCCAGAAACACTGGAAGGGAAGTGTGGAGATACTCAGGGGCGCGCCGCCAATGAGGCGAGCTGAGCCGCTCGCCTCAGGCGGCAGCGCCTGAAAGGATTCCAGGGGCGGCAAAAAGCCGCTCCTGCACCTTTAAGAGCCGAATTTCCGGTTTTTGAACCGGAAATTCGGCTGTACTATTGCGAGAGAGCGCAACAGCACCCCCACACCACCACATGGCTCAGCTGCTATTGACCAGAATGAGGGCTCATGGTGCCACTCTGAAGCTGCCCTCTGAAGGTCAGCCCTTGTAGTCAGTCAAGTCTCCTGAAGGAAAAATATGTCTCCATCAGATGACGAGAGACTAGAAAAAGTTAAAAACCTGGCCTTTGGCGAACGGATGCTACACACATTAGATGTGTAAATTCTAATTGGTTGTGTAGCCATTATGTTGTTTTCTTTTTGGCCTTCTTCCCTTCACTTTCACCATCACATATCCCTTCTCCAAATCTTTTAATTTGGACCCCTGCAGGTATAGGATCCTCATCTCCAAGGTGGACTATCTCTTCATCTATTGTCAGGTCTACACTAGGAACAAGCCCAGCCCTATCTGGTTTGTCAGCCAAAGAGGCTGAAATGGGCTCAACCACAGAGATGCCTCCACTACCTTTGGGGGGTTATCTCCTGGTCCCTAGTGGCTGACTGCTGTACCTCCATCTGCTCCAGAGAGATCTCACGATCTATTCTCTGAAATTCCTCCCTCTCCATCTTTGACCCCCAAGAGTCATCCTCATCCGAATCATCGTTTTGTAGTTGGGAATAGCGATTGGATGTCTCTGGACTAAAGCACATGGCTCCAGGGGTCTTTTTTGCTTTGCTAGAGCCTGTAACTACTTGCCAGTTTTCTTCACTTGGGGATTGTGATTCTTGCAGAGTACGTTTAAGTTTTCCTTTCTTTTTCTTTTTTTTGTAGGGGGATTCCTCTGACACGGATACAGGAGTCTCACTGATACATTGGGTGGGCTCAGGACTTGCTATACCTGGAGGGTGTGTCTGTGGGACTGGATCTGGGGCGATTATGGGGCCTATCACGGTTTGTGAGAGGCCTTTTGTGGCTCCTGATGGGCATGGCTGTGGTGATGATCTCTGATCTACCTCCCTGTGAGTAGGAGTCTGCCCTCTCTGATGTTGTACCTTCCTTCCTGCGCCATCCTGATCCTCTCGTCTCTCTCTCGGTTGGAGTTGGTTAGGTTTTGTGCCCTCGTGCCTTTGCTGTTGTTCCTCTCTCTGCTGGTTTTCTATCTCATGAACAGCCTCTATCAACAGTTGGTCTTCTTCTTGCACTACCTGATTTTCCACTTATGAGAGGCCATAGGGCACAAGCGGTGAGGATGTCCCATATTACCACACAGGTTACACTTTATGTCCTTACAGAATCTCTTTGTATGGCCGATTTTCCCACAGAGGATACACTTCTCTACAGCACAGGAACTGGCCAGGTGATTGAGTGATCCACATTTAAAGCATCTTTTGGCCTGGCCAGCATAGAAGCAGATGCACTTTTCTTGAAAAAAAGTGTTAGGCAGATGTTGGGGGACGTTATTAATCACCGTAAGCTTGACCTCAGTTTTCCAGCCCCCTGTCCACACATCATCTTCAAGTACACGGGCTAAAGGGGAGAGGACTGTGCACTGACGCTTCAGCCACGTGAGCACATCATCCACAGGGACCCCTTCATTTTTAACAATGATGGTGATATTCTTTAGCTCTGGCTTAGATATTGGCATGGCCTCAAAATTCTGCCATTCAGGCTGTGTTTTTAGAGTCTCAAAACAGCCAAAAAGCATCTAACCCCTGTGGGATTTTGAAACTCACATCCCATTCAGTAGCAGATTGTACAATACAGGCCTCCAGGTCAGTACTAGCATTAAATTTAGCGGACCCTTCTAGCAGTCTCCTAATAATGTAGGTCCTTTTTGGGGCATTCTCTATGTTCCCTTCCCACATCAGCTTGAAACAGTTTTTCCTACGGAATGCCTGACCACCAAAGGAAGGCCCTTCACCTGCAGGAAATAATCTCCTTCTCTCCCAAAACCTTCCTGATGCTTTAGGGTCTACCCCAGAAGATGAAGCTTTAGGGTCCACCCCAGAAGATGAAGCTCTAGGGTCCCCAGAAGATGTAGCTTGCTCAGTAGATTTTTGGCCCTCAGTACCATGTGCCTGCTGTACTTTTTTATGCCCAGTATTCCAAGACTCTTTATTACCCATCACCAACACCTCTTGTGCGCCCATCACCACTGGGTCACTGTGAGCACTCGCTTCTCCAAGCACCGCTACAGACACGCCAGCATTCACACCGGACTCATCTCCATGCACCACCCCAGACACGCCACTCGCAGCTGACTGATTGGACGATACTTCCATTGCTGGAATAACATCCTCTTATGGCCTCTGGCTCTGTGATTGTTCTTGTTGTCTCACCCCTGGTGACAATGGAGGAAATTCTTCCTGAGTTAGGATGAAGCTCTTTGGGGTCACTGATGTAACTTGGGGATACGTTTTAAGGTCTTGCTTCTCCTTTTCTTGTTCGTCAATATCCTTTACATCAAACGCCATATGCTGCCAGTCGATGGTCTCACTTCCTCTGCCTTTTGGTGGCGCTCTCTTCAAACTCCTGCTTGGGGCTTCAGGCTTTTTAAATTCCCCTTCTGTATCAGATGAGGCAGAACAGCTGGTAGTGCTGGGCTTCCGGGTGCGATAGGGAACCTGCTGCTTGAGAGACTTTTGCATCTTTTCAAATCTCTCCATGTTTTCAAAACGCTCCCTCCAGGGCCCCGCTTTAGTCAGCAGCCTCTCAATAGACACTTCCACCTCAAAGAGTTCCCCTTTAAGGGTGATCATGTCCAACTCAAGTCTTCCTCTTTTGTTCTTATTTGCAGCTCTGATCAGCTTTTGTTGTGCCACAATTTCTGCCTCTTTCTTCTTTTTGTCATTATAGGCTTGTGTCAGCTGATTAATGATAGTTGGAATATCCTCAGGACAGGGCACTGGGGGGCTCTCTGCAGTAGGGGATTTGGGGGGCTGTTTTGCATGAACCACAAGAGCTGCAGATGCACCTGAGGCAGAAGCTGATTCACAGGAAAACTGAGATTCATCATCAGATATGTCAGTGTTACAGGCAGGATCAGGTGCAGATTTGGCAGCTACAGGGTTGATTGCAGGACTGGGTGCAGGTGTGTCATTACCTGCTGAATCCTGAGATTTAGTCTCCCCAGTAAGAGAAAGCTCAGCAGCAGCAACAACAATGATCTTTCCAGTTTGACTTACAGCTGCAGCTTTTCCCTTCCCAAATGCACTTTCCCTTGCTGCACAGACATCATGGGGAGTTTCTGGCACAACATCACAATCAGAGGCAATTATCTGGCTACCTGAGTCACGGCTTACAGGGGATGCTGGGAAACCTGGATGATCCAGCTCTTTATTCACAGGTGAGTAAGACACAGCTTTAACCCCTGCATTTCCATCACAGTCATTCAGTCTGATTTGGCTGCCAGATGCAAGGCTTACAGGGGATGCTGGGAGATGTAGTTTCCTCACAGGTGACTGTGACACAGCTTTAACCCCACCGTGCTTTTTCCCACACAATGTGCCTTCTCCCCTCACTGCAGTGACATCAGGTAAAAAACCCACAGAGGCAGAACGCTGGAGTTTCTTACATTTATCAGAAGAAGATTTACTACTCACAGTTTTTCCACCAGATCTTAAAGTGCGAGTTTTCTCCTTCTCCTCAGCTGCCCCAGGGGGCAGATCAGCTGCACCTCTTTGTCTCTGCCTTGTCCTCTCACTCCTCCTCACTTCTGCACCGTCACCTCCAGCTTCAGGCTTTGTGCTCCCCTTGCTTCTCCCCTCTGAGTTCTGCCAGGCAGGTTGCAGGGCCTGGGGCTCCATGTTGTTCTCACCTGCCTGGGCTTCCACTGCACCACAATGTCTGTGGGATCCAGCTGGCGACTCCCTGCTTGGAAAGCTCCCCCAGCAGCTGACAGTTGTTCCACAGATTCAAACTCTGAGATTTTAGAGCTTGAATCAGGCTGCAAACTTTCCTCCAGGCTAGGCCCGAAAGCCTGGGCCTGGAGTACTGAAGCAGGATCCAAAGAGCCACAAGATCCTGGGCTTCTGCTGGTCATGCAGAGAGATCAGATTACACACCTGCTCTGCTCTCATTTCCCTACAGAAATAGGGATTGGTAGCACTAGATAGGTACCTAATATATAGGGACAAAGACAACAGGAAAGTGTTGGTAAGGTTACTTCCTGCTCTGCTCTTATTTCCCTACAGAAATGGGGATTGGTAGTACTAGATAGGTACCTAATATTCAGGGATGTAACACACATACACAGTATGTAACACATTGAATGCAGTGTATTGGGGAGCGAGTAGCTGTAAGATTTATGGATGCTGTGAGGACGCATAAGGCTCCTGCTGACTTGAATGAAATCAGTTGCTCGGAGGCACAGTACTTACTGGTGGATTAAAGCAAATGCTATTAGAAAAATCCTACCCAAGGAACATAAGACTCTTGGGAAATGTTTCCTTTGTCCGAAGCTCTTTGTAGAGCAGACATGCCCCCAAACAATGGGCTGCTTAAAAGGTTAGAAATCCATATTTTCCAATCTGTTCAGTGGTTGAGATTTATTTGTTTTTTTTTTTGGAGAACTTTCCCTTTCCTTCAGTCTGTTCTGTTGAGAAGCACCCCACTTCATTTATTGTATATTGACTTAACATTATCCATGCTACTTCCAGGGGAACTCTTTGGATAATCACCTGGGGGCATTTATGTATATGTAACTTTGTGCCCCATTTTCCTCAAGGCTGCTTCACTCTTCCGACACCCACAAAGTCCAATGGGAAATAAAAACAATGGGTTAATCTTCAATATTCTTGTCCTTCAGCATCATATTTCTAATCCTGCCCACGTCAATACCATTGCTATCTATATTATTCATCTTTTACTCTTCCAATCACTCCTATCTCAACAGGTATAAATTGTTAGCCATGTTCCTCTGGCTGTACCCCAGTAAGAACAGACCAAGAAGAATGAAGCAAGAACAGACCAAAAAGAATGAAGAAAGAACAGACCAAGACAAATGAAGGAAGAACAGAGCAAGAAGAATAAAGGAAGAACAAGCCAAGAAGAATGAAGGAAGAACAGACCAAGAGCAGTGAAGAAAGAACAGACCAAGAATGATGAAGGAAGAACAGACAAAGAACAGTGAAGGAAGAACAGACCAAGAATGATGAAGGAAGAACAGACCAAGAACAGTGAAGGAATAAGAAAGGCTGAAACTACAAAGTAAATCATCAGGAATGAAGGAAGGTGCCATTAAACACCTTATTATTATCCATAATATGTTGGAATGTATACCCCCCTCAGTTACTCAGCACGGCAGCCCTATTCTATCCATATCATTTATGATAAACATGAATAATAATATTGTTCTGACTCAGTAGCTCCTCTGCCTCCGGTGGGGCCTCAGCAGCTGATTTACATGGAAACGACTCAGGAATCTTATCAGATACAAATCGGTTTGTTGTTTCAGGGGATCATTCCATATCTCTGGGATTTATCTGCTAATCTGCTAAGAACTGGGATTTTGTCTGTCATTTCACGTCGTCCTTGGTTTTTTAAATTAAAAAAAAAAGACAAACCCCCCCTCCTCTGGGAAATGGCACAGAAACGTGAGAGTTTCCCCACAGAGAGAAAAGGCATGGAGGTGGCATTGATACAGCGCTGTCAACCATTGGCAATTAGGAGAATTCAGGTTCCAAGCAGGGTCCAAATATGGCATTTTGTACCATTTTTTTGCCCTTTGTACCCTGCACTTTGCACTCACAAACCCTTAAAGTTTTGGAAAAGTGCCCATGGAACACATGCCCATTTTGCAATCAGTTTGTGGCTTTTGTGGGATTCCTAGAGGAATTTTCATTCGAGGCACAGAGGTGCCTTTAACCAGCCCTGCGTGCGGTTTCCATTGTGCAGGAGTACTGTAAACAAAAAAAAAATCACAGACATTTCTATGCCACACAACAGAGACTCTGAATTTTAATCCTCATTAAGGATTTAATCCTCTTTTAGAGGGGAAATGTGATGCGTAAGTGGGCCCCGTGCTGAGAGCTGTGTGATTGCCAGTGCTTGGATTTTGTCTGCAAGGAGGGAAAAAGCTCCGCAATTAAATTCCTGTTTCTGTATAACACAGAGCCTCTCTAATTCCCAAATGTTACCTGGCAGATACAGGGACCTATTCACAAAGGCCCCTAGACTTGCACCACCAATGTGATCCCACATGCAATTGTCTTGGAATATTCCCAATATTGGATGGGCCTTGCTTTTAGGACTAGGCTAGCAAATGCCATACTAAACCCATTCCCTACATTTCTACATGCCTGAATGTCCTTATGTATGCAGAAAAAAGTTGTCACACAGTCATATGGAAGCTCTACCTCAAGGCCAGATAGGGGGAGATTTGGGTTGATGCTTATTTGTTCCCTGGGTACCCCTGGAACTATAGCAGGGTGACTGTTACTCCAATGTTTATATATATCTGTAACCTTGTTATGAGCTAAGGGGCTCAGTCTGAAGGCCAGTTAGGGGGAGATTTGGGGTGAGTGCTTATTTGTGCTCTGGGTACCCCTGGAACTATAGCAGGGTGACTGTTACCCCAATGATTCTATATATCTGTAAACTTGTCAGTGTCGGACTGGCCCACCGGGATACCAGGAAAACTACCGGTGGGCCCAGGTGTCATTGGGCCTCTTGCTTCTGACCATTTGGCCTATTTCATTGTCATTCCCTTTATATGGTCACAGAACCCCTCAGGAACTTCTAATATCCTTATCATTTACAGTAGGGGGTACATTATCCCTTATAACACACAAGTGATACTCAGAGTTCCCTGTATAACTCAGCCTGCAGCCTTGTGCCTTTATATGGTCACAGAACCCCTCAGTGACTTCTAATATCCTTATAATTTACAGTAGTGGGTATATTATCCCTTATGACACACGAGTTATACTCAGAGCCCCATGTATCATTTTCTCTGAAGAAATAGGTGCACATATGTCCGGCTTCTCCCCCCCCCCCCCCATTTGCAGAAATCCATTTATTCGTGGACGGCGCTGATCTATCTACTGCTTGTGGGACAGAGAGTTGTTCAGTCGGTTGATAAGAATGGGAAACTCAATATCTCTTTATTCTTCCCTCCTGGCATGCTGCCACCCGAGTCTCCTCTCGACTTGTTTAAGATTCTCATTAGAATTTCCTCAGATGGCTCAATAGAAGGTGGTGACCCCCACCACGCCCTCGCTTCAGGTGCTGACAGCTGGAGCTTTAATTATTGCCTGACCTGTCAGCATTGTACACTTGCCCCATTCTGGATGTTCTTGAGCTGTTTAAAGCCATAGTTCACCATTTAAAAAGTGTCATCTTTGAATAAAATTTATATTTTCTATTTTATTTACCAGTTTTAGATTAATTTCCCCTTTTCATGTTTCCCAGTAGCACTTCCTGGTCACAGACCTTCAAAACTATTCCAGTGAGATACATTAATTGCTACGTTGTTTAGCGGCAGCCTCTGGCCATACTGAGCATGCTCCCTTGGTCTCTCATCTGGAATTTATCTGCTACTGAGAAATATTTTGCATTGTAACAGGTTAGAAAGTCGTTGACTTGACTGTTGAGTTCATACGAGGAGGAGGAAACGCTTATTCTGTGTTTTAAACTTAAATTTGAGAGATGGTAAAAACTAGAAAAAGGATACAATTCGTTAAAGTGAACTGCCCCTTCCTGAATCAAAATATTCACCTGTTTTTTCCACAAATAGGAAGATTTGGATAAAGTAAAAGGATTTGGGAAAGCTTTATATAGGAGAAACCTGATCATGGCATGGAACCATTTCTATGGTTTGGAAGGCAGTGTGAAAAGGGGTGGGAATATTAGGCCCCAGTGGAAAAAACGGAGCTGGAACTTTCTAATTTCTTTCTAATTTCTAAGTGCAACTGCATTTTAATAGGTTGGAAAACTGAATGCTTTGATGTGCTTAGCAGTGAATGAAGCCCCTCATTTATATGGACCCCACAGGAACTCATTCAAGAGCGTCAAAAAACTGTAACCTCAAGGAGGAGCTGTTTTTCGGCTTTATCCACCAGCAAAGAAGAAATGGGACCTACTTTTTTATTGCATTGACCCCGAGACATTTGAATGTTCTGCCCCCGGGAGTCCCTTTGGTGGCATCTACTCAACAGAGAAGGAAGATCAGAGAACAAATATCCCACACCAGAAGTGAGCTGTAAACCACTGCATATCCTCCCATTGGGAAGTCCTGATGGTCTAGATGGAGATTTGAGTTTCCATTGGGCTATGGGAGCTCAACTCTCCATCTGGACCATCAGGATTTCCCAATGATGGACATGGGAGGACACACAGTGATCTCCAGCTCACTTTTCTGGTGTGACTAAGGCCAGGCTCCCAGGGGAGCTTCATGATTTCTTAAGGGGATTCTGTGTCCTCCAGCATGAAATAGACACTGCAAATAATGCATATCTAGGGGTTCTTGCAAAATAGAGTCACCCAAATGTTTCAGAGAAGTTAGAAAGTCATCTATCGCCAAGGTCTAGGGGCTGTGTGTTTTTTTCATTTTGAAATCGTATCATTCTCCGTTTCTATCTAGAGAAGAACAGATTTGAGTGTTAATCTCTGGGTGTCTAGTGAAAGGCAGAATCGAAAAATTCAAAAATTTTCAAAATTCTAAAATTTCTTCATTGGAAATGCAAATCTTGAATTCTTGAGTAAGGGGAGGAATAGGAAGGTTTCCATCTGGAAACACATTGTGCCCATTGATTGGGATGGATTTCCACAGGCTGATGCTCCTAACTTTTTCTATGAAGACGGTGAAGACACAAGAAAAATCTAATGACAAATCAATTTCTTTGAACTTTAACTGGCCCTTAGATATATCATCTGCTCAATGACAACGAGCAGAAGACACCGCTGAGCCCAATATCAAATCTTCTATAGATTTTGAAGGGAAAGTCTTGCCAACTTCTTGTCCGAATACATTCCCAAATGGTTTTATCCCTGAAACAGACACTTTTTTTATGATTTGGGCAGCTCCGTCTGTTCATTAGTTACCCAAGTTATTCACAGATTTCAGCATTGATACAGTCAATCACTCTCTTCTCTGATTAAATGTCAGTCAAGTTCTAAGAACACATAAAGGACGTCTCAACTGTAATAATGTGAAGGCAGCCTGCGGGAATTCACTCCATTCATATAACTGGCATTTACTGGCTCCTTCTTACCTCCCCTAATGATCATCAGCAGCACCTTCAGATTCTTCACTTTATGGCTCTCGGCGACTGTTTAAAGAGCTGCCTGCGCTGTCACATCCGATGGGCCCCTGATATATGTCAAGTGCGTTTCAAACTGACATCGGACGACTGAATACTGAACCACTCGACTTATTCTTCTACCGTGTATTCTACCTTGGGGGGGGGGGATATCTTTTGCAAAGGCAAATAACTGGAATTAATACTGAAACTGCCATGCTTCCTCAGCCTATAATAAACTAGCAGATTATATACATCATTACCTATAAATAGTGGCACACAGCTGGGTGTTTAACATTTTACAAGTTTGTATAGAAACAATGGGGTAACAGTCACCCTGCTATAGTACATGGGGTACACAGGGCACAAGCACAAATAAGCACTCACCCCAAATCTACCCCTAATTGGCCTTCAGGCTGGCCCACCTTAGCTCATAACAAGTTACAAATATATAGAATCCATTGTCTCCAGTGATCCTACTGTAATGTCTGGAGTTAAAGCAATGTCATTTATAAATTGTTCTGCAGTGATCCAACTGGCATGTCTGGGGATAATACTATGCTCTGAATCCATTTTCTGCAGTGATCTTACTGGCATATACCTGTATAGAGCTGAACTGCTCTGAATCTGTTGTTTGCAGCAATCTTGTTGGCAGATATGGGCTTAAAGCAATGCTCTTAATCCATTTTGCAGCTATTTTATTGGCATGTCTGAGGTCAAATCAATGTTCTGAACCCATTTTTTGTAGAAACCCTACTGGCATGTCTGAGAATAATGCAATGCTCAGCTGGCATGTCTGGGATTAGTGCAGTGCTCTAAATTTATTTTGCAGCCATCATACTGAAATATCTAGGGTAATGCAGTAATTTTACTGGCATGTCTGGGGTTAATGCAATGCTCTGAAAACATTTTCTGTTACCTGTACAGTTACAAATACTCTTCATTTCGACTGATACATTAAGGGGTAGAAATGTCATATTTATTTATATTTAATTACTTGGAAACACAAATCCAGTACAAGTTGCAGAGAGAGAAGATGTAATTGTTCTTCCTAGTGAAAGAGACAAAGTATGGATTCTATTCTCCCAGGAATCGGCAGGATCCGGTTAAACAGAGAAAGTATCAGCAGCCGTAGATTTATTTTAGAAGTGTTTTTGCGATTACTTAGGGCATCGACACGGTCAGACGAGACCAATTAACCAGAATAAATGTTCTGATCAGCCCCAAATACCAGATGTTTCCAGAAGAAACAACATTTGCTTTGTTGAATATGAATCATTTTCTCTGCATTTAGGCAAAGTGAGAGATTTAAGGTCCCGGTTTTTATTTTTTTCGGGGGTGAGTGCTTATTTGTGCCCTGGGTACCCCTGTAGCTATAGCAGGGTGACTGTTGCCCCAATGTTTCTATATATCTGTAACCTTGTTATGAGCTAAGGGAGCCCAGCCTGAAGGTCAGTTAAGGGGAGATTTGGGGTGAGTGGTTATTTCTGCCCTGGATACCCCTGGAACTATAGCAGGGTGACTGTTACCCCAATGTTTCTATATACTGTATCTGTACCTTGTTATGAGCTAAGAAGGCCCAACCCGAAGGCCAGTTAGGGGGAGATTTGGGGTGATAGGTTATTTGTGCCCTAGGTACCCCTGGAACTATAGCAGAGTGACTGTTACCCCAATGTTTCAATCTTTAATCTTGTTAGGAGATAAGGTGACAGTAGGAAAATGAAATCTGAATTGGATAGAGAATATTTAATGTATTCACCCAACCTGGCAGGATGTCTACAAACCACCAGGGGCCCCTGGTCTTCCTTAAAATTAAGTGAGGAGCAGTATCTCATACATTGTATTACTGCGAAAATCATCTTCTCATCTCTTTTCCTACAGAGAATGATTGATCCTGAGGCATCAACACTGGAGACTTTATATCGGTGATTGGACATTTGTTCTATGTCAGTTTCTTGGGGACCCAGAGCAGTTAAAAGGTGATTTGCATTTTACAGCCCAAGTGTTAATGACATATGAGAGATTATCGCTCGGCTGATGAATATCATTTCAAGTTCTTCTTGTCGACAACCCAAAACTTTCCGGCCACATTAAAATTGATGTTGCGTGTACAGAAGGCATAACTTTAATTGAATGTTTTTTTTCTGCTTATATATTCATAATATACAGAGGCGCCCAAATCAAATCAGATGTAAAATAACTATAAGATTAGTGTATAATCTCCAGCATTTTACAAACTGAATTGCTTTCTATTCACTCAATAACAGGGTTTTTTTCTTTGCTTCTGTATATTTTAAATGTGGGGGAATATATATATTATGTTTATGGTTAGTATGGAATGAGAAGAGAGCTAATTTCTTTTGAAGAGTCCTAACTTCTGCTTTTATAAAAGCAGAAAAGCATTAAAGGGACATGTTAAACCAAACCAAAGATTTGTGCCTGAAATTAATGAGCAAAGTAGTAAAGTTACAGATCCTATCTGATCCGCATTGGAAGCAGCAGTCCTGCCCTGCTTTATGGCAGCTGAGATTCTAGCTATCTGTATAACAGAGCATTATGTCCCAGTGGCTGCACAGATCTTATCTGATCCCCATTGGAAGCAGCAGTCCTGCCCTGCTTTATGGCAGCTGAGATTCTAGCTATCTGTATAACAGAGCATTATGTCCCAGTGGCTGCACAGATCTTATCTGATCCCCATTGGAAGCAGCAGTCCTGCCCTGCTTTATGGCTGAGCTATGTTCTAATTATTTTCCCCATATTTGGCACAGTGTATGCAATACATTTGGATGCGTTTTTCTTCATTCTTTGTGTCGCTTTGCCGTGGTTACACATGTAACAACTTATATGCCATAAATATATAATGGTGCTTGTTATGTAATAATATCACCGGCATTTGAACAGTCTAAAAATTATCAGTGTCGGCATTAAAAATTCTCTCCTTAATTCAATTCCCTCCCAGAGGTAGCTACTGAGTCGCACACAAAGCAGAGCCTTAATTGCAGGAGGGATGAAGTTGAAATAGAAATCGGTTCCGTCCAATCACACGAACGAAGGGCAAAGATAATTATTTGGGGTTAACTACCGTCTTCTAAGATTCCATTCAATAATGTATAATGCACAGAGGGGGAGACAGAGGGGCATGTGTACTTGTATTTAAATCACATGTCAGGGGCTCAAAAGTAATTGGACAATTGACTCAAAGGTATTTCATGGGCAGGTGTGGGCAATTCCTTCGTTATTTCACTATCAATGAAGTAGATAAAAGCATGTGTACTTGTATTTAAATCACATGTCAGGGGCTCAAAAGTAATTGGACAATTGACTCAAAGGTATTTCATGGGCAGGTGTGGGCAATTCCTTCGTTATTTCACTATCAATGAAGTAGATAAAAGCCCTGGAGTTTAATTGAGGGGGGGGGCTTGTATGTAGAACATGCGGTCAAAGGAGCTCTCCCTGCAGGTGAAACAAGCCATCCTTAAGCTGCAAAAACAAAAAAATCCCATCTGAGAAATTGCTACAATATTAGGAGTGGCAAAATCTACAGTTTGGTACATCCTGAGAAAGAAAGAAAGCACTGGTGAACTCAGCAACGCAAAAAGACCTGGACGTCCACAGAAGACAACAGTGGTGGATGATCAAAGAATCATTTCCATGGTGAAGAGAAACCCCTTCACAATGTCAGGATCGCCCAATGATGCTCCCTCCGTCAACGCTGCTCCCAAGATGGCAGCGCCAATGGGCGCCACGTGGGTAGCGGCGCTGGCGTGATGACGTCACCCACCCGGCGCAAAAATTAAAGATAAAAAGACAATGAGGTCACGGCTTCAATGCCGATAATTGGAATTCCTGTCTTGTGTTCCTGGGTTCCCTAAATTCCTATTTTGCTGTTTCCTGGTTTCCTGACTCCTGCTTTGACCTTGATTCTGATCCTTGCTACCTGCCTTATTGAACATTTGCCTGAACTTGACTACAATAACACCTGACCCTTTAGGATACCGCGGACCTTTTGCCCTTAGTTCCCTCCTTGGTCCGGACATCTTCAGCTGGGAGCCGATAGGCCCCCTGACGGTATTATTGGGCCATGGACCCCACTGAGAAACTGCGCCTGATGACGGAAGAGCTCTCCGGGGATTGGCATCCCGCATGGAAGATTATGAAGATAAGCAGATCCACATTGAGCAAGTACTTCATACTCTTCTATACTGTATGCCTTCTGTGTCTCCGATTTTTCACAATTAAATATCGATACCCTCTGCCCCTTATCTCTGAACTCTTCAATCAACTCATAGGGGCTAAGATCTTTACTAAGTTGGATCTTTGAGGAGTATACAGTGTTATCCGCATCCGAGAGGGCGATGAATAGAAGATGGCCTTCAACCCCAGAGATGGGCATTACCAATACCTGGTAATGCCCCTGCTGTCTTC